>JAQQZR010000012.1:27344541-27356003 GCA_030068235.1 Notoglanidium macrostoma | reverse complement strand
AAAAAATAAAACCCTGTTGCAGATATTTGTGCATGTATATATCCATGCATAGACTTTTTGTAAATTTGTAAAAAAAATAAATGCAGATACTTTTTAAAGTATCGTATAACTGGGGTTTTCTTTTTCTCTCTCTTTTTTTATTTATTTGAATAAATAATTATTTGAACAAATAAATAATGTAAATACATTTTTTTTTTTTCGTACAGATGTTACACAAAGTTTTGTCACACCGTTTATTTATTTATTTAGTTATTTATAGCTTTTGGGACACCTGGAAGTCTTGATACAAGTCTGTGTCGTAGAAATGCCTTTGATCATGACGTGATATTTTTGTCGTCCAGCCGTGAGTTCTCCTGTAGCTGTGAGTTTGAGCAGGAAGTGCTGCTAATTTGATTTCCTGTCAGTAGGTCTGGGTTTGGGTCTGGGTAGAGTTTACGGCTGTGTGTGTGGTTCTGAAAGTGTGTGTGTGTGTGTGTGTGTGTGTGACAGTGTATACCGGTACCGGACATCAACAAGCCGCAGTCCACTCACGCCTTCGCCATGACCTGCATCTGGATCCACCTGAACCGCAAAGCCCAGAACGACAACTCCAAACTGCAGATCCCCATCCCACACTCGCTCAAACTGCACCACGAGTAACACACACACACACACACACACACTGCAACTCCTCACTTACTGCTTTCTCTAAATGTGTAACAAACAAGCATAATTTTAATATACTGTATTTTTTTTTTTTTTTTTTTAAACATTCGAAAACCTTTTTTATTATTATATTTTTTAATTTTCTTTGGCATTTAATTATAAATCCTTCATCTGTTTTGTAGCTTAATTCAAACATGCGTTAAAGATATTAATGCTGCTTATTTAAAAAAAGGAAAAAAAAAAAAGATGTATCAGAAACCGCACTGAAAAAGACACTTTTAACATTTCACAGTTTTAAAGATGGACACCGAATCGGCTGCGTCTCTCCCGGGGTTAGCGGTTTGTTTTATTGGCAATAATTTAATCAAACGATGTCACGGTCTCATAAAAATGTCTTCTGATTTAATTTATCCCGATATCCATATTCTACAATCATACCACCCCGCCCTGATTTCGTGATTTATTATCAAAGCAAAAAAAAAAACCATAATATACTATAACCATAACCGTACTATAATTGTATATTTAATATTATTATTATTATTTTTTTATCATCACTTAATATTTCTCATGAACATTCTCCTACATTAGTTTTTGTAATTTATTTTTAATACTTCAGCATTTTGAGCTAATAATAATAATAATAATAAATAAATAGAGAAGTAATAATAATAGTGTGTTTCTATAACTGTCAGATTAAGGATGTTATGTCATGGTATTATTTTTAAATAACTTTTATAGTAAATAATTCATTACAAATTGACTGGAAGCAGGTGCTGTGATGTACTAAAACTTTAAAAATGTGAAATGATCATTTGTTTTTTCTCTCCTTTTTAATATTAAACCCTTTCCGTTTTCCTAACGTGCAGCGCTCTTTCTGTCCAGCGTGTGGTGCTGTTGCTGCACTCCAATTTCTCTGATTGAGTTTTTTGTGAATTTCAGCTGAAATCACCTAAAATTTAACGATTGACAGAAATGATGTCCGGTTGTAATTTAAGACCGTTCGTTTTGTCATGTCCTGTTTATTAAGTATTTCCTGTTTGTTTGCTTTTTCTTGTTTGCATCAGGTTCCTGCAGCACAGCCTGCGCAGCAAGAGCCTGCCCATGACCGACTACAAGATCGCCCTGTTGTGTAATGCCTACTCCACCAACTCCGAGTGCTTCACGCTGCCCATGGGCGTCCTGGTGGAGACCATCTACGGTAACGGGACGGTACGCATCACGCTGCCCGGGACCAACTGCATGGCCTCGTGTTCCACCACACCGCTGCCCATGAACCTGCTCGACTCGCTCACCGTCCACGCCAAGATGAGGTGAGCGCCGCGCGCACGTCTCTCTCATTCGCCACGTTTACACGCATGCTAATGACCCGTCAATAATCGGAAAGTGGAGTCGACTTTCCGTCTCGTTTACTCATCCGGGTTAACATGCTTTTAAACGAGCATGAGGTAAGATTAAAGGTCAAGTAGACGGGTTCGGCGTTCGAATGATTATTATTCCCGCCCATCCTCACCAGGCTCCACCCCCAGGATCTGCTCAGGCTCACAGGGTACGATGTCTGTAAAATGATTGACAGGACAGCATCAAAACAGAAACGAGTGCTGATTGGTCAGAAGCCGCAAATCACGTTTATATTAACGCACTCGTTCTGATACGTCATCGTTTCTATGGCAACAGCTCGTTCGCTGGGACTTGTATGGCGAGGTTCTGAGTTTGGCACTAATGGAAGGAGTCTCCAGTGTTGGCGATTTGTAACAGTCGAAGGTAAAGTCATTCTTTAATTCATGAAAAATGACCGAGTGTTTTATTCCTTGGACGATTTATGGAAACGCGTCTTCTACGCGACGGGGTTGTATTTTAGTTATGCACAGCGCACCACTGCGAGTCATTTGTACAGAAATAGCAATTCTTTTTACAATGTCGTATTATGCAAATCGACCTCTGTACCCCTGAGCCGCGTAATTAGATCAGACTGAAAACCTCTGTGTGCTTTTACTGAATTAGCGCAGTGGCTTTTGTTGCAAATTTCCCTCCAAAAAAGGTGTTTAGTTTCAGCCATTGTGGTGTTTGACTGGTCGTTGTGTAAGCTTCGGAACATGGAAGAAATGAGCTTTCCTGTGTCCTAACATGCTGTGTGTTTTTGTTCAGACATTTTTTTGTTTGTATTCATGAGAGAATTAATTATGATTAGTCATTCCGCGCGTGCGCGTGTGTGTGTGTGTGTGTGTGTGTGTGTGTGTGTGTGTGTGTGTGTGCGCGTGTGTGTGTGTTGTGTGTCCTGCTGTCAGTTAGTTGTAGAATGGTGACTAACTGGAAGGAAAAATGACTAAAACACGCTGAATTTTAATCAGTGTCATGTCATCTGTTTATTTACGCTTAAGTAGAATTAATTAATTTCCCACCCTGCAAGACGGATAGTCAGACGCTCGGTTATAAGGACGCATGAGATGTTAAATAGTGCTGGAAATTTTTACAGTTTAAATGTTTTCTTCTGAGCGTATGAGCCAGGCATGTGCAATATAACGTTATCATGCTCTCACGATTTTACAGTGTTTCGTTTTCCGCTGACGTTCACTCTGATTATATTATATTGGAAGCCCAGACCTGATGACTTTTATGAATTTTCTGCATGGGAGCTCCGCCGATTAACATCTAGAGAAGCTCTGAGCTGTGCTGGGTCATCATTATTGACTTAGTAATTTGTAACATCAAGATATTATCTCGTTATTTGACTTACTAAGTCATTATTAGCAAGTTGTTAAAACAGTGACTTAGTGTCTCATTATTTTGACTTACTATGTTTAAATAATGAGTTATTAAGTCAAATACCCATATACAATCTCAAAACATGGATACCAAGTGCAAATAATGAGATACCAAGTGCAAATAATGAGTTCTAAGTCAAAATAAGATGCTACTAATTAAAATAACAATATACAAAGTAAAAATGAGATACTAAGTGAAAATTAAATTACTTAGTGAAAATAATGACATGCTAAGTTAATATATAGAAAGACTGTGTGAATTACAAGATGCTAATTCAAAAATGAGATACTAATGAGATACATTGTAAGTCTGAATAACAAGCTTCCAAGTTAATATAATGACATCTAAAATAAGATAATGTATTGGAATAATTTAATAATGTAATTTATGTTATTATTATATCAGAACGAGCAGTCTTCTTTTTCTCTCCAATAAAATTTCAGATCAGCCTCTTCATAATGTAATACATCAATAATAATAATAATAATAATAATATTTCAACGTGTTCAATTTTGCTAAGTTCCAACAAACATATAGCTAACGTCAGTTAAGTGTAATTATTCCGGATGGAATTTTGACCCCAAAATATTACCTATTAGTTAAAGCTAAATGTCAAGTCAAAGACTTCAGTGTACGAAATATGCCTGGGTTTTGTTTTTGTTTTTTTTACTCTCCTGTGCCAGTTAACACTCTGACACATTCAGGAATTTTAAGCAGCAGATCAAGTGTGAAAGTATTGTCTTCCTTTACAAAACCTGAAATGGAGGAAATGCTCATTTTCTTGCCTTTTTCTGTTGGTTCTCTATAATTAAACATCAGTATAGCACGAGCCCTTTCTGATCACATCTTGTCAAACCGTAATGTCATTAATGATGTTTTTTGTGTCATTTGAGGAACATTCGGTCATTCCTGCATACCCATACTTACACACACTTGTCCATGTGCTAGTCTGATCCACAGTATAGCTACACGGGTCATAAAGCTGGCCCACGCCAAGTCCAGCATCGCTCTCGCCCCGGCGCTGGTGGAGACCTACAGCCGCCTTCTGGTCTACATGGAGATCGAATCGCTCGGCATCAAAGGCTTCATCAGTAAGTTCACATGAGCCAACAAACAGGTAAAGAAGGTTAATGCGTGCTCAGGTGACAGCTTAGCTCTTGATTTGTAGAGCTATTCATGTTCTCGATGCGGTAGATTAGCGTGAGTGCAGCGTAGTCTGTGCTTAATGAGCCGTGTTAATTGGAGGACTAATTCCTCTGTAATGGAAATGCCCAACCCAGCGAGCTCTTCCTCTTCATCTGAACGGGCTTTCTGTTCTCTCTGCCATGATCTAGGTCAGCTCTTGCCAAACGTGTTTAAGTCCCACGCGTGGGGGATTCTCCACACGCTGCTGGAGATGTTCAGTTACAGGATGCACCACATCCAGCCTCACTACCGTGTTCAGCTGCTCTCACACCTCCACTCGCTCGCCGCTGTTCCACAGACCAACCAGAACCAGCTGCACCTCTGGTAGGAACCTGGACACTCTCACTGTGTGGATGAAAGGATGGGTGGATGGATGTGTATATGGGTGAGACGGTCTTTGGGCAAACATGATTTGGATGTTGGTTAAAGGTTACTTAAATGGCTTGGTGTGTATATTGGTGAATGGATGAGTAGGTTCATTATTGTATTAATGAATGAATGATTTGGAGTCTATATTGGTGGATGAATGGGTGAGTAGGGTCATGATTATATTGGTAGATGAATAACTTGTTTATGGATGAATGAATGGGTAAATTGAATGAATGCATTAATGATATAATGGCTGTGTTGTTGGTGTTGATTGGAATTGGTGAATGAATGGATGAGTGTGTGTATATAGGTGCATGAGTGAAGGGTTTGATGGGCGTAGTGGATGAATTGCTAAAAACTTTGATGAATGTATTGATGAATGAATGAATTGATTGCTATTCTGGTGGATAGACTGACGAATGGATGAGTCGCTTCATGGGCATGTTGGTGGATGAATGGAGTAATGTGTATGGGTGAGTGAGTATGAATGAGCTGTTGGGTGAGTGATTGAATGGATGAATGAATTGGTCAGAGAATTGATGGATGGATGGATGAATGGGATGAGTTAACTGCTATATTGGTGGATGAATGAATTAATGAGTTAATGATTTAGTTGAGTTAGTAATTAATTGATCGGTTTGATGAATGGATGAATTGAATAGATGTTTTCATAACGAATGAGGAATAAATGTGGGTAGAATGATGAATGGATGAATAAAGCTCATAACCTTAAGAACGATAAAATGATGACAATAAATATTATTGTTTTTATTGCAATTTTATTTGCGTCGTCATGAACAATGTGCTGTACAGAGTCATGAATGGAGCTCAGAGATCTGGGAAAATGAACAAAGTATGAGATGTGAAAGGAAACAATGTGATGCACCTCGGCTATGATGTGAAACTAATGTGTGTGTGTGTGTGCGTGCGCTAGTGTGGAAAGTACAGCTCTGAGGTTAATCACAGCGTTGGGGAGCTCCGAGGTTCAGCCGCAGTTCACACGGTTCCTCAGCGACCCGAAGACGGTGCTATCAGCCGAGTCAGAGGAGCTGAACCGAGCGCTCATCCTGACCCTCGCCCGAGCCACACACATCACCGGTACCTCTCACACACACAGCCATCACACACAAACACACACACACGTTAGGGCTAACTCTGTGTAATGCGTGGTTCTCTTCTTTGTTATGGCTCCAGATTTCTTCACCGGTTCTGACTCGATCCAGGGAACGTGGTGTAAGGACATTCTGCAGACCATCATGACCTTCACACCTCACAACTGGGCCTCACACACGCTCAGCTGCTTCCCTGCTCCCCTGCAGGTCGGCCACCGACACCTTCATTTAACATTTAAAGCACGTCGGGCCGCGTTCCAGTGCAACAAACTGCTGTGCAAATTAAACCTGTGGTCCTAGGGTACTCTAGACATGCAGATATCTTACACCTTCCTACGCACCTATCTTACTTTCCAGGACGGTCTAGAATTGTAGCTATGCGGAATATGGGCAGTTTAGGAGAGAGTTCTAGAACACCATTGTTGCTTAAACTCGGAGTTCCTTTAGAGCCTGGGTGAGAATTCGAGAACTCCAACTGAGCTAACCTTTGGAGAGAAGTCTAGAACGCAATTGTTGCTTAACCTGTGAGGGGAATTTTAGAACACCACTGTTGATGGATCTGGGAGAGAATTCTAGGAACCGTTGGAATTCGTAAAAATGCGAGGGAAATTTTGCCAGTGAATCCAGAGGGGAATTCTAGAATGCCGCCCGTGCAGACCCCAGGGTTGGGAGGGAGCAGGACGGGGCTGATGGGGATCCTAGCACCGAATGGTAGAGCGATTCTAGAACCCGGACAACCCCCGGCTGCTCTGAGCCTCGCAGGGAACTCTCAGTTATTGCTCGATAAAGGAAAGGATTCTGGAGTTCCTTTAGAACCAGGGTGACCATTCGATGACCTGCAACTGTAGTGAGCTTTGGAGGAGATTCTAGAACGCACGGTTCTAGAACCCATTTAGAAGCCCCCTGGATGAGAATTTAACAAGATGGACGTTTCGTTCTTCTGAAAGATATTTGAAAATAAAAGCGAGTCATCGCAGGGTTGTAATCGCGCCGTATGCTGTATGTTAGTCACCTCAGAACAAAAGAAATCTGTTTTGTCATCGTCGTTGTTGTTTTTCAGTAACACTCCGTCTGTTTTGTGTGTCACACAAAGCAGTTCTCTGTGGGGCAGGCACGACACGTTCATTCTCTCCTCAGGATTAAAGCTAACGGAAGTGAATGTTTTGGTAAACACGAAATAATGACTAGGTTCCTTTATACTACAAATGTCAAGATGTGTAGATTTACCACAACTGTGTAATTTACGCAATTTATTTTTGTCCGTCTGAAGTTATGCCTTTAAGGAAACCCCTGTTTGGTGTGCGGATCTCACTCTGCTCTCCCAGGCGTTCTTGAAGCAACGCTCCATCCTGTTTAGTGATCACAAGGGACGAGCTTGCCTGTTTTAATTCCGTCTCCATCGTAATCACGTGACCTTTTCGACTTCCTCACATTTTCTTTCACGGGGAAAAAATGTTCATCCGGCGCTGTAAAATTTCACCACCACAATTACAGAAACGATCTCTGAGTGTCTTCTCCTTCCTTCCGCCCACACCGGTCCTCTGCGCAGGCGTTCTTCAAGCAGAACAACGTTCCTCAGGAGAGCCGCTTCAACCTGAAGAAGAACGTAGAAGAGGAGTACAGGAAGTGGAAGTCCATGACCAACGAGAACGACATCATCACGCACTTCTCCATGCAGGGTTCTCCACCACTCTTCCTCTGCCTGCTCTGGAAGATGCTTCTAGAAACCGACCACATAAACCAAATCGGCTTCAGGTGAATTCTTTTTTTTTTTTTGGGAGTGTTTTTCTGTGTGATTTTCCAAAATCTGCACCATATAAACATCATCCTGTGATGGAGCCAGTGTTCATATGTTACTTTGTGTTGGATCTAAGATTAATTTTCTATCGTTTCTATAGTAACAGCTCCTTCACGAAAGGACTTGCGCATTGCGGATTCTCGCTAACAAAAGACGTGTAATTATTTAAAAAGTAATGGTTGCTATGGTATAAGAGGAGTGAAACACTTCAGCACATGCTTTTATTGGAAAATAATCAGCTTCACGGTGGAAACAGTATCCGCACTTCCTCACACAGAGAGAATAACAGTGCTATCGTTGCTCTCTCTGGCGTTCTGTATCAAGGACACTTGCCCTGACTCACAGGATCTTGAAATGCTCTGTTGTACGTGCTGCAGCTGCAGATCGTTTCACAAAGTCGTGCTGTGTTGGACTGACTCGGATCACGATCTCTCACTGACAACACAGCTAGTGTTCAGAACACACCGCCTGATTGATGGTGCGTGATAAAGATGGTTCAGAGGATGGATATGTCCTGAGATAGCCACATAATTTGCAGGTTAAACGAGAGAGGGAAGGACAATCAAGATGAATGTAAAAATGTCCCTCATTAACCCCAGATGTGTTTTATGCTTAAAGTTGTTTGTTTGTTGTGCGCTGGCGCCACTAGGCTTAGACTTGAACACATGACTAAGTGTTCATGTCACTATATATCTCAAAACGGTCTTCATTAATTTGCGATTTTATTCGAGCGTTTGCATACTTGTATCCACACCCTGGACCGGTTCTGGGCTCGTTTGTGGGCGGGGCTGATTGTAAGATTACTTTCGTTTGTAGAACTCCCTTGAATCGATCGTGCAGTGCCATACTACACACAGGTTTGCAAAAATTAATGTCTGGTTTTATATTTATATATATATATATATATATATATATATATAAGGCTATCTTCCACGTCTCTGAGAAACCCCAAGCGTCAAAAACTGTTTTGATAACTCTAATGATATACGTAATAAATCATTCTTGAAGCCTTTTATCCCTTCGGTCTACAGCGAAGCAGCAGGGCTAAATGAGATGTGTATTATCACGATTCATTATTCATGAGTGCGGCTTGTTGTAAAGCGCACCTCTGACTGCTTCATTTCATGCACGACTGACTGCATCTCCTCGCTACTCTGTGTTTACCTGTGAATATCTACTTTCTGTATAAGTAACCCAAAAGATTTGCTTACTTAAAGGTCACTTGGAAAACATTTACGTATACAACAGAAAAGACTTGTACATGCTTAACCAAATTCTATGAATTTAGTACCTCCCAGAACCCTGCACGCCCCTCCCCCTTTCTTCTGGTCAATGTTCATTTGCATATCGAATCCTGACCGGCTGGTGCGTTTTTTGATGCGATAACACTCGCCTGTGTTGCAATAATGTAATACACGCAGGTTAAGTAGCTCTGACACATTTTAATAATTAACGTGACCGCATATTACAAGAGCTAGCCTTTCATCTGGAATTATTTACGTTTATGATTCACTTTCCTGCACATCCTACAGATGTTTACCTCCCAAGAACTGAGAGGTTTATCTCATTCCCATTCATAACATGCTTCCCAAAGCCAACTTTCTATACATTTTGAGCAGGTTTTATTTATTTGTCTCTTCACTGTTTGGGTGTGTACTGAACTGATAAATTCCCCCCATCCTGAAGAGACTTGACACTTGTGAAAGAAGTGAAACATTTCAGAGGTTTTAGTGTCGTCCTTTGGTCGTCTTCGTCCCTGTAGGGTTCTGGAGAGAATCGGGGCTCGCGCTCTTGTCGCGCACGTACGGACGTTTGCCGATTTCCTGGTGTACGAGTTTTCCACGTCGGCGGGCGGCCAGCAGCTGAACAAGTGCATCGAGATCCTGAACGACATGGTATGGAAGTACAACATCGTCACTTTGGACCGTCTCATCC
This sequence comes from Notoglanidium macrostoma, assembly GCA_030068235.1. Lineage (NCBI taxonomy): Eukaryota > Metazoa > Chordata > Actinopteri > Siluriformes > Auchenoglanididae > Notoglanidium > Notoglanidium macrostoma. Next base: position 27,346,193 of record JAQQZR010000012.1, on the reverse strand, counting down.
TCTGCCTGGTAAGGAAGTTTTGAAATTTGTTTTTGGGGGGAAAAACGTTCTCAAAATGGCATATGTTAAAAGCCATTAAGATGAAGATCTTCATCTAGCGTTTTTCTTGAAGCACCTGCACAATATCCGTCTGGAACAATCGATAAATCCATAGAATTAAAGTCTAGGCTGTAAATTCACCCTTTAAATTAAAAAAATATATTGAACACCCCTGCTCTAATCTGTTCTCCTGTGAGTCATCTTCATGGCTGGAGTGTTTGTCTGATAATCAATATTTCTCCCACATTTCTAATACCACACTCTATTTATTAGTTGTTACTCGATCAATAATGTCAGTAATTACCTGTAAGGCCTCTCCTGCTCTCCCCACAAGGCTCAGATAGATAAGCGGTTTGTTGTAGATGGACGAATATATTGTATTTTCTATTTTTACCGCGTACATCCTGATGCATCACAACATCCCTGATGTTACAGTAGAGATTTATTTTTAGGAGACTGCAATGAAACAGACTTGTTCTGAAGTGGTGTTAAAACACAGGATGTATTTTCGATTGCAGTTTTTTTTTTTAAATGGCAACAAATAATGTCTTAACAGCAATTCAAACCAGGTCCAGTAAAATCTGTAATATACAACATCAGCATTACAGAATATCTGCACCGCTGGAGGGATGTACACTGGTAAATTCAAATGGGAGATGATCTGTGTACTTTGCTATTAGGCCATGCTTTGATATCTAATATTGTGCTGCTTAAGCTGGAGGTGTTTTCCCTCAGTGTTCTCTGACATTATGGGATGATAGAATTTTTTAATTCACCCTCTATGATTGCTGTTGCGTAGGCAATGAGAAGTCATGAGGGCAATGAGGCGCAAGTGTGCTACTTCATCATCCAGCTCCTCCTCCTTAAACCTAACGACTTCCGCAACCGCGTCAGCGACTTTGTCAAAGAGAACGCTCCGGAACACTGGCTACAGAGCGACTGGCACACTAAACACATGTCCTACCACAAGGTAACTTTATCTAACTCATGAGTAACGCGTTTTTTGCTCAGGGTAACCTTCTCAACAGGTGCCATACGACAGGGCAAATTTAACCTAAACAGGAAACACTTTGCTGTTTATTATACACAAAACACGTCATACCGCATGGTGATTGTACACCACACACCATATACAAGTTCTACCACATGGTGAGTTTACCCTACATGCCAAACTGTGTATGAGCACAAAGTGCCCTTACCCAATACACCAAATACAGAATGTACCACAAGTTGGCCTTACTCAACACACCAAATATGGAATCTATCACAAGGTGACCTTATCCATCATATCAAACCGCTGTCCAACCAGGAGTTGCCTTTAACACACTTAATAATTCTGTTATAATATAATTCTGTCGAACACACCAAATATGAATACCACCACAAGGTGATCTTACCCAACACACCAAGCTACGGTCCAACCACAGGGTGACCTCACCCAACACACTAAATACGAATTCCACCACAGGATGACCTTGCATGAATACCACAGGGTGACCTTACCCAACACACTAAATACAAATACCACCACCGGGTGACCTTACCCAACACACTAAATACAAATACCACCACCGGGTGACCTTACCCAACACACTAAATACAAATACCACCAC
>JAQQZR010000012.1:27329535-27342713 GCA_030068235.1 Notoglanidium macrostoma | reverse complement strand
ATGAGGAACTGTTGTGGAAATTACTGTGGTAATGGGTAGGAGGTTCAGTCAAGACCATTTTGCTGTCTGTTAGTTACACTGAGCCCTTCCTATCATCGCATAGTATTATTATTATTATTACTTCTCTTTTCTTAAAACCTTCTGGTTTCAACCAGTCCTTTGTTAACTAATCGCTGTTGTTGCTGGCTTGACATCACTCAGATCGGCCAGTGACGTACCTCTACAACACCTTGCACTACTACGAAAGGCACCTTCGTGACCGCACCAATCTTAAACGCAAGCTTGTCCACGCCATCATGAGCTCTTTGAAGGATAACCGCACGCCTGGATGGTGCCTCAGCGAGACCTACCTCAAGTTTGGCATGAACCCCCGCGAGGACAACATCTGGGTCCCCGACGACACCTACTACTGCAAACTCATCGGGCGCCTTGTAGACAATATCCTTCCTTCTGTTTTGCCATATGCCCCAAACCTTACTGTTCCATTCACTACTTAGCAGTGCATGCCCTCCTAATCCCAGCTAGCTTTCGTTTGAACTATTTTAAAACTGGGCCGTCCATCCATTTGCTGCTTATCTGTCAGGGTCACGGGGAAGCTGGAGCCAATTCCAGTTGAGTTCGGAAGAGAGGCTGGGTACACCCTGGACAGGTCAACTGTATATAGCAGGGCTGGTCCTGTCCAGTTAAGAATGATTTTAGACAGATCAAGGCTAGACAGAGATGTATAAACAGAGAGACCTGTTAGTACGACAGACAGAGAGGCAGACATAAACAGACAGGCCAATTAGAAGGCTAGAGAGACCGATTGGTAGATAGACAGACAGATGCAGCCAGACCAGTAAGCAAGGATAGACAGACAGAAAGACAGATGGACAGACAAATAGTCAGGTGAGTAAGCAAAGCTTAAGAGGTTAACAAGGAGTTAGACATGATTTAAAAAATGATTCAGGGATTGAACACCGATGGTGTGTACTTTACACAGTGGTTCTTTTTCTTAACGTGCATCACCGATGGCAGGAAAATCTCCAGGCCCTTTCCCGAACTGCGACTGGCGGTTTAACGAGTTCCCGAACCCAGCAGCACACGCGCTTCACGTCACCTGTGTGGAGCTGATGGCCCTCGCCGTGCCGGGGAAGGACGTGGGAAACGCACTGCTGAATGTAGTGCTCAAGAGGTCAGAGGTCACCCCTGTAGCAGGCAGAGTTTGCTGTTGCCAGTCTTTTTTCATTTGCTTTGATGATGATAGAATTGTTTTGATGATTGAAGCTGCTAGGGACCGTAGAAGAAAAAAATGTCAATAATGACAATGTGTAAGGGTGTATTGCTGCTACATATATATATATATACACATACACATGTATGAGCAGACAGAACTATGTTTCTGACAGTGTAAGTCTGATGTGTCTTTAAGATGTGTGTGTGAGGGAAAATGTTTGTGTATGTATAGATTGATTGTGTGTGTCTTTATCTCCTACAGTCAGCCACTCGTGCCCCGGGAGAGCGTGACTGCATGGATGAACGCGATTGGCCTGATCATCACCGCTCTACCTGTACGTCCAGTTCCCTCCCTCAGACACACTTTATCTCTAGCTCAAAGTTCAGCCTTTCTGGCTTGCTTTTGCCCTCCTCCTGTCCTTGATTGTTTCTTTCTTATTCTCACCCACACTCGTTCAAGAACCATTACAGAAAACGTTATCAGAATATTTAGCAATGTTTTTGGTAAGTATGAAGAAGTTTAGTCTGTAACGTTATGTTAGGTCACAGTGTTCCCAATTAGATAAGACTAAGCTCCTGTTTAAACCGGTTTGTTTTAGTCATCTGGAATATCATGATTATATCCAGATTATTACAGATTGACACATTTAACACCGATCATATATGTCATTCTTCTAACAACGTGTGTTTTTGACTTTACACGAGTCACGTTTGTACGCTCTGTCGCTTTGTAACTTAAACACCCTAACACATAAAGTCGTGGCGTGTAACCTTGTGGAAACGTGTAATGTAATTTCTATAACTAGAAATGTGGCAGACATTCTTTAACATGTATGAACATTACTTTAAAGCATTCTCAACACACTCTGAAAGCCTGACAGATTGAACAGCAGGCTTTAAAATAACATTCTGGAATATTTATCACTTTTCACTGGAACGTCAAGTGCTTTTGATTTGTTTGTGCTTCTGGCAGCCATGCTTGGAAAGTTGGAAACATAACAGCCAGCTCAACTTCTCTCCTGAACTATAGAGGTGACGATTCGGTCTCGGCCGTGTTGTTGCTGCCAGAAAAAGAATAACCGCAAAAGCAGAACTCTTAGTCTCTCTCAGCCCAATTATCAGCGCTCTTCGTTTCCTTCTCTATGTCCACAGAGAGCGGCTGTGTCTGTTTATCCGATGCACCTGTGGATCACTAATCAACACTTTTCATTTTTTCCATTTAATTCACTAAAAAGCAGGAACTCTCTACTGAGAGTATTGTAACTTCTTGGAGGACGTTGCAGCAGAGCAAATGAGTAAATGGAAACCAAGAAAAGTTTAGGAAACTAATTAGAAAAGAGAGCTTAGAACACAACATTCTAACAACAACTCGCTGGCTTAAATACATACATACCAGGTAATAAGTACCAGGAGTTGAAGTATAGCTGAAGTTCAAGTGTACTCAACTCTGAGGATAAAGTATAGCTAAAGTCTAAGTATACTCAACTCTGTAAATTATATAAACTGTAGTTGATGTATAAACAACTCTGAAGTTAAAATATACTGCAGTTAAAGTAAACTCAACATTGAATTTTAAGTATACTTAACTAAAAAAGTATACCAGACTCTGAAGTTAAAGTATAGCTGGAGTTCACAACTATCCAGCTCTGAAGTTAATATATACTTAAATTAACATATATTACATCCTGATCTTAATGTATACCTGGAGTTCTAGTATACCCAATTCTGAAGTTAGAGGAGGTAGGCGTTGAACACCCAGATCTAAAACGAAGGTGGACTACAGTTCAAGCATACCTAAAGTTAAAGTTCAGCTGGAGTTCTAGTTAAAGTATAGCTGGGGTTCTAAAATACCCCACTCTGAAGTATAAGCATACTGGAGTTCAAGTATACCCAAGTTAACATGTAAACCTGAAGTTCAGTTATATACAACTTTGAAATTAAAGTATAAATTATGCCTGAATTTTAAGTATCTCTAGTTAAAGTATACCAATTTTCATAGTTAAAGTATAACCAACTTTGAAGTTTAAGTGTACCTGAAGTTTAAGTATAGCCAACTGTGAAGTTAAAGCATAACCATAGTTACATCCTATCGCGTACGTTACATTTGTCATTTGGCAGACGGCCTTATCCAGAGCGTCTTACTTATTCCTCATTAATACAAGTGGGCAGTTGAGGGTTAAGGGTCTTGTTCAAGGGCCCAGCAGAGGCAGCTTGGACATGTTGGGATTTGAACTCATGACCTTCTGAGCACTAGGCCAACATCTTAACCACTGAGATACTTCTGCGCGTATCGTTCATATTAAACAATCATTAAACACGCTTAGCATTTTTGGGGGAAGTATTTCTTAAAAGATTTCAGGCGTTTTAGTCGATAACTTGCCTCTCACTGTACCGTAGGAGCCGTACTGGATCGTACTACACGACCGCATCGTTAGCGTGATTAGCAGCCCCGCGCTAACAACAGAGACCGAGAGGGTTGGTTATCCATTCCAGCTGCTGGACTTCACAGCGTGCCACCAGTCGTACTCGGAGATGTACTGCAGCTACGTGCTAGCATTAGCACACGCCGTTTGGCACCACTCCAGCATCGGACAGCTTTCTCTCATTCCCAAGTAAGTTCCTAAAGAGCTCTCTGGAGAAGAGATTAAATGATTCCAAACGCTAAACTGATCTCTAGCAGGTTTACAATTTTCCCTGCTTAAGCAGATTTAATATGCATCTTGTAACCTACACTTTTTTGTTTTGTTTTTGCTGGATCCACATTTTACAAGGTCACAGGGTTTTCTTTGTATTTGAGATGCAGTGACATTTAAATAATAAATAATAACTGTAGTAATAAATTAGCAGTAACAGCTAGAAGTCGATGTTAGCATTTGTGAGCTCTTCAGTGTTATTTCCACTGACCTTTCTACAGGCTTATGTTTTGCTTTGTTTAGACATTTTGTGTGTGTGTGTGTGTGTGTGTGTGTGTGTGTGTGTGTCGTACTTTATGTCTTACTCTTTTCTCTCAGAGGGGAAAAGCTTCTGCTCTTACGGGAATGTTATTTTCACTTTGTTTTATGATTCGTCTGCCAGAGCTGTCCAAATATGACTCTAATATCCAGACTGCAGACCTCCACTGCTGTTTGTGTGTGTGTGAGTGTGAGTGTGTGAGAGAGAGAGAGAGAGAGAGAGAGAGAGAGAGAAAGGTCATCAGGCACAGCAGACACACTTCGATGCCTTTGTTAAGGCATATATACACACAGACAGACACACACTTAATCATAAAGTCCTTGAAGAGTTTACGAAGTTCCAGCTTTTTGTTTAACCTTCAACTAAAAGCTGTCTCTCTCTCACACACACACACACACACACACACACACACACACACACACACACACACACACACACACACAATGTCTTGCAATGTATTGAGAAACACTGACGCATCGGTGATGTGCCATGGCTAGATATGGGGGAGATGAAAACCAAAAGTGCATATTTCAGCACTATTTGCATATCTTGGCTTCATTTGCATATTGTAGACTCGTTTGCATATTGCATGATATCAGCATTGCAAAAGTCAGTACTTCAGTAACGATCAGCAATATACTGTGCATTTTTCAATGGTTCTACAATTTCTGCAGCGTTGGCTGGTTAAAGGTACGAGCTTGCTTGTATAATAACAAATATTCCTGGCAATAAAATCAAAGCCACAAAAACCTCAAAGTTTCATCGTAATCAAATCCTTGGCCTGACACTCGGCGAATGTTTTAGTGCAGGGTTGGACAGTATGAAGATGAATTTCTGTTTGTGATGTTGCAGGTTTCTGTCAGAGGTCCTGAAGCCTTTGGTGAAAACCGAATTTCAGCTGCTGTATATCTATCACCTGGTTGGGCCTTTCCTTCAGCGCTTCCAGCAGGAGAGGACGCGCTGCATGCTCGAGGTTCACGTGCCTTCGCTTTGTAAACCTGTTCCACTTACACGCTTTCTTGGTTTTCCGGTTAACTTTGATTGAGCTTGTCTCTATAGCTTGTTTTCTGTTACGGCAGCTTGCAGCTGAATAAGCAAACATAAATTACAGGGCCAGAATTCAGGCCACATCTTTAATTTGAACTCACCAGACTGTATACATGAGCTACATTTATAAGATCAGTCTTTCTCTACACATACACCTTTCAAATTTCCCCATTGTTTATTCTTCTTCAGCATCTATCATTAATAATAAACAGGAATATGTTTTCCTGTGATAACATTTCATATTTTTTCCCACTCCATACACACATGCATTTGGATGTTTTAGTGTTTCTCCTCACAACTATCTTGAGCACACATTTCTATTTATATATACAGCTTCCGCTCCAGTTCCCCAGCCATCTGACATCAGCTGTAATGTGTTATTATGCATACACACCTGCTCCAGCTACACACTCAAGCTCATGCACGTACACTCAGATCAGTCTCTCTTATATAACCTCATTCATGCCTCCATGCGTCCTCAGATTGGGGTAGCGTTCTATGAGATGTTGCAGGCCGTGGATCACCACAGTAAGCACCTGGCATACATGGACCCCATCTGTGACTTCCTGTACCACATCAAGTACATGTTCACAGGAGACAGCGTCAAAGACCAGGTACGCACATAGATGTCAAGTGTCAGTACCGTTCCACTGTTCCCCAGTGACCTCCTGCCATCTGTCTAGTTTTTCCCCAATGACCATCTACCTTCCCTCTATCAGTCCCCCAGTGACCTTCTACCGTCCCTCTACCTATCCCACTATGATCTTCTACCATCCCTCTATCTGTTCCCCCAGAGACCTTCTACCATCCCTCTACCTGATCCCCAGAGACCTTCTACCATCCCTCCATCTGTTCCCCAGAGACCTTCTACCATTCCTCTATCTGTTCCCCAGAGACCTTCTACCATCCCTCTACCTATCCCCCAATGGTCTTCTACCATCCCTCTATCTGTCCCCCAGTGACCTTCTAGCATCCTTCTATCTGTCCCCCAGTCACCTTCTAGCATCCCTCTATCTGTCCCCCAATGGTCTTCTACCATCCCTCTACCTATCCCCCAATGATCTTCTACCATCCCTCTATCTGTCCCCCAATGACCTTCTACCATTCCTCTATCTGTCCCCCAGTGACTCACTGTGGGGGTGGTCACTGGGGGACAGATAGAGGGATGGTAGAAGGTAGTGACCTCCTACCATCCCTCTCTGTCCCCCAGTGACCTTCTACCATCCTTCCTATCCTTTTCCCAAATAGCCACCTCTCATTCTTAGTTTGGTCCACAGTGACCGTGTACCATATATTTCTGTTCTCCATTGACCACAGAACATCCCCAGTGATCCCATCATCCATCTCTCTTTTTTGACCATTGCCTCCAAACATCATCAGGTTTACTTACCACAGTAGAATAAGGCCAGTGAATCACTCCATTTTTCTGAACCTGTCATGTCAGAACTTCACAGATCTAAGGTCTTTCAAATTCCCACCCTTTTTTCAGGTGGAGAAGATCATCTGCACATTGAGGCCAGCCATGAAGCTTCGCCTCCGTTTCATCACACACATCAGCAAGACGGAGCCAGCTTTGGCCGCCGTCACGGCGACATCTGCCTCCCAGCCCACCACAGTGTCATCTCCTGCCCCTCAAACTGGAACCGGACCTTCTAGTATCCCTCTCTCAGTTCCCCAGTAACCTTCTACCATCTTGTAATGTTCTCCCAGCAGCTTCTACCATCCATAAAATGTGTCCCACAATGACATCATATCACCTCTATAACCATTCTGTTCCCCATTGACCTTCAGTCCTCCGTTCTTTCTTTTCTTTCCCCAGATCTTTCGTCATATTTTAACATTAGAGTACATTCCTACGAGTTATTGCTGAAAAATGGAAGGAAAACTTATAACCATGGTTTCATCTTATCATTAAAAGTCTATAGAGTCATTATGAAGAAAAATTAAACTTGGAAGGAAGTAGCAGAGATCGGTACCCGCTAGTGAGTGTATTCGGCTAGTACAGTTAGCTAGTCTAATTTGACAATGAGTCCAGTACTAACCTGAGCACGTTATACATAAACCAAACTCCAATACGTTTTAAACAAAAGTGGTGCATATAAATCATAAAATGGATCAAAGGCTATACATTTTTGCTTCTTAACAGGCCACGCCCACAAGTGACAACAGTAGAGGTCAATACACGGCTTTAAGAGACAAAATGCAAGTGACTTTTTTCTCGTCACTCGCTTTCCAGCTCTTCAAAGTTGGCAGGCATGTTTTCTTAAAGACTGCCTCATTTCCTCTGTGGTTTCAACATTCCTCTGTTCCCCAGTAACCTTGCAATCATTTCCTGTTTGACCTCCTACCATTTTTCCATCTCTATCCAATTACCCCAACATATCCACTTTCCACTGCCCCGTGACCCCTGAAATGGTCACCTGGCCTTGTCCTGGTCAGCAGGTAAATGGAAGGTCAATCAAAGCGATGACAACAATTTTCAACACACAGTGAAAAGTTTGGTAGAAAAAACAGTCGAAGCTGTGATCTGGCTGGAAAACTCGGGGTCCACTTCTCGAGCGTTCTTGGCTCTATTTAAAAGCCAAGTGAGTGAAATTCATGCCACAGATGCCGGATTGAATCCCAGCTGCTGGCAGAATGAGTACGAGTTTCAACTTCGCAAGCAAACCGAACCCTTTCTAAACTAAAGCTTGGCAAGAAATTTATGGAAGAAAGACTCTTGGAAACCTCGCCAGCTTGTTTAGCAGGGTGGGATGATCTGTTAGCTGTGAAGATGAGTTCATTAAACATGTACTTCCCCCAAAATGGGTGCTGATAACGATGAAGTCAGTTATGGCACATTATATAGCATAATGCTAACACGTGGTTTGCCTACATTAGCATTTTCTATGTGAACTGTCCAACCATAATTAAGAATTATAACAGGAAGTAAATCAGTGCATGGAGTAAAACATAAATAATGTGGTGTTAACCACTGATGGACATTTCTATAGGCAATGCTGATTTTATTTTGTGTGTGTGCGTGACTGTTTTTTTTTTTTTTTTTTAAATATAAAGCATTTGAAATTTGTACACAGGATGACTGTAGAGTATTTTCTGTCACTTTTCCTTGATCTAAAATAAAGGAAAAATAATGTGTTTTGCAGGCATGTGTTTTGTGCCATGACTTTCAGCTAATGGATGAAAACGCTTGTTTCGTAGTGTTACACTTGGAGTCACACCAAATTGAATAAAATATTTGTGTCCTGTCAGACAGAAAGCATCAGACAGAACGATTTTGTGCATGAATAGGACGTGACGTCCTGTCCACATAGACCAGACGTGCTTTACAATCCAATCCCCATTCACACACTTCCTATTAGCCGTCATTAAGGAAACGGAATGGTGTTTGATCATTTGTGCCCCGGAGCGTCTGCATCAGGGTCGATATTGGCCTGAACAGCTGGATCAATGCTGATTTGAATCTGACACATTTTCCAATTCGATCCACGTGACCTCGAATACAAGTTGACTGAAAAGGCAAGGTGCCATTATGTAATGCGTCCTGCAGAGTTGGCTTGGGTGCTAAGAAGATGCTTGTGTTTGATCGAATTCTTCATTTTCCAGGGTTATTTTGTGCCATCCATTGGTAAGTCCAAGAATCTCAGTTTAACTCCTTCTGGTTCATTCCAAAGAAGAAACCATCCCAACTCTCTTGGTACTCTTATCCCAAGTATCCTTGAGAAATGTCTTGCTAATTTCATGCAAAGCACAGTTCCAGAGCACCAGAACCAGCACCACTCCTATGCTACCTGAGCGGTTTGTAAATCCATCCTCTCGGTTTAGAACTTTTTTTTTTTTTTCCCTTTTAAACCTAAGCAGTGAATCACCTCTCAGAAATCCTTAAAACCTTACCGTAAACCTGACCCACTGTTTAACGGTGTAAGGTCGGCGCACACATTTTATTAAACATTGCAGCCTAATTTTCTATCAGGTCATTCAAAAGAAAGAAAGAAATGTTCATCTTTGACTCCTCTAACAAGATGAAGAGATGGATGCACGCGCACACGCAGTTATTGCGGTCAAAAACCTTGCGTTAAAAACCCGAACCCTGTCTCCGTTAATGGCTTTTGAATATGGGTAAAGGCTCGGCCGCTGAGACGTTTTGCTCGGTCTGGAGGTGACCGCTGTGAGAGCACAGCAGGCTGCAGATCCTCTGATGGCCTGCACTTCTACTGTGTAATTCTCACCATCAATAAAAGTGACGCTGACATTTCTGTCTGACCTGAGAACCTGAACGAGGGGGTGATTAACTCCCAGCCACGTAGTCTCCGTGCTGATTGTGTTCAGTGAGGAGTACCATAACCAATCTGACAGGTTTCATCTCCGGGAACACGCCGTTAATGACCGGGGCGCACTACTGAGTCATCGTAGGTGATTTGTGGCCTGGTTTCTGCTCTAGACAGCTCAAGGATATGCTCTGAAAAGGGAACTTGTGTCCATCGAGTTCCTGTTTTTCCTGGTTGGTGAGTACACAAACTCGTTTATTAAAAAAGTTGATCAGTTTCATCCCTGGCTGTTTACTGTAATGCTCACAGCCTGTCCGTATGATTAATACTGATGTTAGGCTGTGATTTGAGCCTCTTAAAGAAGGAAGTGAAAAGTAGACGGTAGCTGAATCATTCACTGGAATGAACAGATATAATGTGCTGTAAAGTGATAGAATCCCACTTGCATGCATTCCTTCATCTTTAGTAACCGCCTGGTCAGGGTTAAGGTTAAGATGCCTCAGTGCATCAAGCATAAAAACTGGACAAGTAACGTGTGTGTAAAGAATTTTAAACAGTCCTTCACATCATCACTCACTAATTAATAACAGGCCTAGCCCAGATTCTGAACATACTTGGTCGTATGTTCATCAGAAGTTCCCGGGTCCGATCCCCGAGCCTGTGACGGCTTCCTCGCAGACCGATTGTGAAGAAAGCAAGAAATGGAGAGAAAAGGATGGGTGGAATGGAAGAAAAGTAGGAAGGAAGAAAATAAAGGGGAAATGGTAAGAAGGACAGAAGAAAGAACAAAGAAGGGAAGGAAACGCAGATGGAAAGAACCCTTCCAGATCAGGCCACGCCCACTTCAGGTGTAAATCTGAAGGAAGGAAGAAACGAGACCCTTTCCAGTTTAGGCCACGCCCACTTCAGGTTCGTCTCGGGATACAGATCCGGGTATTACGAGCGCTGAACCGATAGAGATCGTAGCGTCGGGTTAATAAACACGCCACACGTCCTGCACGAACACACTGGCGCTTGACAATTAATTTTCATGCCTTGTTTGCTTATTATAATTCACTTGTTCTGCATGAAGCCTCGCTCAGAGCCTGCGTGCAGACGTTCCGTCAATCAAACTCTCTCCCTAAAGACTGACTGCGTCTCCGATCAAGACTAAACCCTGATGCTCGCTTCAGACGCTCCGGGCTGAAAGCATGGCGGCTCTCACAGGGGAGGAAAGTCTGGTACCGTGCGAGGCTTTGTTCTTTCCGTCGTCTTGCAGATCAACAGGTGGCACTTGTACGGGAAGATAAAACCACGCATGAAGGGCAGAAAGGGGTTTAGTAGTAAAGCAGAATAAAAGCTGAAACCCTGCACCGCTACCGAAGCAGCACCGTTTTCATTCTATTCTAGATTAGTTTTTGTCCTTTTAGTGTTGCTCTGTCAAGGTCCGGTAAAATATGTACAATGCTTAAATTTGTCTTTTGCACCAGAGACTTAAAACGTGAACACGGTAACAATGTAGCTGTATTACAGTAGCCCCGCCCCTTTATTCAAATCGCCTTTTACGGCTGAGGTTACCAGAAACCTAGCCTAGCGGATTATCACCCTGACGTGCCTAGGTATAAGAGCGTATATAAACGCAAGCGTGTTGTAGGCGGAGCATCTGGAGAGAGAGAAAAAAGGTTGGTTAATGTTGTTACCAAAGACCACGCCCCCTTTTTTGTCATCTTGTGTCTCCGTTTCTGGTTCGAGTCTCTACACTGAAGCAGATACGAGCAGCAGGAAACGCCTGCTCCAAGATGGCCGCCGGAGGGACGGGCATTACCAGAAGGACATTGTTTACGGATCGATGCTCTTCACGTTTCATTAATTCTAATTCTGTAGCAACGGCTATGGGACTTTTTTTATTGTTGTGTTATTAGCGTATTACAAATTTTAATCAATTTAACGCTAGTGAAAAATTTGTAAATACGTTGAAATGATGCAAAAAAAATTAAATCCTTTTGCTGCACCTGCGGTCTGGAAACACAGTGCGCCTGATATAAATGAGCGTCTGCGTGACTGACGGTAATTATTGCCAAAACGTACGCTGAAATCTCCAGCACTCACCTGCGTACAGGTCTTATTATCCTCCCACTAGCTCTGTGTGTGTGTGGAGATTAACGTTCCTTATCAGAAAATAACTTGCCGCTTCTTTCTTTGAACACGTCGGCTAGCCCCTGCCTAACTCGAAATGTTGCCATGGTTACGCGACTGACATCCAGCCGGATGGGGCTTAAGGAACAGATTCTTCAGCCTGTGTGAGCGGGAGCATGTTTCTGTAGCTTGGTGAGGACCGAACGAGGACAGGGACAGGAATCTCTGGTGCCGTTGTCCCTGTGTGCGACACTTGGCTGGTCCTCGTAACGAAACCGCCTCTATTTATTTATTTATTTTTTTAAACCGAAGAGATAAGAAAGCGATTTCCCTTCTCCCGACAGCTGCGTGTAATCTTCATGATCTGAACGTTTACAGAGGCCTACGCTATCCGAGCGACAGATGTTTACAGCCGCTTTGATCGCGGCGCTGTTTATTTTAGAGGAATGGTTCAACATAAAAAATCATGGGTTTCAGTGTTTATCACTCTAAACGTCGATCAGCTGAGATGAAACAAATCTCTCTATACAGCGTTCATGGGAAGCTCTATAGAGTATACATGTTTAATGCGCTCGGTTACTATAGCGACAGCACTTTCGCAGGAACTTGGACAGCAGACTCTTCGCTAGTAATATCGGATTTAGGGGGGGGGAAAAAATCATTGCTATGGTGAAGATTTCTCAGGCGATCGTCAGAGCCAGCTATGTGGGCGTGTTAGCCTGAGATTCTGCATGCTAGGAGAATACTCAAATACTCTAACACATAAGTCAACACTAATACTGAGAAAGCTAGCTAAATGTTTAATGCTACATGCTCCTGGGTTAAAACTCAAAATGAATGATGGGCTAGCTGCTAGCGTTGCATTAGTTTAAACCTGTTGTCCAACGTGTTAGCGAGTTATGGGTTAGCCTGGTTTAGCATTGTTAGCCTGGGCTTTTGTACTTCAGGATTTGATTTTTGATTTGTTTTAGTGGCCTGCCTTTCCTGTCCTAGAGCTGCGTCTCTGTCCACATCATCTCGTCCCCCAGGCGCCTCGGGTCAGTTCAGTCGACGGTTTGCGCTTGTTTCATGTTTTGGCTCGGTGAGTGTTTACAGTGCTGCAGGTTCCCTCTGATCGTTATGAATAAAAGAATTTTTCCCTCATGTATCGATCCGGTTGTGGCTTTTTTCTTGCGTAGTTTTTTTTTGGACAGTGCCGTTAGTTCCGTTTTGATTTACGTTTTTGATTTTCAGTTAGCCTTTGATTTTTTTTTTTTTTTTTTTTTTTTTTTTTCCCTTTTTGGAAAAAATAGATAAATTTTTCTCTTTCTGTTTTTTTTTCCATCCATCTCCTTCCTCTTTCTGTCTCTCTCAATCTCTTTTTTTTTTTATCTCTGTCGCTGTCTTTCCGTCTCTGTCTCCACCTCCATCACTTCAGTCTGATTGGAAAAAAAAAAAAAGCCCCACTTTCTTTAGCTGCTCCATTTTTCCACCCTGACCGTGTCTCCATGGCAACAGGGAGCATCAAAGAGACTGTGTGTGTGTGTGAGGTATCTCCTGCCTTGCTGTGGGTCTGTGTTAATCACACACACACACACACAC
>JAQQZR010000012.1:27253921-27263940 GCA_030068235.1 Notoglanidium macrostoma | reverse complement strand
ACACACACACACACACACACACACACACACACACACACTCTCTCACTCTCACTTCCCGGAGCCGGTTTGGACGGGTTTTTAAGCTGCGTTTGGGTTTGGACTGTTCATTCACTCACTGTTTCATTTTATTTCTTTTTCTTTCTTTTTACCCCCATTCATGCCAACCTTTTTTTTTTTGTTCTGTTTTGTCTGGTTTCTGTTTTTGACTCTGCAGAGCAAGCTGAGAGTGCAGGGAGAAAATATTTATGTCAGACATAGCAATCTAATGCTGGAGGTTCGTATCTCTCCGATCGGAGACGGGGATAAATATTTACCCTGAAATTCATTTCTAAACCTGAAGAACAATCAGAGTCTCGAGTTTGTGCTGTGCCCTCGCTCTTCTGAGCTGCCCTTCACTCTCATTCTGTCTGTCTGTCTGTCTGTGTGGGTGGGTGTGTGTGTGTGTGTGTGTGTGTGTGTGTGTATACTTTTGTGCATGATGTAATGGATGCATTGTGTTTTATTTCTTAACCACACTAATCCTTTTACATTCTGTTTGTGGGAGAGAGTGTGAGAGAGAGAGAGAGAAAGTGTGTGTGTGTGTGTGTGTGTGTGTGTGTGTGTACTAAACACTTACTGACTGCTTGATTGATCCTGAGTGAAACACACATGCTAAAGCAATTTTATTTACAGAGGTAAGCTAAAAAAATTTTGAACACTTTTTTTTTGGTTTTGAACAAAATAAAATAATCTAAAACAAATTAAATCACATTGATGCTTTTTGCACATGAGTGCTGAGAGAAAATAAAAAAATTATAAGAGTCAAAAGTTTTTTCCAACTGAAAAAATGAGAGAAATGTGAGGAGAATAAAAAAAAAATAAAAAAAAAAGTATAAAGCATAAAGAACAATGAAAATCGAAAATGAGGAAAAAATATGTGAGATAAAGGGAAGCTGGAGCAAGAAAGTAATAAAGAAAAATAAAGGGGGGAAAAAGCATCAATCAATACATAAATACACAAAAACTGATTTTTTTTGGTAAATGTGATGGAAGGAAAGAGCAAAGATTTAAGAAAACATGAAGAATAAAGAGCAAGATTGAGGAAGAGAGCAGCAAGAAAAAGAGGGGAAATTGAAATACCAAAAAAAATGAGAAAGGGAAAAACTAGAAAACAGCTAAATAGAAAAAAGTACTGGAAAGAAAATGATAAAGAAAGGTAAGGGATAAAGCGAGGAGAAAGTAGAAAGTACAGAAGGAATTAAACGAAATGTGAAAATGAGAGGAAAGGAAACAAAAAAAAAAAAAACAGGGAAGAAGGGAAATGAAGGGAAAAAATAGAACAGAGGAAGGGAAATTAAAACTAAAGAAAAAGAAAGGATGGGGGAAAAACAAAGTGAAAAGATCAGAACATGTGCTGTTCTCACTCTGGCCACTAGATGGTGTGCACGTCTGAGTGGGAGTTGAGTCGAGTGTAGAAGTGAATTGGAACGAAGCCTGTAACTGTGTAGCTGCTGTGTGTTTCACTCTCGAGTGTTTCAGCAACTACACTGGATGGAAAAAACCTGTAAAGCCTCGGCTCACTGCTACACACACACACAGTGACGGACATTGTCCGGGTCTAAAAGGGTTGGGGCTTAAGTTAAATTTGATCAGCCAATCATAAAATATTTCTTATCACTACTTTTCACATTTCACTTCTTGATAAAACTTAAGAATTAGCGTAAAATATATTCTATTATCTAAGATCGTTGTGTGAACACACCTCGAAGTGCTTTAGCTAACAGGACTTTATTGTCTAGTTGTAGTAGCTGTGTTGGTGTAGTGTCAGATCAAAAATTCTATTTGCATACAAAAACATTGTAGCCTGGATTTTGTACGTTGGCTAATGTTAAGTAAACTGCTATTGCGTAGCCTAACTGAATCCAGTCACCGAGTTAAACTATTTAAATGTCTATTGAAAGCTACTAACCAGTTTTGCTAACAAGGTAACTAGTGTTAAAAAAGGAGGTGGAAAAAAGACTCGAGGATCAAAGAATTGAGAAAGAAGAAAGGATTCAAGGAATCGGTTATGTCGGTCATGATTGGCTGATTAGATTAAAGCTAACCTCCGCCCCCTGTTTGCCCCAGTCACGTGCCGTTTGACAGAATCTGGTCGTACCTGGTGTTCCAGCAGTGAGGCTTGGCACACACTCTTCTCTGATTTCTCTGTGTATTCTCACACTAATGACCTGGATGTTGATTCCCCTTCCCTCTCCACCGGTTGCTGTGGCAATAGGATCTGGATAAGACACAGGAGGATGTTTTGAGGCATCAGGCTAGCGTTAGCGAGCTAAAGCGCAGTTTTATGGAGGCGGCCCCAGAGCCACAGCCCAGTCAGTGGGAAAAGCGTCTGACGGGCAGCCCCGCCACCACCAGCCTGCATCCGCCCGTCCCAGGGGTACGTGTGCTTCTGCGCCGGGAAGCTGCGAGCCATCGCGTCTGCATGCAGCACTCGCTCTTCTGTCTCGTTATTGTTTTCCACGTGGCAGTCGGTCTTGTTTATTGCATCTCTCTGGTGCCTGAGGTTTCATTTTGTCAGATTTAAAATCATAAAAACCTTGGCTTGTGCCTGTAACCCAGAGTCACCTTGAGAGACTTTGTTAGCAATTCCGACTGCCTCATGACCACTTCCTGTACGCCCAAAGCCAGTCTTCCACTTTTGATCAACGGTTGATGGCTTTGCGACTCTGACATTAGGGATTTTAAGCATGGACAACTGCAGGGACTTGTTCCTTGCAGACATTACTTGTTGGTATACTACGACATGAAAGGTTAGGCATAGTAGGCAAAATTTTTTATGATCTTGTCAAGGAATTCAGAGCAATTCTCAAACTTTCCATCTTGCCACCCTAGCAACTTGGAGTTAACGGACCACAGGAGTGTTAACACGGATTTATTTCCAAATGCCAAATACATCCCCCAACAGTCACCCCGTTCTAACAGTCATCCTTTCCAATATTGATGTACCCCAACAGCTTTGCCCCTCAACTGTAATTTTCCCACCTTTAGCAGTTGATGTCCCTACAACAGTCATCCCTTCCAACAGTCCTCCCCACAACAGTTGTCATCTGTCATCCTACAACATTTGGCCCCCAACAGTCCCCACAATCCAGTCAGCATCCCCCAACAGTCATTGTCCCCAGCAGTTGTTGTTGTCAGCGACAGTCATCGTAACATCACCCCATCACCCCAAACTGACATTCCCCCTACCATCATCCTCTGAACAGTTGTTGTTTCTTCAACAGTCGTCCCTCTTATCCACCAACAGTTACTGCCTCCCAAATTGTCAATCCCTGAACATCCCTCCAGCTAAGTCTCCATACCCTCAACAATCATCTTCCCAACAGTCACTGACCCCCAACAGTCATCGTTCCAACAGTCACCACCGCCTCAATAGTCACTATCTCAACATTCACTGTCCCTCTCTACTGTTGTTCCCCTCAACAATCATCCCCCAGCAGTTGTCATTCCTCCAACAGTTCTTACCCTCAAACAGCTGTCCCTTTAACGGTCGTTGTCCAACAATGGTCCATGCTAAAAGTCTCAAGTTGTCCTCCTAGTGGATGTTCTTTCATGTTCACTCTGATCTGGGCAGAACAAAAAGGGCAGTTTTCTACAAAACTGTGTTCTGCACCTGATATTCTGCATCTTATTCGTCCCTGCTGGGAAAATCATGCAATCTGATTGGTGCTTGGCTTTGGATTTGAGTTTCCTGCTGTTTTCTGTGCAAGATTTATAATGGATGTCTTTCTTTTATTCGGCTTTATTTGCTTGAGCTTTCCACTGTAACTTTTTTTTTCCACATTGTATTATTATTTACTGCTATAATGTTGCTTTCTGGGTGATTTTCGATGCCTGTGTTTTAAGTGTTGTATGTGTGGAAGGCTTTCTTTTCTGGGACTGAGTGGCGTCGTCCACGCCATTTTCACTCCATCACTTGGTTCTTTATGTGTTCCACTCTCTCCTTCCCTCTTCTCTTGAGGGTCACCTGACTCTCAGTTGGTTCTGTGGGTTTACGATCAGGTCTCTATTTCCGGGTTTCCGGGTTCTATTTCCAGCTGCTTTCTATGGGTTTAAAGGCTGTTTCATGGAAGTGATTTCCTCTCACCGTCATGATGTCCCAGGGAAGTAAAATCACCTCCTGATGTTTCCTATCGCCCTTGGTTACAATCTGCAAATTCCGAATAACTGGTGACGTTTCTCCGCTTTCTGTGTAAAGTGGGTGGGGCTAATCTTGAGTAAGCTTGCATAAGCTTCAGCGAATGTTATTAGTGCGTAACTTGCATGGTTGCTACATGAAGGTTGATCAGTCCTGACTCATGCTGTTCTTTGGGTGCTCACAGGCTCAATCACAGAGTGCTGTCCTTCAAGCTACTGATTAGAATATTAGACCACACCCACATCGGACAGCAGCTGTTTGTCTAGCATCTTATCATTTTACACCAACCTTTAATATTTTGCACATTGTTCCCTGGGATTTTATTGACCATGCTGCTACAGTTCCAAGACAATATAAACAGACATGTCTTTTAATTTATGTCTACATAACAAAAATGTTACATTTTACAAATGCATTATTTGGAAAAAAAAATGATTTTAAGCTGATACAAACACCGATATGAAGTACAGGAGCAATTATTCCTCTTTTTTTTTTTTTTTTTTTTTTTAATTTATTTTTTGTCCTGATCAGGGTTGCAGTGGTTTAAATTAAGGTATTAATTTGGTTGTATTTTGGGAAATAGAACCAACTAACTTTGTTCAAATACGAATATTTTGAGGACTAAACAGATTGTGGCATTGCATAACCCACTTCTCCACATATATGATGTAAAGCTTGTTAAAGGCCATATGAAAGGTCCTCATTGGACTCTGTAGCTGTGAATTAGTGCCTAAACTACATAACTAGCTGTATGTCTGAAATAACACCCTTTCATGTGAATAAGTTTGAGGGGTTTACCATTTTAATCACTTGTGAAATGTAAAACCCTGTCATGTGTAGTGTATAATCAGTTGAGACCTGGCGTAGATGCTGTTTCAGGACAGTATTAGCTCATCTCACTCTTCTTCAGGGATGGCATGGAGTGGGTTTAATCCTGCACATCGGGGCACAGCTGGACACTCCATCGAAGTTTATTTTTGAACAAACGATGGTTAAAAAACGTATTCAAATACAGTCAATTTGACTCACTATATCGACGGTTTATTGACCCGAACAGTTGGGTTGCTCTTTTTCTTTGTCCCTCTTTTCCTGTCCTCTTCCTGTCCCTCTTTTCGTCCCGTCTGTCTGTGTCTTTGTGTAGAATTTAGAAGAGGCGCTCACCTCTCTGTATTTACGTAGTGTGTTTCTCTGCCTCCCCCCCTGACTCCCGCAGTGGCGCTGTCTCTCCAGCAGAGGGCACTGTCGCTACACAGTCCGAGGTGCTCTCTGCCTTTTGACACTAAACTTCCTCCTCGATCGCCCCGTTTTCTTAAATTTTCTCTCTCTCTCTCTCTCATTATGTGCGATTGCTAACTTTTCTCATTTATGTTGTCATTTTTTCGAAGTTTGTGTCCAGATTTGGTCTTCTTGGATATTTTTAAGGCTGGTCTGAATTAGCCAGCAAATTGTGAGTCGCCTTTTGAAAAGGCTTTTATTTTATTCTCTGACAGTTTCTTTGTATTGGAACTGTTTAAAGTGAGACTAATTGGTTTAAAAGATAATTAGCTGCACACGTTGCACTTTTTAAAAATATTTAACACTGATAACCAAGAGACCAGATAGGACAAAACCTTTAAAGAATGTGCTTTGAAAATCATCCACGTTAACAATTTTTTTATTTGCTTGTATGTATGCGGCTATGGTGCTTCTCTTCATCATAAAACATGCTGAATGACATGCTTTGAGTGACAGTTGCCTATGGTTACCATTTATGTTCCACAGATAAAGCCCGCCCACCTCGAGAGTGCCCTCTCTGACAGCAGTGACCTCAGCAAGGTGGTGTCTAAACGCAACCTAACACCAAGCTAACTCACACCTCACATCAGACCTAACACACATCCATCTATCTGTCTGTCCACCCATTCATCCACCTCTCCATCCAACCATCCATGTATCTAGTCATAACTACGTTGGTCCATCTATTTATGTTCCTACTTGTTAATAGTTTTTTCAGTGTGATTTAGTTCAGTGTTTTTGTCCATTCATTCTTTTTTGTTTATATGTGTTTGTCATCGTTTCTGTTTTTTCTCTCCATCCTCTGCCTGTCTTTTATTTCTTTGCGTTTGATTTTTTTTGTCGTCTGTTATAGAGTGAACAGAATTCAGGGCTTAACGGTCAGCCCGAGGTTATAGAAGTCGTGGAGGAGATCATCGTTATCGAGGAGATGAACACGAACAAGCCCAAAAGCCCTGAGGAGTCGACTGTGGTAACCGTGGTTACCGAGAAAGCACCGGAAGCAAAGGAAGAAGAGGAGGAGCCTGAGAAGAGCGGCACGTCAGAGAGCGAGAGCGAGGAGGAGGCGGAGTATCACGCGCAGCTCCCCGCCTCCAGAGACTCCTCACTTATCAAAGAGGAGCCTGAAGAGGAGAAGGAGCAAGAGGAGGAGCTTAAGCAGGAAGCCACGCCCACTGAGGAAGCGATAGAGCTGGTCAGCGAGTCTGTGATAGAGGAGGAGCCACCAGCTCCGGCAGAAGAGGAAGTATCTGGAGAAGAAGTCTTGGTGACGCCTGATGAAGCACCCAATGGTCACGCTGATGAAGCTGAAGCTCCGCCCACTCCCTGCACTGTGGCTGAGGAACAAGAGGAGGAGCCTTGCGTCGTCAACGGTGACGCGTCTCACACAGAGACGGAGCGTGTCCCGCAGGTGATCTGTTGCTCGGAGGTAATTGGCTGAAAACCAGATTGGCAGATTACGTTATCCTCCTCCTCTCCTTCATCATCCCTTCATCCCTGTCCTGCTGCCTTTCCTCTCCACCGGAGAGCACAGCTATCTCTTTCTCTCTTCTTTTTACATTCACCAAAATGGCCTCCTCATTCGTTTCTCACTGTTAATACGCATGAAAGAAGCAAGAGAATAGCGACGCGCCATGACGCGTCTGTCCATAATTCACTCTCTATTCTTGTCGTTGGGTTTTTTTTTTTTTTTGTTTTTTTTTGGTTTAAAATGGATCATCTTAATTTTCCATACACACTCAAAGCACACTCCTACACAGCACACACACACACACACACACACACACAGCAAGCCGTTTACGTACTGTGTGCAGTCACTGTGTGGTGAAAGGCGCTAGCCGTTCACAAGGACGTTATGGTATCCAAAATTCAAAAGGTTCCTGAACCTTCTAATGAACAGAAGAGTTGAGGAACTTTCCAGAGTGAGAACTTTCCCGGATGTGCGATAACAAACGGTTAAAATGGCCGAAAATATGAGGGTGGCTAACATTGCAGGTTTTTTTATTGTTAAGTTGTATGAATTTCAGTTACCTGTGATTGATTAATGTTGCTTTAAACCAGCAGAAAAGTTACTTTTCTTATCGATTCTTGGATAAACACAGAGTTTAAAGTGGCTGGAAAGAGTCAACAATACTGTTGGAACTTTTAGCTTTGGGGTGGAGCTTTCGGTACGGAATACCGCTGATTGGTCAGACTCGTAGAAAGAATAGCCAGCGTTTAGCTAACAGATGGATTACACTGTAATCTTGAAGAATAAACAAACAGAACAACAAAAAGGAAACCCCAGAACTTCAACATCTGATGTCAGGATTCTGGGAGTTCTCCTCAAAGCAATGTGTAAATTCCATTCAGAAAAGTTCCAGAACCTGGCATGGTCCTCAAGCCAATAGGAGATGATCCGCCCACGCCCTTCTCTAACAAACGTGTAGCATGGTGACGGATGCCAAAATGTCCTTGTACATGAACGTTAGATCGGGCTGCTTTTCCCTTGTGTGTGTGATTCCGGTTCGTGTTGTTTCCTGCATGCTGTGGATCTCGGTGCGTGTGTGTGTGTGTGTGTGTGTGAGAGAGAGCTCCTGCAGTAGGAGTGTGTGTTACCCGTTACCGGTGAAGACAGGTCTGGATGACTCATCTGCCATCCCACTCACACTGCTTTACCTGCAGGTGTGTGTGTGTGTGTGTGTCTGTGTGAAAAATATATCCGCAGAAACCAACCAAACCTGCGTTAAAGCAGCATCACAATGCAAACTGTGCTGAAGATCCGCATGTGATCTGCGTCCGCTTCCCTTCATCTGAAGTTTATTTTTGCTCCGGCTTGCCGTGATCGTTTGCACGCGCCGCTTTGAGTCCGAGTTCGTTTTCCCGTTGAGTGATTTGACTTAGAGAAGAGATTTGCGTTCAGGATGATTTGAGTGAATTATGATCCGAGTTGCATGATCACACCAAAACCCTCTCGTTTGCAGCTTTGCGCCTTTCATTCTTTCACTTTTGTTAACGCATGAGAATCGTCCCGCTGATCTGTAGCGCGTGTGCGCCGTGAGGGTGTGCTAGCGAACCGCTAACTTTTCTCCCCCTGAACTTGTAGCCCCCGGTGGTGAAAACAGAAATGGTGACCATCTCGGACACGTTCGCGGCTCAGAAGACGGAGATCACCACCAAGGAGGTTCCCATCGTCCACACGGAAACCAAGACCATCACGTACGAAGCTGCACAGGTAACCGAGTCCG
This sequence comes from Notoglanidium macrostoma, assembly GCA_030068235.1. NCBI lineage: Eukaryota > Metazoa > Chordata > Actinopteri > Siluriformes > Auchenoglanididae > Notoglanidium > Notoglanidium macrostoma. The sequence goes on along the minus strand of JAQQZR010000012.1, from coordinate 27,255,264 downwards.
AATCAGGGTTCGACATTAGACCAGACTCAATTTATGAATGTGATAAACTCCGCCCCTTTCGCTTTTTCTTTGGTTGCTCATTTGTAATCATTTCCGTCTCTCGCCTTGTTCTGATTGGCTGCTGATGGACAGAGATAAACGATGAGTAGTCATGTATTTCGAGGGTTGAGTTTGTACTTTGGGGTGTGTGTGTGTGATGCTCAGTTGGACGGCGGCGGAGAAGGCGAGCCCGGTATGCTCATGACTGCTCAGACCATCACCTCGGAGTCTCTGTGTACAACTACAACTACACACATCACCAAGGTAACACACGCACGCACACACTGGAATAAAGACAAAGGATCCTCCTATTTAACATATTTTTCAAATTCATTCCTGCTTGACAGACGCTAAAAGGCGGGCTGTCAGAAACGCGGATTGAGAAGCGCATCGTCATTACAGGCGACTCGGACATCGATCACGACCAGGTGAACACACACGCGCGCACACACAAACATAAATCATGACCTGTATTTTTGGAACTGCGGCAGTTATAAAAGTGGGCGTCGCTCTTAGGTTTTGTTTCCATGGTTACTGTGAGGTCTTTGAGATCGTGACTAGCAAGGTTTTTTATCGATTACAAGTTAGCAGGGCATGAAAGCAAAAACAGCCCAATCCTGTTTGTTTTTTTTGTTGTTGCTGAGTGACTGGTGTCACAGCTTCATCAGTCTAGACCCAGCTCGTGTGAGGTCCAAAAATATTTGCACCCTTGTTAAAGCTTAAGTAGCATGACCTCATACTGAAAATATGAACCAAATCTAAAATAGCTACATTTTTATACATATTTCTCATATTGGAATGAACTTTTAGCAGCTAAAAGAAGCCAAGCTTTCAGAACTATGATGCTTTTTTTCGATACCAGAATTTGAAAGATCTGCCATGTATAAATGTGGAGCTACAAAAGGACTCCAAAGCATAAAACGAATTTCTTTTCTTTACAGGCCTCAACAAGCTATAAAATGGTAAATATGCAGTTGTGGCCCTTCACTTGCAGTAATGGAAGACATCTTGTACCTAAGAACAATTCCTGAGAATTTCATGCGTCTGGCGTAAATAGCTCGAAAGTCATGGCTCGTGGAGTTTCATAGTTTTTTTTTCTACAGTAGAACCGAGCCACGCCCACCGACTCGAGCCCCCGTATCTCAAAAACGAACCAAGATACAAGGCTGAAATTTTACACTCTTTATTGGCACATTAATTTTGGGAAGTATGACGCAAATCTGAGATGGTCAGTCAGGAACATTTTCCTAGCCCTGCTGATTTGAGCCCTGTTTACCCGCGAGGAACGCGGCGGTTACTATCTG
>JAQQZR010000012.1:27233099-27245446 GCA_030068235.1 Notoglanidium macrostoma | reverse complement strand
TAGTCCCTCCTCTAGTCCATTCCCTAGTACCTTCTAAGAGCTAGTCCCTAGTCCCTCCTCTAGTCCATTCCTTAGTATCATCTAAGCTCTAGTGCCTAGTCCCTTTTCTAGTCCATTCCCTTATCCCTCCTATAGTCCATTCCTTAGTACCATCTAAGCTCTAGAGCCTAGTCCCTCCTCTAGTCCATTCCCTACTCCCTCCTCTAGTCCATTCCCTAGTCACTCCTAAAGTCCATTCCCTAGTCCCTCCTCTAGTCCATTCCCTAGTACTTTCCAAGATCTAGTCCCTCCTCTAGTCCTTTCCATAGTACTTTCCAAGATCTAGTCCCTCCTCCAGTCCATTCCCTAGTACGTTCTAAGATCTATTCCCTAGTCCCTCCTCTAGTCTATTCCCTAGTCTGTCTTCTATTTCATCCTATAGCCTATAGTCCACTTCCTATAGTCTCATCTAGTCCATTCCTTAGTCTCTCCTTAAGTCCATGCTTTAGTACCTCTTGTAGTCCATCCTCAAGTCTATCCCTGAGTCCATGCCAGAGCCCTTTCCTTAATCCATTACCTTATCCCTCCTACAGTCCATCCCTTCATTCCACCTCCAGTCCATTCTGTAGTCCCTAGAGGATTCTGACTGCAGCTAATCACATTATACTTTTGTTAAATTTTTCGACTGCACTCTTAAACAGCATAAGTCACCATATTTACTGACTCTTAGTAAAGACTTGTTTATAACAGACCAAGTGTGTACAGTGCAGACTTAGCCACACTCTTCAACCTAGGAACCGTACAAAGGAGGTCTGGGAGATTATGTAAGTAATACATTGTAAAGTCTAAAAGTGAGCAATTGAATATCTCTACAACCATTCAGCAAAATGTCAGGCCCTTCTCTGAACATTTATTTAATAAATTAAGACGCACATCTTCTCATTAAAAAAACATAAAATGGTGTAAGGAAAGGATTTCAAGCAATCGCTTCTTGAAATGTCACATCTGAAATGTCAAACACTGTGTGTGTCTTTCACCATGACAATGTGGTCGTACAGTAATAGCCTTTAGGTTCTGTCCTGAAAAAATAAACATAACAGCAATTGTTCTCATTTTCCTCATCCCCTCCTGAGCTGTCAGCCCCCAACTGACACGTCATTATAAATAATTCATCAGGAAAATATCGGCTGCAATTATTTCATGAATCAAGTAGGGCAACATGGAGGATTTATTAGCTGCTTAATTCTGCATCTATCAACAACACCATGGAAAGAGCAGAAGACCTGTCAGTCAGCAACCATCTCTCAGTGGGTTTCTTTCTTAAAGGAAAAATAATAAAATGATCTCATCTGTGCTTTGATCCCTACTGAGCCTGTGACTTTGGAGTGAAAATCTGGAAGTTTACACGTTCTGAAAACACCAAAAAATATCTTGAAGCTGAAATGATAATTTATAACACAAATTTTATACTTTAGTACATGTACAAGATGTACTACAAGCGCCTTATATATGCAGAACATAATACACTGAAAGTATTATACTCATTTTGCACTTGTTTCAAAATACGATATAGGAAAGTATTCTTGTATGTAAATTAATGTACATGTAAAGCACATATACAAAAAAATACTCTTGGTACAACAAACTCAGACATACATGTACTCAGAGTACATAAACTTTTTCTATGTAAATATTTAACATTTGCATATCAGAGTACATAGAACTATTACTGCTAAGAGTATACCAGGTTTCATAAGAGTATTAATACTAATACATTAAGTACGGTAAGAGTAAACTAGTATTATGTGTAGTATAGTATACTTTTTAAAGTTTGCTAGTTTTAAAGCTTACTATGCTGAATAAACTGAGCTAAAAAATAAACCTGTATATAAATCTATTACATATTTCGAGTTGACTCTAAACATACTCCTAAAATGGTACATATTAGAGTACGTAGAGTATTATTAACTATAGTACACTATGATAACATGCTAAGAGAAAATTAGTATTACATATATCATAATCTTCAGTATGTATAGCACAGTGTACTGAAAAGTATACCTGCTACATTATATAGCACAGAAGTACTCATTCTGTAATGAACCATATTACATATTCTGAGTTTACACTGAAGATACTTTAAAGATACTTTTAATACATTGGACAAGACAAGATTTGTTCACATTTCATACGAGTATTATTTCTGGTCAACGTAAGAGTATAACAGTTACTTGTACATAAAATATTCAGCTAATGGAACGTAAAGTACCTATATAATTATTACTCGTACAAATAAGAGTAAACTAACAGTATGTATTTTATACCCTTAAGTATACAAATATCATGATGTTATACTACTATGCTTCTTTTTGTACTCAACCTATATTTAAATACACTATTGCTATATTAGATAAAGTTTTGGTAATTAAGCTTATAGAGTACTATTACTAGTACATATGAGTACACTAATAGTGTAGTATGTATACCATAAGCTTAAATATAACACAGTATACTGAAAGTATTGTTAAAGTACTTTATATACTATGCGAGTACTCATTTTGTGCTTTTTCGACAAAGCTGAGATAAACAAATGCTGTATACTTGTAAGTAATTTTCACATATTTTGGTTTATTAGCATATTTGCCCCAATATTAGCATATTGGTACACTAGACAATGGTTACTAAGGTATGTAATGTTACTAGTAATATTATTTTTCTACTACAAGTAATAGTACACTACGTTTTATAAAAGCATTACTAGTACATATTAGAGTATGCAGCCAATATCATAGTATACTGAAAGTATAGTTCAAATTTGCCACTTTATATGCGACATAACTACTGATTCTACAAATGCTTGACTAAACTAAGAGTAAAAAATACACTTGCAAGTAAACCTGATAATTTTATGCATTACTTATTTGTATGTGTCATATATAAGATATTTTAAAGATACTCTTGGTACACAAGAGAACATTTTTATCTTCAGAAACAAGGTTCATCAGATATTATTACTGGGACATTAGCTACTGTATAAGATTCGGCTAATAATCTTTGCAATCTAAATCAAAAGACAAAACGTGTCCCATATAAGACGTCTTTTCATCAAATTTCAGCAATATGGACCACGCGGCGCATCATCCTATTGATTGCTGATGAATGATAGTTTCATTAAAGTTTAAAAGCATGGCAGACAGATTCATCTTTCCAGCATAATATGATGATAAGATAGCAAACTGTGATGAAAGCACAGGCCGGGATATGAAAATTTTATATCATGCTGAAAGATTGGGCCGTTAGCATGATATGAATATTTAATGTCGTGTCTGTTCTGTTTACAGGTACTACTCAAACTCCCTGTCCTGTCGCTAGAAACGTAAAGTAAAAATGTTGCAAAGAGTATTTGAGAGCAACATCTTTTTCTGTCTTTTCTTTTTAATTTTTTTTTATTTTGAGCGACTCTACAAAATGGTTCCTGGAAGGACTTTTGCTTTAAAGGTTTTCTGAAAGCCATGGGGAGCGCACTGTGGATGCTAATGAATGCTGCACATGGACGGCTATAACCTGTTACATAACATGACCTCTCTGGATCAATCCCTCGTTCTCACAGCTGTCACTCAATCGAGAGAGAAGGCGGCCTTGGCAGGCGTGCAGCTCCTGACTGCTGGAATCCATCACGAGATGAATGTGGAAAAAAGAAGAAGAAAAAAAAAATCAGATTAACCCACCTGACTGGAAAAAAGTGAATGTGGCTGCTTGACATAACGGTTGTTTAACGCAAATTACACCACAGTGCTATAAATTCTGGATTCTGATTGGTCAGAAGGTGTTCTTTCGCATAATTTCGACAGTTGCTTAGGTATATATAAATGCGCTTGCCCTGATAGGTTATCATTTCCATTGACGCTCTACGTAAACAGACTAAAAACAGGTAGAATCTGCGAGACGACGATTATTTAACATTTATGAAGGAGTCCCCATTGGCAGAGCTGTTAAAGCCTGATTTGTTTTTGGATCTGTAACACTGATCTACTCAGTATTTTCATTATAAATGTGTGTATAGTGTCTACACAGTATTAGAGACATTAAAGTGCGACACATCTGAGACCCTGGAACTTTATTGAAATGACTCCAAAGATGACGAAGTAATAATGATAATAAAAAAGGACACCACTGCTTGATGTGTTTATGGAAATAAACATTCATCCGTCAGGATAATTGGAACGCTTTACTTGGCGGTAAACTCAAGCTTTAATGTAGAGACGGGAAGACGCCGCCATGCTGCTGGACATCAGTCTGTTTTAAATGTGTTTATATCCAGAAAATGCCACACTGTCATGGTAATGCTGCTAATCCTCTCTCTCTCTCTCCATCTCTTTCTGCTCATCTGCTCCCTGCTGTTTCTGATTTTAAGATGACGCCGAATGACGCCGTTCTCTGCCGGGTTGCCATGGGTTACGTCGTCTTGTTCCTGTACGGCCAATTACTGTAAGAAAGCCAGGGATCTTTAAGCCTTATTAAAAGTGGCTCCAGCTTCTTGTATTTGGTGTAAATCAATAGCTCTCAATAGAAACTCAGCATGTAACACGCAACAAATGGATTTCCGGTTGTAACAAGAAGTCCTCCAGCTTCTCCACATGCCGTCGATGGAATGGTTTCGGCGTCCAATCCTGATACGCGCTACGAGTTCAGTGAACGAGAGAACGTTCTCAGCATCAGCAGCGGCATTTTGCGAACGGACAACAGAGAAAGATTTCAGGAAACAAATTCAACCGTAGTTAAAAAATAAATAAATAAAAATAATACGACGAGGAAAAAGAAAAACAATAACTGGTCAAAATGTTAACAAAATGTTAATTGGGGTTGAAAAGACTCGACTCTGATTGGTGAGATGATTCCAATCTGACTCACTGAAAATTCCCATCATTATTCAATCATTCTATATTTCCAACGTACCACGTAACACACTCCTGGTGTGTGTGTGTGACATCGCTGAAGATCTGGATGTGCTTTGAGGAACTGGAGATATTTACAGGTGTGGAATTCTAAAATTCTTACACAGGTGTATTTTTTCCTTTATAGTTAAATACCGTTCCACACTGGCTAATCCAAATCTTCTGAAAACACTGATTAGCTCCAGGAAGGAAGATCTCCAGGAGTTCCAGGAGCATTATTAACAGTGTGCTGTTTCTGGTACGTGCGCTCTGCAATGTCAATGCCTTAACCTTTGCCTTATTAGGAGCTGAATAGACGCTATAATTACGGTGTGTTATGAGAACGAGACGTTGGAGAACGTTTAAAGCGAAGTGAAGAAGCGACGACGAGGTCGCGGCTCACTAAGCAGCCTGGTTATGAGCAGCGTCTTTGTTTATTCTGTTAGACGCCATTAGGGTTTGGTTATGATGCGTGTGTGTGTGTGTGCGTGTACATAGTTTGCGACTGAGCAGTGGGACAGCTCATCTGTCAGTAACACCCTGGTAAGTTTAATCCGCCTGAAATTCCAACAGAGTGTATCGTGGCCTAAAAAGGAGTGTGTTCTTCAGAGCCATGAAGACGAAACGCATACACACTCAAGCAGCCTGGATCAAATCACACGCTTTTACAGCCTAACAAGCGTTTTCCACCTCCTACAATAATCCGTGGCTGATCGCAGCATCTCTAATGGACTTCATTTGTAGTTTCAGATAGCTTGTTGTCTCGTTACTTTCTCTCTCACATCATGTTTGTACATCAAGTTTTAAATTAGCTTGGATTACCTTCATTGCTAGTTAATTACTAAGATTTTACAAAAGGCTTTGGATGAATCAAGGAAAGCTAAACTAGCGTATTAGCATGACGTCTAGAACAAAATGATGAATTTGAAAAGAAATAGTAAAGAATGACTGGAAACAGAGACGGAAATGTTAAGACGCTAGTAATAAGACGTACGTAGCTAGGTAATTTTCTAGCCAGCTAGCAAAAACACTCGAGTAAATTCATTATCGTGCCTAAGAACTTTTGTGGAAGTATTATTGAAAGGAAATGTTTCAAGCTAGACAGCAAGATATGCTAAAGTTTATGTCATGAATATGCTAGCTAACTAACAACTGCCTCTATGCCTTTATACACCTTTATCTACCTAGCTATCTTGCTAGCTAGCTACCACTCATATTGCTAGCTAGCTAAATAGATAGAATGAAAGTTTTTGCTATGGATATGCTAGCTATATTTGATGTCCTTGTCTTTATAAACCTTTACCTAGCTTACTAGTTACCCAACTAGCTAGCTATATATTTAAATAAGTACCTACCTTTCAGTTACTGATCTGTAACGAAGCTTAGCTCAAGATTAGCGAGCAAGTGTTGCGAAGATGAAAGGCCCTGCTTATAGATTATTTATGAGTGTTCTTGTCTTTTTGAAGAGACTGATAAAGCGATGATGAGAGAGAGGATTGCTCGCACTTTATCATTAACGCACTGTGGACAGAAGCAGGACTGTTTTATAATCCTGTAAATCCATCTCATTAATGCAAGCCATGGAACGCTATCTCCAACCCCGTCTCTGCGAACTTCCTGTGAGTTTAAACAAGCGACAGATGGAATTCAAGGCAATGTTCAGAGTGTTTATGAGAAGATCTCACATAACCGCATCACTCCTGTGTTACTGCAGAAGTCTAAATGTTTTGGCAGCTCTGAGTTCGGTGCTGACGGAAACGGCAGAACCGACCCGAGTCTGATTTGTGAGTGAGGTTAGGCGTGTTGAATCTTTTCTGAGCCATTTGTGACAAATCTGATCTGATTTGTTTGGGACCTTTGATCATTCTACACTTGCGCTGATCAGAGAAGAAGCGCGAAAATGAAATCCAGATTTTGTGTTTGTATTTTTGTTTGAAAGTTCATCAGTTTTGGGAAGCAAAATGTGGCAGTGGTCGATGCCGATAAACGAAACATGCTAACGGATAGATAAAAAATATTATTACGTGAAGAATGTTTGTTTCTGGATCACGTTGATTGATGATGTATGTACAGCCTAGTCGTTTTCTGTAATTAATTTAAGTCTCGCATGACAGGATCGTCATAGTAATGTACGGTTTACGCTATAGAGATAACTGCAATTGAATTTGAGTAAATTGTAACCACGTCTCTGTTAACCATGTCTCGGTTACTCTGTCTCTGTAAAGCTGGAGCACAAGCAGGTCCAAACCGCAACCCGACAGTCACAGTGGTTGATTTCCTGCAACTGTGATAAATATTTATATCCGAAGTTTGCTCTAGTCGTATAGATTTCTTTCCTCGCGAGCGTGGAATGCGTAATCCTCTGCGCCGAGCATGAAACGGTTTCCGAAGCGGCTTTTTAATGTAAATGTCCGTTCGGTTCTCTGTGCGATAAGTTATTCAAAGAGACTCTGAAAACGCGAATTCTCTTCTTAATAAATTTTGCATCCGCCTCTCAGCATTTCCAGGGTAAGACGCTGTTGACAGACGAGTGTTGAGTCATTTTTTTTTTTTTTTTTACAGAATATTAAAGTTAATATGTCTGAATAGCAAAAACATGGCAGGCTCCATCATATACCGCTTTCAGAGAATTCAGCTCAAACACAAATCTGTTCGGAAATGGATTAAACTGCATCATTTTTGATACAACAGCTTTCATATGCAAATTAGAAATGTAGCGTTTATCAACTGGAGATGAAGGAGTTTATTCCTAAATCAGTTTACGAGCTTTTACAAGGTAATTTAGAAAAATGTTCACGTCCTCCTGAGTTTGTGTAAATTGTACGTCTAAAGACCGGCTTTAATAGATAGGTTTAATATTTGGTTTTATGTACAAAATACTCGCTCATCGCTTTAACTGAATCGCACTCCAATCTAAGGAACATTTTCTCACTCCTTATAATAAACAAATAAAAACAATAAGATGATTAAGACTAGCTGTTCAATTAGGAAAAAACTAATGGCACCCTATATAGTGTCTGTGGTAGCTGATGCACTGTAACGGCTGAGCTGCTTTACTGGAAGATATGACGCACGTCACATGTAGGAGGCGCTGTTTCACCATTTGTTGTTTTCAGCTCTCTGTGAGCGTTACCTTTTGTGGAATTTTGTAAGCATGGCTTAATGTAAGTGTTCCATGAAGGCGTTTAGTAAAACAATTACACACAATTTCACTACATGTTTGACAACTAGACACTAGTTAGCAAGCTACCTAGCTAAATACCCTTAGCTTTGTGGTTAGCTACCTAGATATTAGCATCAGTCTGGCGAGATGTTTCATGCGTGATGTAAAACTGCTTTGTGACAACGTCCATTGTTAAAAGTACTATATAAATAAAATACAGTTAATTAATTTGCTATGGTTAGAAGTTTTATACACTCTCCTGTAATTTGCATGGGCTTCATTTGCATCTTGGAAGATGATTGGCTCTTGGTGTATGATGTAACAGTATGAACTCAATGATGACGTCAGCTCTTTCTTTAGTGATATACATTGACCAGTGTATGCAAATTAATAAAAACAAACCCATACAAATGGATTTTATAAAGGTCAATGTGGTGTCAAACATACAAATACAAGTCCATTTACATCCTTTGCAAATGTTCTTTTCCTTTGTAGTCCACAGGTCGTAAGCCGTTAGCTGACATCTGTCAGCAGCTGTGCGAGTCTCAAATTGGCCGTTTGGAGCTTTTCAGCTTGAAGGAAAAAGGCTGGCCCACCGCTGAGCTCTTTGCCATTCTCAGACCCACTCGAAAGAAATAAATGATGGTGATCAAAAGAACGAGCGGGGAGCGGAGCACCTACGTCACTCTCCTTCTTCGCAAGAAAAATTTATGGCTGGACAAAATTTTCACTTCTCTTCCTGTACCATTGTCTACAGCTCCCCTCCGGCACATCAGCCCGAGAGGAGATTGATTTATGAAAAGGGAACTATTATGAGGTTAAAATGATTGGCTCCTGAACATTTTGTACCTGCTTCTCTCACTCTAACCTGTACAAAGATCACGTGCATAATGAAAACCATTTACACTCAGAAGCACATCATAGCAAGAATGACTCATGGCTTAATTCTAGGTGGAATTATGTGCAATCAAAGAGTTAAAAAGGGCCAGAGCTGGATGTGCCAAAAAATAAGACACAAACAGCTCTAATTCTTTCTCCTCCATGCTGTGGTTCTCTGCTGTCTGATGATGATTGGCTAAAGCATCGGCTAAAGGTGACATGCAGAAAGAACCAGCCATGGTGACCACTGGAGACCAAATGAATGTGGTTATTCCTGTCTGTGTACAGCATGCAGCTATAAACCGTTCTCCTGGAGGTGGTGATATTCTAAAACTGCTTTTAGAACTACAGCTGTAAGTGGACCCAGTTCTTCTAGAGCTAGTTTCAGAGCAATCGCCGAAGTGTCATTCCACTGGAGACATCACCACTCTAAAGGCATTTTCAAAACAGTTTCTGGGCATTGAAGTTCTAGAGCCAGTTTTAGGATTACAGCTGTAGTTCCTGTTCCTCAGGATACATTGATGTTCTCGAGCCGGCTTTAGGACTACAGCTGTAGTTCCTGTTCCACTGGAGACATTGATACTCTAGAACCACTTTTAGGTCTACGACTCCAGGTAGACATAAACTGTGGGACCACTATTGGTTCAGGAAATAACTGGGGATGTTCTAGACACTCGCAGCCTAGAACTGATTTCAGACTGCACATAGATAGTGTTGTCCTGGATACGTCAACATTCTAGATGTCCTACAACTTTCATTACAATGCTTCTAACTACTGTTCCTCTGGAGCTGATGACATTCTAGAACCCTTTTTATTACAAATACCATTTCTCTGTAGGTATGATAATTGGTGCATTGGATAATTGGTTCACCATTCTAGAACCACTTTCAGGCCTACAGCTCTAGTGGAGTATACAGTGGTATTGAGATTTTAGAACAATAACTTTAGGTAGATACAGTTACTCTGGAGGCAGAGACGTTGTATAAAAGTTTTTACAATCGTGGCTGTTAAACTGCTTTCTTTGTAGGGATCAAATTTCTTGAACCGTTTTCGAGACAACACTTCATATTAGGGTTTCTCCAAAAGCATGACCATCCTTGGAACACTGTAGGTAGGTTAAATTGGAGGCACTGATGTTATGGACTCATTTTCAGATGAATCTAGATGTGGTTACTCTGCAGATGTTGGTATTCAGGACCTGTTTTCAGATATGAAACTTTTTCTGTGAAATGCTAAGCCGTGTTGCAATAGAACATGCGATATATCACATTTAGCTAATTCTAATTGCATGCTCAGTTCCATTCCATCTGCCAACACACAGCTTGTTCAGATTGGCAGGAGCTGCACGGCCTTCTGATATTCAGACTGAGCCAAGGCTAATGAGCCTAGCACAGCGGAGGTCGAGGCGATAGAAATGACAAGTTCAGCAGGAAGTGCTTCATTAATGAGGGAAGTGGTGTCACAGGGGTGTTCACAGGGAAGCCGTGTGTGTCTGCTTATCTGTATTTCTAATAACGTTAATGGTGAGCGGGGATTACAGCAGAACCTGGCAGGGGATTAGACTCAGATCTACTGACAGAACTGGACTGGATTTAAACTGTAGATCTGACAGTGTACAGGTTTATTTGAACATTTTTCAGAAAGAGCGTTAGGACCGTGTTACTCATTGTTGATATGCAGATGTTGCAGAGTCTATACTTTTATTTTTTGTAACTTCTTCCATTTGCTCCAGGTCTATGCACCCATTCTAGAACCACATTTAGGACTGACTGTAAATGGGGTTTCCCTGGACGCATCTAATACTACATTCTAGAACCACAATACAGCTGTAAATAGTGTTTCACCATTGTCAAACCAAGAACCTACAACAAGTATCTGGACGGTAAATACAGTTTCCCTGGAAGCATCGTGATTCTAGATCCACATTCTAGAACCACACTCCAGACTGCGAGTGCTGCATCCAGAGGCATTACCATTCTAGAACCTGGCACCTTCAACCGGTTTCTAGAACCCCTTTCCAGTCTATGACTGTATATAGTAATCCTAATTCTATTCTAGGAACACACTTAGGACTAATCCTGTTGGTTTCACCATTCTAGAGCCATTCTCCAGGCTATAACTGTAAAAAGTTTCTCGCTCGTTGTGAGAACTATGCAACGCCATTCCAGAATGTTGTTTCCAGAGGCATCACCAAGATCATGCAACATCTAGAACCTACAACCAGAGAACCAGATGTGGCAGGTGAAGGTGCGATGATGTGATCTTCAGTTCTGGAAAGAGGATGGTGTTAATGGGTGGAGGAGACATCTGGGTCAGGTCATTGTCTCCATTGCTGTAATCTTGGTGCTTGCTAGCTTGCTAATTTTCAAATATTAGCGGATAATCTGTTAACGTTTACAGCTACAGGAACAGGAAAGATGCTGAAATTGTTTCTTTTCTACTGACACCTGCTATTACCTTATTAATACAGATTAGGCCTTTGGCTGAAGCGGGCAATTTTCAGCCTGAAAACAATCGCACGCTGTAACGAGATCGTTTGTTTGTGAATAGAACGCACAATGTTACACTCAGTCACATTTGCGATAAAATCTCCGATTGTGAACGTTGCTACAACTTTAAAATCCACCAATAGGAGGACGGCAGCTGGACACATGGAATAGCTACAAATACGATAGAGGTGATAATGATAACGAAACCTCACGGAAAAATTGATCTGAAGCTCACTTTGAAGCCTGCTTCTTCACAAGTCGATTTCTGGATTTTCTTTAATCGCGGGTCGATCGTTAGAGGATCTTCATCATAATCCGACACTGAGAAGACACGCCATCACGCAGTCTGTTATAGAACTCGGACAAAAGTTTATTAAAATCTCGTACAAGGAATAATCCTCTCGCGCAGAGTAAAAGCAGTGTGGTGTTTTATTTGTAATGACCTGGCTACTGCGATTGCGTGTGTAATATTTAGGGTAATGTAACTGATCGTGACTCATAAACTAATAAAAACCTAAATGGCTGCTTGTCTTTACACTGACTGCATGTGTGTGTGTGTGTTTAGAAACTTGTCGGAGGAACATGTTATTAAATTCTCGCCCGAGGCCCCACAGAGCCACAGGCTGCTTCTGAGCAATGTGCTTTATCTTTTGGGACTGGAGCTGTTGTTAGCCAGTAGTTAGCTTCCAGTCATGTCTAAATGAAATGACACACAGTCTGCTGTAATGGTGTCCAGTGATGATCAGGTGTGTGTGTGTGTATGTGTGTGTGTGTGTGTGGGTGTGTTTCAAAAATCACCAGTTAGAAATGAACACCCACAGAAGCCATTTCTGCAGGTCTTGGTGAACATAGTGTATTAATTTACTTTGCTGATTGTGCGTGTGTGTGTGTGTGTGTGTGTG
>JAQQZR010000012.1:27202922-27216445 GCA_030068235.1 Notoglanidium macrostoma | reverse complement strand
TGTACCCCGCCTCTCACCCGAAGATGCTGGGATTGGCTCCAGCTTCCCCGCCACCCAGACGGATAAAGCGGTATAGAAAATAGATGGATGGATGGATGGATGGATTGTGGCATGCCAAGTATCGTGCTATGATATTGTTTGTCATGTCGCCCACCCCTTATTCTCAACAGGTCTCAGATCCAGTCTTTGTGAGTCATGAGATCTTTGACCACTGTACAGTTACAGTCAAATTCAAAAAGTCTCCACTATTTCCCACGTTCTCTGATGAGTAGCACGTCGAAAATATGCCTCCAATGCCGATTTCAGCCCCATGATCATTTCCCTGGTAATGACAGTAAACCTCTCAGACAGGACTGACAGCACGGTGCGTATTGCTGCAGCAACGGGTGAGCAGAGCCCATCACACAATGACCAAGCCTCTTATGTAATCATCCAGAGTGCTGAAAGCTTAGCCTTGCTGTCTGAATTGGCAATGACAGTGCTCATAACAAAAACCTCAGGGTCCTGAAAAGTACACAAACGGCATCGCTTTTCCATCCGCATCCCACACAACTACACCGTCACTCAAATAACTGCTGCCGACTTTTTCAGCCGTAACGCTGATCCCTGTGGCTGACTCAGTTCTACTCGCGATTGTGATTGTTCATTTTCTGTGTACATGCACGCCACAGAGCTGCGATTTCAGCGATACATGAAACGAGATTTCCTCCATTTTATGCGAAAGAGGTATGACACTACAGTAATAAACAGCAAACAGAAATTTGTTATAAATTTGGCATAAATTCTCATTTAATGTGTATAAAGACATTATGGAGCTTGAAAGGAAGTATCAGAGATGGCAGGTGCCTCTGGTGAGGGTATATAGCTAGGACAGTTGGCTAGCTTTGCTAATCTTATATGAGAACCAAGCTAGAACAAAGCCAAGCATGGAACATCACTTGGCCCTAGGTGTGGCCCAGAGACTCTATAGCGCCACCACATGTCACCGAGTCTTGTGGCCGGATTCTAGTTTCGTGTACATGCACCAAATTTGGTAGGTGTGTGGGTCTCCCCAAGATGAACGAATGTGCATTCACTGCATCAGCCGCGCCCAACAGGAAGTGAGGTAGTTTGGACTTCTGTGCATTTTGAGACGTGTTACACTTTAACGTACTCCTCCCAGATGGTTCATGAAATTCAAGCCAGATTTGGTAAACATGATGTCAAGATGTTGCTGATGTTAAATTGTCAAGGAATGTTTGATATCAGGGTATCGAAATGGTGACATGATGAATTTATACGTCTCACCACGCAAGCAGAAACGCACCATAACTTCTCAGCAAACGTGTTGCCAGATGCTTAGTAAAATACTACCTCCTTTACGGCTTGGTCTGCTTACGTACCCCTCCCCGGATTGTGAATGAAACAGGCGCTATATAAATGTAACTTATTATTATTATTATTATTTATTATAACTGTCGTGTTGCGTTAATCTGCTGATCTGGCTCAATCATTGATTGCAGCAAACTTTTGTTGAACTATTTCGCTTAAGAAGCTGTATATATTTGCCAGCATTGGAAGTTGAGACAAGTTCTCAATTCAATTCAATTAAATTTTATTTGTATAGCGCTTTTAACAACAGACATTGTCTCAAAGCAGCTTCACAAAAGTATATACAAGTGACAGAGAGGAGACAAATTACCAGAGACTTCTCACTTGCTAGTATGAATGAAAGGTTGGACTGCAGCCACATTTGTCCTTGCTGGAAGTCATTGCATTGCTATGTTTGTCGGGGAATTTCTTTCATTTCTGAAACGAGCAGTCCGTTGATTTATCTGAAGAGTCCTCATGCACAGGGGAATCGTGGGTCGTCATTTCCTAACACTCGTCACACTGTTGATTGAACTTTCTTTTTTATTTCGTCAATTCTGCATCGTCTATCCCTCCTCGCCCTGCTTTATCTCCGTCTCTTTCACCCCCACACTCGTCTCCCGGACTGAGAAAGGTTTTCAGTGGAGCGTGTTCTGCTGTCTGTATTGATTCTCTAATTCGTTAGCAGCAAAATTAGCGGGGGATCCGGGAACGACTTCGACGGAATGCTTATGCGTTGCCTAGGCAACAAGAGCCAGCCTGGAGAAGTTTTTTATTTATTTATTTATTTTTTTTTTTTGCGAATGGGAGCGTGGGTGCTCGACATGATTGTAAGTGTAGCACAAGCTCGAGAGGGAAAGAAAAAAAGCCCGATGATGTCCTTTTGTGCAGTACAGACTGCTTGGTTTCAGACTCTGGAACGCTGATGTGTGATTATTCATCAAGACAACAATGCCGGAGCGCCATGCCAGACATCATAATACAGGTTTACTTTATAGTCAGAAGTTGGCAGGGCAAAATGTTTTTCTGTTTTGACTACATAAGCTACTCTAATGCAGGACCAGCTGACTTTCATTAACCGATTTAGCAGACGCCCAGACTTCAGGAATTACGCTTTTAACAAGAATTTATGCCGACACGAACATCAGGCTTTCTTAGCACTTGGTATAATTTCAATGTGCAGATGACTTCATGCTGACTTAGCAGGTTGCATTTCTTTAATACATTAATATCCCCAAGCAGTGAGAGAGAGAGGGAGAGAGATGAAGCAGAATGTGTGATCTTGGCATGTTGACAGGCGTTCTTTCCCGAGGCGGACCGCTTAACGCTTTAGCGCATGTCTGATTACAGACATTTTTGTGCATAAAATCTACTTTGAAGGGTGACTGAGCAGTGGGAAGAACATTTACGCACACACTACTCATGTTACCCTGAGCCACAATAGCTTCATTTAACAGCGCTGAATTGCCTATTGAACGCTAATGAGCCACAACGTGTAATTAGTAATAACTAACTATAAATCGGTTGAAACAGGACGGAGTTTCCGTTTTCTTTCTTTCCTTTTTTTTTTTTGGGCGTCTCTCACTAGACCGACAGCGTGTCATCAACACCAACAAATGGATCTCAGAACTCACCACAACTTCCACCCACACGCCAGAGATCACAAGCTGGCTTGCACACGTTCTCCATCACACACAGATATTGAGACTGGGAAAGAGAGTGGGTGCCTCTACGCTTTTGATGTTGACTCCATGAAAAACTCATCAGAGCAGCATGGTGGAGATTAAGAGGGAGAGAGAAGAGAACACGCTGTCTCTCTGGTGGTTCTGCATAGAACCGTACATCAGGGTTTCCTTATCAGAAAGCTTTCTGCTCCAAACTCTCTTTCGTAATATCTAGAACGTGTCAGGATTTGGTTTCGCTCTCTGCAGTGTTGTTTTGTCTGTACGAAACACTTAAAGAAACATTTGGTAACATTAGTTTTTTTCAACGTTAGGTCTCTAACAGTTGTGGATTCGACGTTTACACGATTCCCGCCCTTGTTCTAAGCTCCGCCCCCAGAATCCTAGGTGGCCCGTATAGTCTCTATATAACGGCTGAGAGGAAGCACATCACAAACAAACATCTGTCTGTTTTCCAAACGGGTTTTCTCCGCCACTTTCGCTAACACTACAGCCTAACGCGTTACTTTTTAATCGTGTGTTCATATCTTCCAGGTTACTTGTACAAATAACGAATAAAATAATCACCTATTGCACCTTTAAAGCCTGTAATGCTGCTCAGCTAGAGGAAGTGTTAATCTTCACTGCAACACATGAAATACGTTCATATTGAAATGATTCTGGCACTGATTTGTCGGTTGCTGTTGTATTTTCGTCATTCCTGCGAGAAGTTCGTGTCTGTGTGTTGCGCTGATCTCACAGGCAGGCGTTTTGTTATTGTAATTGTTATTATTAGCACACTTACGATGGAGTTTAACCGCAGTTAGCTCATATTATCAAAACGAGCAAGAGCTTCTTTTCTCATAATCTCAATTTCAACCTCGCATTAATGAGAAATCCAGCATGGAGTAGCGGAGACGACGCAGCTGCGTGACGGCGTAAACACCGATTGCCAGTCGTGTTCAGTTTGCATTCTCACAGGAACGAGCAACTTCTGATTTCAGACAGGATGAACATCTCAAAGTGGGACCTCGGAATCGCCATTGTTTTTGATAACTAACGTACTGTAATTGCGAAATAGCATGAAAAATGCTGACTCAAGATCATTCATACAAATTCTCAGAAACTATAACTGAACTTTCACAAAGAAAGGATTATATAATGCACGCTTTACATATCTAACAGTAAAAACTGCCTTAGCAATAACGTATCTATTTCAGCAAACGGACTTCAGCGTGAACCTCAAAACTACACGAGGCAGGAATGAAGACAGATGGAATGGAATGGCTATTTGTTAAATACTGCATCTTATTGCAATTTATAAAAAATGTGAATCATGTGGTTAAAGACTGATTTGCATGATTTGGACCAGATATCCACAGACCGACACAATCAGAAATAGGATTGCATCATCCAATTGCAGCCATAGAGTTCCTGTTGCTCAAAATCCAGTCATGTCTGATCAAGACATGAAGATCCGACTGCATGGTTAGACGTAGATGTTTAACGGTTTTCACAATAAAGTGGCTTGCGTTACACTTTCCGTGTTAATTACAGTGCATTTTAGAATACATCAGCGCTTCAGCTGGAGGATGATCCGCTCTGACAGATCTGTGTCAGTCTCAGAGCTTCGGATTATTCCGGATTAGTTCCAGTCGGGATATCCGAGAGCGCCGGAAAACATACGTCACGCAGCATCACTAATGATGAAACAACCTCAACAGCCGTCATACCGCTTTAATAGAAATAAACACGAGCGCTCGGAATTAACAGATCACACCGTAAACAAAGGCAGAGACGTTTTACGGGCTGATTAGACGCTTAGACGTGATTACCGCAGCGCCGCTCTTTCGTTTATCCATTAAACAAGCCGCTGTTCTTCAGGACGATCGTTTCCGAGCTGACGCTGAGGAGCGTATGACTTCCTGTAAAAAGCAACAGCTCAGAAGGGTTCGTGAATCCGGTGAGTTTTTAACCAGAGGAAAGTTGAGACTGTGCTCAGCCCGGGTCTGGTTCTCACCGGCTTCCACATGACCATCTCCTCCAAACTCTGGAAGCTCTTCAGCATTGCTCGTGAAGCGCTTCAGATGAGAGGAAGCGCTTCAGGAGGGATTTTCCATGACAGAAGATACTAAAGCACTTTAGTACTTTTGATGAAGCTGATAAAATCCTAAGATCGTCGTGAGCGTGTCACTTGGACGTCACAACAGAGTTTTCCTTTTTTTTCTTTTTTTTTAGCTAAAAAATAAAAGTTTGTGAGATGGTAAATTGGAAAAACCGGATCTGACATCTGACGCGATGGATTATTTGTGCAGATTTCATCAGCACATTGTGTCAGTGTCAGGTTTACATGCATTTAACATTGATCAATTCTGAATCCTTTTTTTTTTTTTTTTTTTTTGTAAGCTAATATTTTAATACATTTGGTCCATATTGCATGTCAAATGCTACTGTTTAGCTTTTACTCTTATTTTTTGGTGACTAAAATCAAAAATTTCTCAAATTTGTGCTGAACTTCTCATCAAACCACTGACGGGAATGAAGAATTTGTTTTTTTACTTCTTCAATATTTTTATTCATTTTAAATCCTGAATAAAATCAAGCAAAAAAACAACAAACAAACAAAAACAACCCTGATTATAATATTTACATTTTTAACCATAATGCAGCTGGAGCGTCACTTTCTTTTTATATTTATTTATAAGGAAGACAAACACAGTAACATTAGCAGGATGAAATTCCTGCTGTACACTCTTAGACGTTCCTCAGAGGTTCTTTAGAGGTTCCAGCTTTACACTCTCTAAGGGAAGCCCTGTTACAGGGTTCTCTCTTAGACCTAGAACCTGAAGAACCCTTTACTGTGACCTGAACCTCTTCCTTCCTTTTTTTTTTTTAAAAGTGTGTACTTCAGAAACTTTCAGGCTGATGGTGTGATTAGCTCACCTTCTCTGCGCTTTGCCTTATTGTTTTTATTTAGCCATCATGCACGCGCGCGTGTCCTCCTCCTTCGTCCTAGTTCACATCAGCGTGCGCGTGAAGGAAAGGCTTTCCACAAGAACAAGTCGTGTATTCCGGCGCGCGCGTCTGTTCTCTGCTCTCTCTCTCTCTCTATCTTGCTTTCTTTCTCTCTCTCTCTCTTTCTCTCCGTCTTTCCAGAATCGCATCTCCAAAGCGCGCGCGGCGCAAAAGGGTCAGGCACTCGCATGGCACGCGCTTCAACTTCAAGGATTTCCTCCAAAAGCGTGCATCCTCTTTATCAACACGCATCCCGTGTCCTCTCTGTCCCTCTGTCCTCCTCCGAGTCGCGTTAAGGCGCTCCACAAGTCCATCCGTAAACTAACCCGCGCGCGCAACAGCAACAACAACAACAACAACAACAAATGAACCCGAATCAGATCTTTTCCAGCTCCTGCGCGTGTAAAATGCACGCAGACATCCTGATTCTCTTCTGCTTTCTGTATCTTTTACGTCACCACCGCGATAAGAGTTCCGTTTAAACGTTGTCTTGGAGACTGCCACGTTAGATGATGCGCGAGCCGTTTCTGAACGAGGAGGAGGAGGAGGAAGGAAGGAAGAAAGAGGGGGCGCACGCGCGCACCAGGTTGCCAGATTGCTCGATACGAAACCACTTTATGTTTTGTTTTGTTTTTTCTACCTTTAGATTATTAGAAGTATCAACAGATCCCACACTCTGGAGCCTGATTGGTCATAAGCTGTTCTATAAAGTAGTGCAGAGTTTTATGTTAGTGATGGTTGTGATCGTTTCTATAGTAACGCCTCAGCTTTAAGTAACATTTATGGAAGGAGTCTCCAGTGTCAGCATTTTGCAGTAACATTCAAAGGTTCACAGGGTCACTTTGCGACAAGACGGGTTTTACGCTTTTGTTCCTCCGTAGCATGGCAGCGGCCCGTCCAGTCCCAATATTAATCTTCGTTCACGTCGCCATACATTTTATACTTTGTTGGTGAGTAGTGATCAGCGATTTGCTTTTGCTGCAGATATAAACCGCTCTCCTGTGATTGCTCGTCTTTCTAGACGTTGCGTAATCATGTTCCAGCGCTCTCACTACTCCACGTACCACCAGAGTTATTACTGCTACTAGTGGTCAAACATGGAACCTGCAACATGTACTAACAGAGCCACAGGGGCAGGACTCACGCTGCCCCGTGCTCACTCACGAGGCAGCAAGTTCTTTTTATAGCAAAGAATCTACATTACATATGCAGACAGTGTACAGGAGCATTTCTATGGTAAGAGGGAAATTACGAGTGGGTAAAATCTGTACATCAGAAAAGCATGTGCTCCGCAGTGACCTCACGAACAAAGACTGAGAAAATGAAGAAAAAAGCGTCTGCCTTTTAAAAACGCCCAAATATTTTCTTTGTGGATTTTGAGGTGTAGGTGTAGCAGGGCTGGAAATTTAGCATCAACCTGGCAACCCTGGATTCAGGAATATTACCTGCTGTTTGTTTGATGGATGGAAGCAAACCTGCTGTATCAAATACAGCAGAACAAACGTTCGTCTAAAACTACTTGCAATGAGGTGCTAGACTGAACGGTGGAGTACGTTTTGCAGGAGTATATTACGTAGTTATGCTAAAGAGTTCACTGGAGAGACGCTTAAAGCACGAATCAAGTGTCAACATCCCGACTTCGTTTTGTTTGAAGCTACGCCCTTATTCCTGTCGTCCTGCAACACGAGCAATCTGTCGCATGACAAACCGCGAATAAAGAGAGGCTGGTGAGGGAACGACCGTTTATAGCTGCTATAACGCAAGCGAGACGTGTCAGTCCTAGCCGCACACTTCCACAGCGTTAAATGTAACTATAACATTATATATTATCACTTTGTCAGTGTATAAAACTGCAATGCACTTCTTTATCAGTTTACAAAGCCAGCAAAATATTCCTATTACTTGACGCGACAACACATTTCAGCTCGTGATCCGGGAGAAGAAAAATACATTCCGAACAATTCCGACTTGTTCGCTGTTTTGGAGTCAATTCATTAAACAGCAACTTATTATCGAGGTTTTTATCTTATGGCGTATTACTCAGGAATGGTTCTGAATTATTCATGAGACTCGCACGGCAAGATAAATCGAGGTAACGGGGAAATTTGGACAATTCT
Source organism: Notoglanidium macrostoma (assembly GCA_030068235.1). NCBI lineage: Eukaryota > Metazoa > Chordata > Actinopteri > Siluriformes > Auchenoglanididae > Notoglanidium > Notoglanidium macrostoma. The sequence goes on along the minus strand of JAQQZR010000012.1, from coordinate 27,208,302 downwards.
TCCGTGGTCCAGATCAGGAACATCCTTTTCATTTTTTTTTTTTTTTTTGCATGCTACGGAATCTACACACAGTTTAGTTTGGTTCCAACGAGGAGCGTTTCTGAGCAGCCGGAGCAGGAAGGAGGAGGAGGGGGAGGAAGGAGGAAGGAGGAGTGGGGGTCTCCAGTGTGCAAATGCAAAGCAGCTGTGAATCGCCTTTCTATCAACATGAGGGTGAAACCTCCTTATCTAAGAGATTACAGATGTCTGGAGCTCACTTTCCTGTGTTTAGGCATCAAATAGCGGCCTTCAAAGAGCACAGAAATCCATGCAAACAAATAGACTCTCGAATAAACACACACTCACACACATTTACTCTCAGGGCATGGAGGAAAATATTTATAAAATTATAAGATTTATGATACACAACCTTCTCATTCTCAATCTCACTGAAGGTTCCAGCGAACCCTGAAAGACTCGAAATTACAATCATCTGTTTTCCTGCTCAAGGACAGTTTGCTGCCTCCTCAGTGTGTGTGTGTGTGTGTGTGTGTGTGTGTGGTTGCCTTCCTTTTCCGTTTCTCTTTAGAGAAAACAATTTCTCTTTCCATTTTTTCCCCCTTCAGCTAAACACCAGTTGCTTTTTCAGGCACAAAGATCGCTGAACACAACCTGGGATGTTTTTATCTAAAAGGAATTGCCAAAAATATTTACACCATTGTTTTCACGATCTCAAGCTCTTCTTTCCGGAGGTTTCCGCCCCTTTGCTGTCTTCATAAATATGCAAGTGTGCTACGATTTATTTTTTTCTGTTTACAAAAAAGGATGAAGCAAAAAATAAAAAAATTGGATTGAAAATCATGCATGCCATCGTTGATTCTGTGAAGGTTCCTTTTTAGTCGCGAGACGGTCTTTGGGTTTATAACATTAATGAGAAATTGCAGGAGAAATGTAGCTAGCTGATTCAACCTCATCCGCTTTGAAGCTAGAACGTTTCTGCGTCTTAAAGAAACAGCTACCAGACTGACTCGTTTTATTTCAGTGAGGTTCATTAACTGACACTCGGAGTTTCTGCAAGAACGTATGTACAGAGCAAACAGGCCAGCAATTTTTCCTTTCACCTGATGGGGGCAGCAGACTCTCTGATGTTTCAGAAGATTCGACATTGTAGTATTTTGCAAAATTGGAATGTTTTTTTTTGTTTGTTTTTTTTTTTATTTAAGTCACATGACGAAGCGGCGCATACGATCGAAATCACCGTACAAGCACTCATCAGGTCTTATCACGAAGGTTAGGTTTAGAAAACATAAAAGGCTTCGTCGGCGGTTGTGGCGTGCGGTTTGTGATTGCTGAATTTCAGCTGAAGCACGCAGGACAAACAGCTTCAGCGTCAGGGGTTCCTGAGGAAGTGCAGATTAGCGCCGTGACTCAGACGCTGTATAATCCCGGATTACTGAAACTGCCGTCGGGTCACTTTATTTAGCAAGAATCCTGTCGATGCTTTCTGCATTTATAAAGCTTTAAAAAAGCTGGTCAGAATTTCACACTGCAGAGATTTACAGGTAACACAGGTACAGCTAATTATTCCACATACTCTTTCTTTTATAAATCCTGAAGATCATCTGCGTGTTTTATCCCTCAGCAATTTACCAACCATTACAGTTTATTTAGATATTAAACGATCTATTTATAGTTTAAAAATCAGCGAAATGTTCATTATAGCAGCCATAAACAGCTATATTTTTTCTCTCTTGATCTTAAGAGAAAAAACGCCGCTTCACAAATCACAAAAAGCGTAAACGCCTCTGACCTGAAGATGTCATAAAACGGACACCGGAGAGCGTAAATGTCACCCAAACATCATGACAATCAACAAAGATTTGTTTTTTGTTGTTAAAGAGCAGCTTATGCTCATTTTTATAACGTTTTCAGCCACCATGCATGTGCACGTCACAACTCATTTAAATACACAGCAGACACACCCACAATTACCCATATATGGAATCTAAATCTTTGTTTTTTCTTCCTTATTCCATGATTTCCAGGATTGTGTTGGATGGCATTCAAATAAATAAGTATTAATATGATTGGAAGTCCTAAATACAATATATGTAAAGCTAAAATTCATTTCACAGGCACACTCTGTGGCCGCATCGTCACGTTTTGAGCTTCTGACCTCCGAACGTCTGACCCTGTGTTAGTAAAGCGTTTGACTGAAGCCGTGTCTACTATTGTTCATTCCTTTCTGCAACCTTTTTCCCGTATCTTCTGTATCCACAAATCCTCTCCTAGCAGTGCGTCGCCCCGCCATTGCAGTTTCCACATCGGAAGATTTGGGACACTTTCCCCCCCGAAACGTGTCGAGCTCCAGCTGGACGGCCTCCATGGAAACTTGGCGGTTTGCAATCTCTAAGTCAGACTTTCCACTGTGATACAACTTGCAACAGAGTTTAATTTCTTTGCGTTCCTCAAGAGTAATGCTGATGCAAGTGCTGGAGCTGGAGTCTGAACCTCCTAAAGATAAAACAGCATGAGGGTCAAATCCCAGCGCTCATCACTGGCACGCGGTCAGAACCTGAGCTTTTTTTTTTTTTTTTCAAATCATTGATCGTCCGTGCTTGGAAGTGTTGATCTTTCTGCGAACAGCGCGTTCTCTGCGTGTGACGCATCAGGAAAGTGATTTGGTTTGGAATCGGTTTGGAGAGCTGCTTCTTTCCCATGTAAGGACTAAATCCTCACACACGTTTAACACCCATCCACCCACCCAAACACACACACTCGAGTCGCACATCTAGTGTAAGTGTTTATGTCTGATAGCATGGCTCTGAGAATCACAGGCGCAGATTTCAGCTTAAAGCAACAGTTTGGATAAAAAAAATAAATGAATATGTGATGCAGCCAGGAATGAATCTCTGGAAGAAATATGCTAAATAAAATCACCGCATGTGCTGCGTGATGGAAGTGTGATGCGAGACAGAAGAAGCAGTGGAGGCAATGGGAAAATTACTTGAGGCACCTATTAATAATGTTAAATAGCCAGCAAATTGCTGTTTATTCTAGTCCTGTCTCGGTCCTTGTTACCTTATTGTGGTCGCCTGTTCCGTGTCAATCGGTTGTTATCTTCATATTGTTGTGAAGTTCTAACGTGCGCTATTGTGTAAGCGAGCCTCGCTTTGCGAGTTTCACGTTGCCCGGATGTGCTCTGAACCCGATTATGATTATCAGATGAGCCTGAATAAAGTTTGTACGCCCCTGGTGTCCTGCCTCTCACTGCACGTTACATTCAGAGACACGGCTTAGCAGATCCACGTGGGGTAAAAGCAAAAGCGCCTTCAGTCTCGATATTTTTAAATATTTTTTTACCTTTTGTGAAAACACTTTGCAAAAGTTTATCGTAAATAGTAACGACTTTCCCGAAGTGCTTTACCGGTTTATCGTTTTAACGTTGCAGGCTTGGACGTGAAGCTATAAACGCAACACGGCGTTCAGATTCATTTCATTATTTTTTGCCCCTCAGATTAACGGATGATGAAGCGTTAGAGTCGTTCCAATCGTCACGTGTTTTTCAGCTCCTCGCTGTGACGTCCGTTCTACATGTGCTTGGTGCAAAATGAAATCTTTTTCATAAGTGGACAATTTCATGAAAAACACACACACACACAGACTAACCTGTTCTCATTTTCAGTTGTGCATGGAAAGGTCAATAGCAGACACACACACACTCTTCGAATGATGGGATTCAGAATGCGACGTCTCCATGGCGACGGCTGCTCCGGTTGCCGTGGTGCGCACACACCATCCTGACAGGAGCTTCTCATGGCACATACCTATTTATCCAACTAAATAATCCAAGTTATTTTACCTACCGAAGGACGTGATCGATAGCGAACAATCTTACGGTGTTACGAACAAGGCCTCGTGCAGACGTTTGATTTTCTTTTTCCTCAGAAAAGCTCCGAACTCCATTTTAGATGAAATATTCAGAGCATGTTCCCGATCCTGCATTCGAGTCAGGGCTTTGAGATTAAACTTTAATGATGCCTTTAAAACCCCAAGATGCTCAAACTTAACTGGAGCTCTGTCCTTAAAGTCAGAAATCCTACAATTAAACTACATTACTGTTAAAGAGAGAGAGAAACGCTAATTCAGCATTCTGCTACAAGCAGCGTGTCTGCTTCAAAACCATTAAAATATCACCATAAGATTAGCATATTGATAAATACATACATTTGGTGAGAACGGTATAACTGCGCTTTTACTTCTACTGAATAATAAAGCGCTTAATGTTCGGCTTTCTCACAACAGAAGCGAATGAGAAACACACAAGGGAGCGTTAAAAGCGACAAAAAAAAAAATGAAACTCACACGAAAAAATGATCAAAACAAATCGGAGACGCAGCACTCACTAGTGCCATTTCCATAAATAACCAGCGTTCAGTCCAAATGTCAGCGTGATTAGCTCATTTCCATCTGCTTGTCACTATAAATACAGATGAAATACAGAAAGTGTTTTTATAGTCACAATTTGGAAATCTGCTCATTTCTTATCCTCTTCCACAACCTTATCATGACTAAAAGATTACTGATGACTAAAAGTCTTTTGAAACCGAACCGTTGGACAGAAGTTTGCGTTCCAGTCGTTTGTTTATGGAAAGAGATCAGGAATTTCGTTCGGAGAGGCCGTGTGCATCCACTGTGACGCCGAAGCAGAAAACGTGGAAGATTAAATCAGATTCAAGTAAATTACTGCCATGTGCCTTCACTAATGTATCAAGAGCACTGCAGCGAGCTTGTAAAAAATAGCATCGTGTGCTTTGGTTCGGCGTGAAACACTGAGCTGTAATGTTTTAGCTAAAGCTGGCCCAAAATTAACTTCTATTATTAAGAGTTAAATTAAATCAAGAGGCTCGTTATGGAATCTCCGACCTCGGCACGGTTGGATTCTCGGATCTAATCGGATTAAAAAGACGCAATCTCTGTGATGGTGAAGTTCCACAAAGGGTGATGAACGCTGTTACTGTTTCTCTTCCTTCCTCCTTTATTACTAACCTTATTACAGTTTTGCACCTTCACTATTTCTTCATCTGTAAACCTTTTTAAAAGCCCCACTCTGTGTGATTCTGCCCCCTGAATGCCCCTCTCTTACCGTTCTTCTTCTTTGTTGTCTTTCCGGTGCTTCTGGAAGGATTCACGCTGCTGCTTGTAAAAACGTGAAACATAGGAGGCACTCTCTAGAGGTCAGGTTAGTCCGTTCTTGGCTACTGTAACATGGCGGCTCCGTAGAGGTGGACCCGCTCAGTATGTAGATATAAAGAGCTCATTCTATCCATCCATTATCTACACCGCTTTATCCGTCTGGGTGGCGGGGAAGCTGGAGCCAATCCCAGCATCTTGGGGCGAG
>JAQQZR010000012.1:27191107-27202822 GCA_030068235.1 Notoglanidium macrostoma | reverse complement strand
CAGAAAGGCACCCTGGGTGACCCGGGGATCGAACCCAGGACCTTCTTGCTGTGAGGTGACAGTGCTAACCACTGCACTTGCTGTAGCTTAATGTCCCTTAAAGTAATGAGGACATACTTATGAATATTATATTTCATTTCTGCACCTTTAAATGTTCTGTCTTAAATCTTGCTCTAAATTTGACTTTTAATAAGAAAGTAAAGCTCTATAATGGTCACTAGTGTCCTGTGTGAGGAGTTTTGCCCACATCTCTTATTTATTTTAAAGGTTACATGAGGTGAAAATACTGAAATCCTTTATATACAGTAGAAGCGTGATTGTCATTGTGTTCGTCTTGGACATATGTGACATCGCTTCACTCGTGGTTTTCAGAGTTCAAAAGGTCACAAAACGTTTTCTTTAAAGAAACCATTTTTCAAACGGAAAAAAAACGTCTCACAAGAAAAGAAAAAAAACCCTCTGCTCTAAAAAAATACTTCAGCTGTAATTTCACAGGAGGCTTTTTTAGCCGTCATGCTTCCTCTGAAGCGAGCTGTGAGTCATGCTAAGACACACTGGGTAAGAACTCCGAAGGGGTTTAGAAAAAGGTGGAACCGGCTGGATTGTGCCGCACCATTAGGCTCTTTTAAAAAATGAAGAGGATTTAGAGCAGCTCTTCACCTTGAAGCTACTTGAACTGTCTCGCTCCGCAGTATCAAAGGCCTCAAGCCTTAGAAAAGTTCAGACATGTTGAGAAAGGATTTCACTGGAGCAGTTTTGTGTTTTACCGCATTGGAGAAGAAGAATCCTGCATCAGATTGGCTTCAGGAAGTCTTTAATGAGCCAGATAATTATTTTGAGCTGTAATACTGGAGGGCTGGATTGCGGGCGTCTTTGAGAGTGATCCGGTGATACTCTGGAGTTTGGCCTGATTGGATCCAAGCCTGCTGGGTGGATCCTGGTGGGAAAAGGTTGCTGGAACACATGAGCTCGTTACATAAACTCTGATGCATCACTGGACCTTTCTTTGGAGGCCAAGCTGTCCAAAAGCACTTTTTATTACTGCCACAGTGGCACAAAGGCTTACATTCACCATATGTTTGAGGTGAAAAAAGAAACAATGCAAAGTCCAAAAAATGTATAGACAAAAACGTGTGTGCACCGAAAAACCAGAAAAGATTTTAAAAATGTTCCCACACTTAATTTGAAGCAGGCAGGATATGACACAGAACGGAAATGTCAAGAAAAATACAAATATTAGAAGTAGAGAAGCTACGGAGGAGTAACACACCGTTTTTGTTATTGTGATGATAAAGAAAAAGCCATGAAACGTGAAACACGCTTAACCTCTTGTGGGTATAATGGCATATTATGTCATAAACGGATGCAATGGGCTATAAAAACAAACCCGTCCTTTTCATCCTCCCCTCGTCGCTGTAAATGGATGCTTACTAACCGATAACACCTCACACTGATGGAGTCATCATGTTAAATAACCTCCACTAGGATCCTTTTACGCTTGTTTTATACGTACGTTAGTCTTTTCAACCTGCTACATCAAACGGATCCCCAGAAGGAATTTAAAAAGTGGCTTTTTTTTTTTTTTTGCCGTGGCACGAATTCCTCTGCAGCTGGAGAGCGAAGCGTGGCTTCTGCACCAGTCATGCAGCGTGATGATCTCATTTACACACACTGCATACACACGACCTTCACACAGTGACCTCATGCTGGAGGGCCACGGCGCTGCTCGGGTTCTCTTCAACTCCCAGGAGATAAGCCCTGACTCTCGTTCCTGTCTCTCGTACACACGTTCGGCTGAATGATTCAGAGGCGAGACTGGATAAAACGCTTCAAGATGAATAACTGAATAATAAGTCGGGATCTGGAGCGGAACTGTGATCGGAGAGGTGCGGATCTGCGGCCCGTACGGCGCAGAAAACACCTCACTGCGGATAAATAAGTAAACAATGACACAGAGCGGAGAATCACAGCGCTCAGCCTACATCCGTCTGAAAAGCAGGGTTTAAAAATAGCAGCGCACGTCTCGCGGGCCAATCAAACACAACTTATCTTTAATAACGTTTCTGTGCAGTCTGGGCCGGAGAACACGGACGCGGCCGCGATACACGCGCAAGTATGGCTGCCAGGAAAAGTCCTGAGCCTCTTTGCTCTCCATTTGTTATGGATGTGTTATTTATGGTAACATTTATTGCAATAACAGGCGACGGCTTAGAAAGAATCTAGACGTTCATCTCTAAATATGGAGTCTGGCACTTCCTTTAAGACTGACGAAGCGGTTTAGAGATTAAATTCAGCTAGGAGAGAATGATATTGGAACCACACTGCCTGCCCACACACACACACACACACACACACACACACACACACACACACATATATATTGAGTCTCTCTGCTGGGAGGGGACACTAAAGGCACGACTCATTTGAAGTGTGTTTGAGCTCCAGGGACAGATGAGGGGAGATAAAGGGGGAAAAAATCCATCCCCGTCCTCTCCCTCTGTCTCTCTCTGTCTGTTTGTCCATCACGGTAATTATTCTCCCTTTGTACGTTTTCCGACAGTACAGAGGAACTGTTTTTTTTTTGTCAAGAGTCATAACAGGATGTTCCACAACATTTAATGCAACTCTAAATGGATAAAAAGTGTCATTCTTTAATAAATAAAGAAAAACAAACATTGTAAGCATGGTGATGATTTTAAGCTGTGGGATAACAGGACTATTACAAGAAAATAATAATAATAATAATATTAACACTTTCTTCTTCAAGTCTTCGTTTGCGAGGAGGCGTGGCTTGACGTTTGACGGCAGAGATGAGCATTAAAAGTGTTTAAAATGATAATAAAGGTCACGTTTAAAATTGCATTCCTTTTGCTATTTTCAGAACACGTACAAATCATACCGAACGCGCGATGCTAAACTGTTCGATGAGCTAGCTAATTATCCAGCTAATTTCCGAGAGCATTTGTTTTTTTTCCTGCTGCTTCGAGAACATTTTTATTTCATGTCTGTAGACTTTCTAACTCTTTCTACACTTATTCCTGCCGCGTGTTTAATGTTAACGTTCACATTGAAATAACATTGTGAAGTAAACCGTTATATCACTACTTATTTTTTTTTAAAAGCTTGCAGGAACTTTTTTTTTTTAAAAACTGAGGTTAGTGAAGGCTTTAATAACGTTCTGTTAGTCGGTGAGGGCCTTGTCCTAAACAGCGATAAAGATCATTTGAAGATCTGTACCGAATCCTGAAGAACGTGAGCAGCTCCAGAAAAATGATTGAGAGAAATCTGGAAATGATCAAAATAGTTTGCGAGAGCTGATTATGTCTACTTGAAGAAGAAGAAGAAGAAGAAGAAAGCAATGATTTTGTACGGTTTTTCAGTGCATGTGGCTTGCATTATGTAACACCCACATCAGGGGAAAAAGGCTGGTGTGCTTTGTAGTGTTTCATCAAAACAATCATCATCATCTTCTTCATCACTACCATTAAATTTTTTGCTTCTGGTATCCTTTTTCAGATTATAAACACATCACCGGAAAGTGATATTCTGGACTCATAATCGCATCGCTCCATCACGTTTTCATATGCGGAATTCTCGTCTTATCGCTGTGCAAGAGTCGCAAACCAGCGTTTGCTGTCCCGAGGTCAGAGTTCGTTGCAGGAGGACTTCTCAGCAGTCTTGAACATCAGGATGGAGTTGAAGATCTTGAGAGCCGGGCCGAGCTTCATGCTCAGGATCTTCACCAGGTCGGTCTGGGTGAGCAGCAGGAACGCCTCGCCGTCGATTTGCTGGAAGGGACCGACATATTCGTGAGTGACATGTATGTGGAGGTTGGGAATCAGCCGAGTCAAGAACGTCTCGAGGAGACAAATTCAAAAATACGTTCAATCGTGAAGATGTTTCAGTGATCACCTGCAAGGCTTTAGACATCTCGCGAAATGATGAAAATGAACCTGCTATTGAAACCCAATTCAAAATACTCATGTGAAGAAACCGAAGATCCTCCTGAAACCTTCTGGAACTGGATATTTCATTAAACATCATGTGCTGGTGAGTTTCAAACCCAGAACCACAGAAACGTCCATGTATATCAGAAAACAAAAAGGAGAACCTTATAATATCCAAAGCGAGGAACCTAGAGAGTTAGACAATGGTTAAACTATACAACATTTGAAGATGAAATATTCAAGAACCAAAGGGTTCATCACAAGGGGTTCTATTTGAAAACATCTTGGAAAGGGGGAACCTACTGTTGTACAGTACTGCATATAATGTTTATTTGGATAGTTATGGGTTCTTGGTCTCTAAACCAAGGGAGGAAAACCCTCGGGTGTAGAGTTCCACCTAGAACCCTGAAAGATACTTTTAGTAATTAATTCGTGTCCTAAAGGGGCACTGACTGAAAGAGGAAACCTCGTCCACATAGAACCTTCTGGACAGTTACGGGTTCTTGGTTTCCAAAAGAATTTCCACATGGATTCTTCTACACAAGACCTAAGTAGTGGAGTCATTTTGAGAGGTAAGGCTTTGTAGCTTTCTTTTTAGTTGGAACCCTTCCTTAATTGAATCACTATGTTCCAGGGTTCTGCATAGAACTTTAAACATGGACGAGATGCACAGTGTGCTGTAGAACTCTCAGATGAGCAATGAAACATCTTCGTGATTGAGGAACAAGTCTAGTTTCCAAGACTCTATAATATTTTCACAAATCTTTCAAGTGTTTAAGAAGTCACTTCGGATTGCACTGATTTATAAATAATAACACTGATTTAAGAGCTTTTTCAAAACTTATCCAGCTTGGGGATTAAGGCAGGCTGTTATTTGTTTGAGTATTTCAGAGTGAATTGGAAGTCATGCTGCTTCAAGCACATAATAATTGTGGTTTTGGGTGAAGTGTAAATCATTACCTCCTCCCTGAAAGTGTGTACTTGCTCCTTACATCCCGGGAGGCCCTGGATGAACTCAGTCACCTGCGGAGCGACAAAAATGCCACGAGCGACTGCAGGTGATTAATGATAGAACATCCAGCTGCAGTTAAACTCACCTGAACCAAAACACGCACTATTCAACAGGAAGCAAAACGCTGGGCTGAGATCAACACTGCAGTGAGGGGCAACATGTGATGTGTCACTCAACCATGTTTATGGACACGTGAGGGTTATTAAAGGTTCTGGGAACCTTTAATCAGGAAACATCCAATAGGATACTGAACCCAAGACAAGGGCACAAATTAGACAATCACGCAAACACAAGTGCTAATGAGAAAGCTTCAAATTCCCAAATATGGAAGATTTGAGCTCAGTTCCCTTTGTAAGGTTCTTGGCTTCCTAAAGAGGTTTTACTTAGAACCTTCTATGAAAGAGAAACCCCAACCCATAATGGTTCTCTGTATAGTTAAAAGTTCTTAGTTTCCCAAAGGGGTCCCACTGGCAAATCTCTCCCACCCCTTTTCCACCAACAGGGAACGGGTTCTTGAACCGTTCAGGATTCTTTGAACCTTGATGCCAGTTAGTGAACCAGCCAGCATTTCCACCAGTTTTGAGCAGAACCATTATAATCAAGGATGCGCCATCATTGGAGGGTGTTGCGCAATGGACAACAGATGCAAACAGTAGCAGCAAGATGGCACTGATTACCTGCGAGCATTTGTTCCTTTCCCTTGGTGTTCTCCATTGCTGCACTCTGGTTCCTCTCCACGCTAACAGCACCCCCACTGATGCCATCACGGTTCACACTGGAAAAATCAGCTAGCTTTCGGTTCCACCTGGGAACCAGTTTTTCAGCTATTTATTTTGGTCAAAATGCTCCAAAAGGTTCAAAATTTGGTGCATGAAACAGAATGGAACCCATTCCCTGTTGGTGGAAAAGGGGGATCTGAACTTGTGGAGTTCCACCTGGACTCCTCAAAGATGATTTAAATAGTTAAAAGTTCTTGGCTAAAGTGCTTAAAAGCCTCTATGAAAGAGACGCCCTCAATTTTAAGTGTTCTCTGGGTGATTTAAGGTTCTTAGTTTGTCAGAGAGGTTCTGCTGGGATATCTCTCAAGAAGAGGAAACCCTTTTGTGTAGCGTTCTAATAAAAAACCTTCAAAGGTTTTTTTTAGATAGTATCAGGTTCTTAGAGGGGTTCTACATGGAGCTCTGTCTGAAAAGCGAAAGACAGTATAAGACAGTGTAAAAAAAAAAAGGTAAGGAACATTGTTCTCAGAGTTCTACAAGCTGGTTCTCTAGCTCTTAATGCAATGTCTACACACAATATGGTAGATTTCACAACACCAGATCCCTCGGATAATTAAGTATGAAATGTAAGGTAAAGTGGAACCCAAAGTTACAATCCGACCTGCTCCACACTCCAGGTGGCTACTCTGCTGGCCGTGATGCCCGCCACTGATGGAAGGAGTTTACTGTGTTGGTCCCAGCAGTGAGGCATGCTGGGAGAAGGGGCGGAGCATGGCATGAATACAGATTGATGCAGGGCCTGCTGTAGACTCAGCTCTAAGAGAGAGAGAGAGAGAAAGAGAGTTTCCATGCATTGAATTTTAATTATATGCAAATTCGCCCTGAGGGAAATTAAAACTTCATTATAAATCGGATTTAAACCAGTTTCAGTTCTAAAACCTGATTGGCTGAGCCTTATTTGAAGCTGTAAAATCATTAATATTCTCACACGCCCTACACTTTGTTCTTTATGTTGCTTAGCAACCACAGGTCATGGTTAACAGGCTACACTGTGTGGCAGAAGACTTGTTATTGATGTCAAATATGATCAATTATACAAATGTAATTATTTATTTGTCTTAGTTTAGGGTTAAACAGAGAGATGTGGTGTTTTCACAGTTGTTGAGGTGTCTACGATCAAAAAATCACTGTGTTTATCATTCCTAAAAATGAATTTTGGCTTGATTTGGATTGAAATCCAACCAGTCACGTAATGGAAATGGGATTCCATACAGCGCTCGAAGCTCGAGATCCATCGGGTCTCTGCGTTTCATTAAAATCATTAAGTAGTCGTCATGTCTTTAATTAGAGACAGCAGGGCGACCCTGTCCACCGAGGACACAGAGCACCCTTCTTCGAGTTAGATTTTTTAAATACCGTTTCTCTCGCCTCACTCCGTCTGTGACATCGCGCAGACTCGCTAATTAATTCAGTGTTTTAAAAATGTGCTAATGAGAACACCGAGGCGCATGTTCCTTTAACATAGAAGGTGTTTGGTGAGATCGCAGGAAGGCGTACAGATTTGTAGCCAGATGATGTTGGGAAGAACACAAGAGAAGCCAATTCTCAGAAAATCCAGACCTGATTTAGAGCCACTTTACAGGGTTTTGTGTCGAGCCTGTCGCATCACGGACCCGAGTGCCAAAGCTGTCAGTCTCGATTACTGGATTTATGAAAGCAGCCCTGTCACGTCACTTCTGCTGTGCTCTACTGTACAGAAGATAAAGTGCTTTATTAACCTGACTTCAGTGACGGCTCGGTCAGAAAAGACTGGATCAGTGCCAAACATTGACCTTACATTACTCCCAAGTCCACATTAAAAATACACTCACGCCTCACACATATGTAAGCTATCTTTAAAAAAAAAAAAACTCCCAGATTTGTCAACTCTGATGCCCGAAGAGCTGACTGGAATAAAGCCATACAGGAAAATAATCAACAAATACAGCAAGTGTGTTATTCATCTCATCATCTCAAGTTCTATTCTTATCCGTTTATAGTTACAAAGCGCTGACACCGGAGACTCCTTCCGTAAACGTCAAACGTCCTCACGCACATTTTTTGAATCCGTTTACGCATATCGCCGCCCTGCGAACGAGCTGTTACTATAGAAACGATGACGTATTGTAATTGTGAATGGCAGGGCTTGTTGGGCGTTTGCATCTACGACGCCTAGCACGCTAATAATATCCAGACTTAATGTTAAAGAGTGATCACAAGCTGTGCACGCTCAGCTACACACGCCGAGAGAAAGAATACGGGGCATGTTTCCGTTACAGCGTCGGTCAGAAGAAACCTGAATGAACGCGAGTTACCGGGGCGGTGTGTTTGAAGAGCGCTCGGCTTTTCATGCCTTTGATTCAGCCTGGGCTTCTTTAGAGTCACTGCTGTGTGATCGATCGAGGAGCGCTCAATACAAACAGAAGGAAAACTCACTGTACCGGCGTGCGTGTGTGTGTGTGTGTGTGTGTGTGTGTGTGTGTGTGTGTGCGCCTCCGTGAGGTCCCTTAAAGGTTCCGGGTAGAAAACTACAACAAGTAGTCTCCTGTTTTAGGAACCTAAGAGCCATTAATTATGCAACAATCCTTTTATGGACTCTTTCTTTTACAGAAATGTATGACGGGACTGGGAAAGGGTACAAACACCAAATTACTCATAATGAAGTGCTACGTAACGGCGCTTGTTAACGGTTATTGTTGCTGTGCTTGACGCTAATTACACACGTGTGTTCATTTAGGACCTCAATTCATCACGGCTATCAAGCATATTCAACACACAAACCTGATTTGAATATCATTTCCTTCCCCTACTTCGCATGCGACACATCCGTCTGATTACCGACACAGCAGGAAGCAACTCTTTTAATTTTAATACGAAGCAGATTCTGTGTTTTATGAGAAGAATACGAGTACTTAAGACGTGCACTGTAGACAACACTGCCGTAGTTAAGAATGTCTCGTTAAGAATGTTTGCTTGTTCCAGGAGACTGAATTTCTGCCTCTCGGCTTACTGTACTGCCTTTAACTGCTTCTCGTCCTGGGAAACGTAGGGAACGTTAGCGGCGGAATTTAATGAGCTACCGCCTCACGGTTTGAACATGATCTCCAGTCTCATTAACGGCCGGAGACTTAACCTCAGAGGACAAGGAGAGACCCGGCTCCAAAGGCACGGAGGACGGAACATGAAAGGAAACGCATCACGGAAGAAATACAAAAGCTTACGGAACAGTGCGCCCGGCGTGCCGGCAGCGCGTGCATGCGTGTGTACGTGAAGGCATGAAAGCAGTGAGGCTCAAACAAAGAGATGAGGTTTTTCTGATACTGCAGCAGGAAAAAAAATCTCATTAACTTCACTTCAGTTCGGTTCACTTGCAGCAGAAACCGATGCTGATGCTGGTGAACAAAAAATACAATGCCAGCCGCGAGCCACGCAGGCGCAGAATTCCAAAAACGTATCATTTTCCTGCATATTTCCGTTTGTCTCTGTAGGTCAGCATGACATTTCACGACATGTTATCTGGTGTGAAAAGCACTAGTGCTTTCCTGCTGGCGTGTTCAGCCTCGCGTCATCGCACAGGCCGCTGCGCGTGTCTTAGAGGCAGTGAGGGTGTGTGCGGCGACTACATTCATGGAAGGAGTCTCCAGTGGAACATAAAACAAGCTGCGGTTTTTTGTTAACATCAAGACATCATCGTCATCATCTTGGTTATGAGTGTAAATTTACCTTTTGACTCTGGGACAGGCGACTCCTCGCTCTCCGCTTCCGCTACCTGTGGTGGCGCCTCCTTTTTCTTCACCTTGCACGGCCGCCCGACCCTGAGACGGAACACAGTGACCTCATCAGCGACGGACGCCGCAGCCTACGACTCTGTGTGTAAACGTACGTGCGAAATCCGCCGCTGATTTTCTATTACGTGTAATTAATGTTAGAAAATAAATACAAATAATCCAAGCTTTTATTCTGCACGGCATGAAGTAAGAAGTAAATAAGAAATCAGCTGCACGCTCGACTCTCTGACAGCCGCATCGCACGCTGCACATCTGTTCCTTCCAGCTGTTATTCAGGTTTTTTTGCTCTATAAAACGATTCCCATGTGGGATTTATACGTTCCTTCTACTCCGCTACGCCATAAAATGGCAGCACCGTGACGGACACTAATCCTCATATGAAAGTAAATATTCTTGAAGCGTTTATGGCTGTTTTAGGAGGAACAAACGAAAAACCGTAGAATAAAGACGAACCAAAATCCCCTCAGAGCCTCGGAAAGAGGAGCTAATCCACCACAGGACGGTGTGTTTCGTCTGGAATAGAAATGAGATCGTATCTGTGAAGAGTTCAGGCTTTTGGTTAAACGATTGCTCAGACGTGTGGGTCGGGGATTTCAGAGGAACATGTTCGGCTTTTTCCTCAGACATCAGTTAGCACGAGTAATGGTAGCGTTTAGCCACCAGTTTAGCATCATGCTAACTACAAAACACGCTGCTCGGTAATCCATACACGAATAAGCTAAACACGCGAATCAAATTTGAACACCAAATAATTAAAGCACAACTCCGTATTCAGGCTTCAGGCCACGCCTTAGATTACGTGATGCTACTGGTAGCGACATGCTACCTTGTTAGCTACATTAGCCTAATAGCGCAAAATGCAAAATTAAAGAAGGAAACGGAATACGTCATCGTTGTGTACGTCGATGAATAAGCTGTTACATACGGCCAGAAAAAGGTCAGAGGACCTTGAGCTTATCAACCGTTTCAGACGACACGTGAAATGAACAATAACTTCTTATTGTGCTGGGAAAAAAAATCAATGTGAGTAATTGCACAAATCATGCTGTGTCTGTTTTTCCTCCCTCACTGTCAGACTGCGAATCCTCCCAATCACAGCGCCAGCCAGATACGATCAGGCGTGATCAGGAAAGCTGTGAGTCACACACACCAACAGGCATTACGAACCGAGCGCTGACTCACAGAGTTCTGCCAGGTCCACTGGACGCCAACTGGAATTACAAACCAATCTGTGATAAAGAGCTCTGGAGATGCCTGAGGCTTCATCATTACAATCCCATCTCGGGTTCGCAGGTTTCTGATACGTCCGAGCGGCACACTGTGCTGTATACGAGCGTCTGTATAGAAGCGGTTATCGTTAGATCTAGCATTATAACACACTGCTGCCAGAAGGTGTGGATTAGTTTTCTATAACAGCAGCTTTCTAATATGTTATTGTTTCCATAGTAACAGATCGTACACAGGGACGTTCCACATAAACGGCCAGTAAATATGTGCATGATTGTTTAATAGGTGGAAATAAAATTAATCAAATGAGATGAACATATACACAACAACACTCCACAGTGACCTCACGACCACCCCCGAGTCAGGCGTTATTAATCACGGATTAAAACGTTCCTGAGAGGAATTATTAAGCAACAGATGGCTGAATGTCAATGTGTGTGAATGTTAATTAAACAGCTTAAAGCTGGCCTGTACCTTCGTTTGGACTCCGTACCGACCGGCTTCTGATGCAGCGTTTCCATGGCAATGGTTGCCATGCCGGTCTTGTCCAGGTGACAGACAGGTTTACTGAGAAAACCAAGACAGAAAGTGACAGATCAATGTGTGACTCCTGACTCCTTCTGCTCATCCATCAATGGAAAGAGGACAGACACACACACACGTGCACACACCCACACACACGCGTGCACATGGCTGGAAATATATGGCACTGAGATACAGCAGAACAATACAATACCAAGAATACTAAAGGAGACGTGGCTTGTGTACCTGTCAAGAATATTAAAGGAGGCGTGGCTTGTGTACCTGTCAAGTCTTTGGCCTCCGTGTTTGTTAGTCCCAAAGAAGGAGTGATGGGTTACATTACTGTCACTTTTATATTACTGCCATTATATTATTATATTACTGGTGGCCTCTGTACCTGTCAGTCTTACTTATGGAGGCGTGGCCTCTGTACCTGTCAGTCTTACTTATGGAGGCGTGGC
>JAQQZR010000012.1:27178851-27191007 GCA_030068235.1 Notoglanidium macrostoma | reverse complement strand
GGCCTCTGTACCTGTCAGTCTTACTTATGGAGGCGTGGCCTCTGTACCTGTCAGTCTTACTTATGGAGGCGTGGCCTGTATATCTGTCAGAAGGAAGAAGAGATATTCAGGGAACATCTTCTCACTAGCTGTTATTATTTGCACCAGCACTGCAGGTGCCACTGCTCTTGCATTAGAGGAGAAGATAATATTGTAGAGGTTGAACGCTGATGAGTAGAGTTGCCAGACAAACAGAAAATTGGCTTCTCTCAGAAGTGTCTGTGAACAGGGAGTGTGAGAATGACACAGTTTTGTTATGTGGTGCCAATATTCTCCAAAAAAAAAAAAAAAAAAAAAAAGGACATCTTGGACTTGTTTCCTATATGCTTGGAGTTGTTTACGCTACACAGTGTTGACACAAAAATGACTTTGGCAGGGGTCCAGGTACGAATCAGCGTGTTCCGATGACTCGCTGGTTTCCTGGGTCGAGATTTCATCGAAAGCTTTTTCTCTCAGCTGCAGTGGATAAACCGAATGTTTTTTTCCTCGTATAGACTGAGTCGCAGTGTGGTCCCAGTGTGGTTTTCATCCTCCAGTTATTATTTAAACACTGAAACTGCACACTGCAATTCCAAATAAAGAGAAGTAATAAAGGGTGACGGAAACAGACGGTAGTTTTCTACACTCTTTGAGAAGGTTCCTCAGTGGTTCTTTGGACTGCTACAGGTTGATACATTTCCAAGGTGGTTCTATTTGGAACTCTTTATGAAAGAGAAACCTTCTGTTGTAGGATTTTAGATACTTACAAGAGACAAAGAAAATGTTTTGGAGTTCTAAAGCCTGTTCTGAAGGCTCTTTTTCTAATGACATAGCACCCATAGACAGTCTCCGGAAGACGACCATAAGGCTACGTACTGCACCAAGAAGCACAGCCAATCAGATCGTTCCATTACAAAAGCATCAGAATGTTCAAATATTTTCACGAGTTAGTTACTTGTTTAACCCTATAGAAGATGAAACATTTACTCGTGACTTCGTGCAGGCGTATCAGGGTTCGGTTCTGCCCGACGTGGCCGGCCCACTCCAGAACCCAGGATCTCTCCACTCAGCCGGTCCGGCAACACTGAGTCTTTCTTCATGTTGATCTCAGAGTATGGACAGCCCATGGTACTGGAAACACACACACACACACACAATTTTAATCAGCCACCACAGTTATGTGGCTATTTCTGCTAAAATCACGTGTTCTTTGGGTAATAATAGTCACCGTAATTGTCAGTTTTCTGTTCACAAGTAAGAAAATTCTAGAAGAGATTTAAAATACATCAGTTTCCACAGATTGCATCAGTTTGCTGTTACTTGTTATCTACATTAGCCTTGTTGCTTCAGTGAATAACTTAAAAAAGTAAACCTCAGCCATACAGTGTGTCCTTGGCGATCTAGTACTTTTAGGGTGGGGGTAAACCGTTTACATTTTATTTTTTTGCCGAAGAAGTCCTTAAGGTACAGCAGGAATCAGGGACATTTGTCACCTCATTGCTAGACTATTACAGTGCCTGACTAGTCAGCTGAACGTCACTCCAAAATGTCTGGCTTTTAACAGACTGCCTGTCTTCATCTCAATCCACCTCCTTCCAGCCCCTCACATCAGGTTTAACCCCATGTTAACCTACAGAGTAAATGACAGAACTTCACCAAGCTACAGGGAATCGTTTCATCATTGGAGACTCCAGACATTTTTCTCTGTGCAGGTGATGGAAAAATAGTCTGTTCAGCAGATTCCTTTAAAACCTCCAAGAACTGCCTGAAGGCTCTTCTAAGAGCAGATGGCCAGAATGGAGAAAACCCTCAGCATGCTCCCTCTGAGCTCTAATGCATCTATAGATCTGTCTCAGAATGTTCTGTTTTGCTACACTGGTACTCAGGGGGAGGGCCTGTACAGTGAAGAAAGCCTTGAGTGATTCCAGAGCTGGATAGCACCTCCAACACTTAAGGCAGCAGCGATTATTAAGGTTTTAAGGTGAAAGTGCAGGTTTAAGCTTTTCTCAGAAAGGGCCCAGAATTCACCCTTGAGGTACACCTACATACATTACGGTTGTTACTCTGGGGTGATCCGAGAGTCGCCGGTGGTGGAACTAGCTAAGAACCAAGTGCTCTAAAAAAATGGATGTGTATAAAAAGCTGGACACATTTCAAGAACTCGTGGTTTAGCCAATGTAAATGATTTGGATGATGGTAGCTCATCAGGATCATTTTATTTTAATTTACCCTAACTGGTTATGAAAAGAATTTGAGAAATGTGTGTTTATCCTCTCTTCATGTTCTCATCCCAAATTGATGCATTTTATTTATGCACCAAGGAGCAAAACATGTAACATCATCGTCTTACATCTCCAGAGTCCCTGGTTCTTCGGATATTGTCTTCTGCAATTTACCTCTAGATCATTAAAGTATCCATCAATCTGTCTATCTACTGTTTGCATGTTCTTCCTGTAGCCGTGTGGGTTTCCTCTGGGTTCTTTGGTTTCCTCCCACCTCAAAAAAACAACAACATGCTGGTAGGTGGACTGCTGAATCTAAATTGGCACAAGGTAATAAAGTAAAGTAACTAAAGTTAAATAAATGATTACAAGCAAGCAGTCTGCGCTAAAAAGAACGAGATCTACATCAACTATTTGGCATTATACCTCCGGCGTCCTAGCAATGAAACTCTAACAACATTAAATCGTGATGGTGTTTGCCTTCATATAAAGCCCACGGACAACCTGATATTAAATTCTTCCTAGTATCTTACTCATTTCAGGCCCTGATCCTCCCATTGTCATGAGAACTCAAGTTCGGATTATGAGTTTCCACACCAGAGCTGGGAATGACTCAGCAGCACAGGGGTGGATTGTGTATGAGGATCCCTGTGGGGCTGAAATGAAAGACAGGCCTATTTTTATTTACTTACTATTTATGAAAAGGAAGGGTATCTCCTCAGCCGAGTGTATTAGCATACAAATAGGATCCGGCAGGGATCAGTGGAGAAGAAGGAGAAAAAGGAGAGGAAGGGGAGATTGGGGAACGGACAGATAGAACACATCATACAACATAACATACTCTAATTCTTATCTTTCAAAAAAATTATCGGATCTGGCTGCTGCAATCCTTCTTCTCATGTTTCCATCCAGACGAAGTCAGTCTCTGATACAGTGAGTTTGAAAACAAAGAACATGACTGACAGAAAAAGATAAAGACAGAGTGAGGGAGTCACGAGTTCTATCCTTTTTGTCTCTTTCTCTGTCTGTCTCTCTGGCTTGGCGTCTTGTTTAAGTATCTCTCTCCCTCTCCCTCTCTCTCTCTCTCTCGGTGACCTTCCTGTTCACTACAGACACGTCTCTGCAGATTGCTTCTCAGACGAGTAGATGAATAGGCGGTTGGATGGATGGATGAATTGATGACAATAGAAGTGCAGATGGGGAGACAGATGGACAGATAAACATATTTATGTTTGGATTGGAGGACAAAAGGAGGACTAGATGGACAGACAAATTGATAAATGCGTGTATGGAAGGAAAGATAATTAAATGATAGGTCTGATGTATTTTTGCAGATTTCCTTTTGGATGAACAGACAGACAGATGAAGTGATGAACAGATGGGTGTATGGAAGGAAGGACAAGTAAATGGATAGAGAATTTGGAGAAAAAATGGATGGGTGAACAAACAAAAGTAGGGTTGAGTTGACAAATGAGTGAATGGATGGATAGAAGGATGGACAGATAAATGAATGAAATAATACATAAAGGATAAATCAACAGATCTAGACAAATGGCTATGTCTTTGCAGATTTATTCTTGGATGGATGGACCTGTTAGTAAAGCAGTGACACACACACACACACACACACACACACACACACACACACACACCTGTGGTGTCCAGAGTAGCGAGCTCCTTTGATGTGTCCGACTCCTCTGCAGCCGGGTGTAGGACATCCACCATGCTCCGATTCACTCGTATCCTCCAGGCCTACAGGGGGTGACAGAGCAAACATAACACACACACACACACACACACACACACACACACACACACACACACACACACACACACACACACACAGAGCTTCATTCTCTTTTCTCTTTCTTGCATCTTTCCCTCATTGCTTCTGTACGCACTGTGCTGCATTACTACGGATACCGCAGCAACAGGAAGTGAGATAGAATGTTCTCCCTGTATCTGTGTGAGCTTCCTCTGGGTTCTCCAGTTTCATTCCCACCTCCACAAACTGTCTCACTCACTGACTGGCGGCTGTAGGGCGTGTCCGGTTTTGGTGCACCACCCTGCAGGATGGATGTCCGGGTTGTCTGCGTCCAGCCAGAAATTGTACTCGTCTGTCCAGCCGTCGAAATGGATCTAATGGAGATAACCACATTAGAGGGTTATGATGTATTACGTATTATTTCCCATGCTTGAGTTCTTGAAATACTGGGATTCAGATTAATGGAATCAGGATTTTCACACTAGCTGTCCTGTAAAACCTTGCTACAACTTCTGAAGTAAAGTGGGCGGGACAAACATCTGGCAAAACTTCACTCTTACCAATCACAAGGCTTGTTTACTACAGTGAGAGATTTCTGCTGCAATGCCTCATTCTAATGGTGTAGGGGCGGAGCTTGGATCATGAGTGGGTGGGGTTACATCATTGTACATCACCTTCAGTCTGTGCTCGTCCCGATCCACCACTGTAGCCACTCTCACCATCACAGGGTTCCTCACGTCTACCGCCTCCAGCTTCATGTTCACCTGGAAACTATGTGGGGGCTTCTGCAGAGAGACACGGAGACAAAACACTGCGGGAAGAGACATGGAGCTGTGTGTGTGTGCGTGTGTGTGAGAGGAGATATCAAACAGCCAGAAACTGTGCAGAGGTTTACACACACACACACACACACACACACACACACACACACACACACGTTCCCTCACCACTTTGAAGGACCTGGCAGGTACGGGTAATGAGCTCGTCTCCTCCAGGTACCTCTCCCAGGAGAAGTTCTCAGCATCGGAGCAACCTGCAGAGTACACAATCGAATCAGAAATGGAGCAAGCTAACTTTTTTGTTTTTACGGAATTCTGGGATCGTGTCACGGAGGAGAACTTGTTTATATATGAATCAAACTTGATGGGAATGCTGAGGCTCCTCCACATGCCTGCTGAACATCAGAAAAACATCAAAAGCAGAAGAAAAATCATGCCATTAAACAGTCTTCATAACATCAAGCCAGTCACTGCAGCCTTGCTTTCTGTCTTTCTTTCTTAATCCTCCACAAATTCTTTCTTTCCTCTAGCATTTCTTTCTTTCTTAATTCATCCCGATTTTCCTCATCCATCCGTCTTTCCTTTACCTGGGGGTGTGGTCAGGGTTCTGCCGTTCTCCTGACACCAGCCAACTGGATGGATATACGGACTCGTCACGTCACACCTACAGGTGAAATGTAATACAGAGAGAAAAGTTTATATTACAATATTAAACTAAACAGAAAGAGAGAGAGAGAAACAGAGACAGAGAGAGAGCGAGAGAGATGTACAATGAAAAGAGAGAGGCAGACAGCGACAGAGAGACAGACAGATGTAGAACTAAAAGACAAAGAGAGAGACAGCGAGAGAGAGAGAGAGAGAGAGAGACAGGGAGAGACAGAGAGAGAGAGAGAGAGAGAGAGAGAGACACACACACAGGGAGAGACAGAGAGAGAGAGAAACAGAGAGAAACATACAGAGAGAGAGACACACAGGGAGAGACAGAGAGAGAGAGACACGGGGAGAGACAGAGAGAGAGAGAGAGAGAGAGAGAGAGAGAGAGAGAGAGAGAGAGAGAGAAACAGAGGAACAGAGAGAGAGCGAGAGACAGAGACAGAGAGAGAGAGAAACAGAGAGAGAGCGAGAGACAGAGAGAGAGAGAGAGAAACAGAGAGAGAGCGAGAGAGTACAAGAAAGACAAACAGATGTAGAACTAAAAGAGAGAAATACAGAGAGAGATAGATGCACAAGTTAAAAAAAGAGACAGGGAGAAAGGGAGAGACATAAATAAAAGAGAGGAAAAAAGAGACAGATGAACAACTAAGAGAACGAGACAGAGAACGCGAGAGATGTAGAATTGGGGTTATTGTGTTATTATTAGTATCTGTGCTGCTTTTTTGTAAGACTCTATAATGACAGTGACGTCAATAAAGCATGAGAAATCCGACTAAAGGAATAAATGACAGAGAGAGACAGAGCGAGAGAGAGACAGAGACAGAGAGCGATCCATTACTGATGTGGGTAAAATTTAAGAGCACACATCTGTGATGAGATTAAGTATGTGAGGGTGGATGCTCAACACCATCTAGAGTCCAAATAAACCCCCCCCCCCCCCCCCACACACACACACACACGCACGCACGCACACACACACACAGCTGAAGTGTGTCAGTGAAACACTGCCCTCTAGTGGTAATACATTTAAATCACATCACGTCTCCTATGTACTGTGGCACCGTACAGTCTGTAACAGTAATACAGAACTGTGTTCATTACTCTTCCTGGCTGCTCACCACGCTAAACTCAGAGCTTAAACCAATCTGCTGGTGTAAAAGACGTTTCCTGTTACCAGTAGTCGTAGCTCTCGTCCCAGCTGTCGAAGTGCACGAGCAGACGGCTGTCCACCATGTCCTTAACGGTGGAGACGCAGACGAGTGACGGGTTCTTCTTATCCACCGCCTCCAGCTTCATCCCCACCCTGAAGCCTAAAGGTGTGACTGTCTGTAGAGCAAACACACACACACACACACACACACACACACACACACACACACACACACACAGCACAACATTAATAAAGCAGAAATAAAACACTGTATGTGTGTTTCAGTAAAATACTCGTTGGCCAATCCAGAGCTATGTCAGATTGAGAGAATAAACGCACTCACAGTGTTGTGGCTGTGGAAGAGAGATTTGGGCGCTGCCTGCAGCTTATTCGTCTTTAGATATGAACACCAGCTGAACGCTTCACTCTTCACCCCTGCAAACACAGTAAAGGATATTTATCAGCATGCAGAAGTCAGGTCAGGGGTCAGAGCTGTAATTAGCCTCTGCTCCTGTAGGGGGAGCTCCTCTTAAAACATCACACATCTAAATATGTCAGTTATATTTAACTGTATTTGATACGAGTGGAACACACTGTGACTTTGCTAGACGCAGTGCGTAGCTGTGTGTTCAGTGATATGGTCCTGGATGCTTGTTCTCTTGGCGTACTGTATATCGTACCTTTAGGCGGATGCAGCTTGTGTCCCGTTTTCTCACACCAGCCCACAGGGTGAATATCAGGAGAGTTGCAGTTTACCCAGAAATCATAGCAGTCCGAATAATGATC
The DNA here is from genome assembly GCA_030068235.1 of Notoglanidium macrostoma. Classification (NCBI taxonomy): domain Eukaryota; kingdom Metazoa; phylum Chordata; class Actinopteri; order Siluriformes; family Auchenoglanididae; genus Notoglanidium; species Notoglanidium macrostoma. The sequence continues at coordinate 27,183,633 of JAQQZR010000012.1, read as the reverse complement.
AAAGTGCAGTCGCATTCTGTATCCTGAAACCTGCGTAACACACAACACAGTGTTAATAAGTAAGGAATAAACCACCGTGTGTTATACTGTTACAGTGTTACCACCCTGAAAGTGATCACAGGAATTTATTAAAAAGCAACACGCCATGCTTTTTATCTGTCAACGTTGAACACTATACTGAAACTTGTATAAATAATTTATATATTTATTTAAGCCCAAGTTCATTCGATAGTTACTGAAATAACGGGATATTCTTGAACTAAAGTGTTTGTGGACGTTTGTAATTAGACACGTGTTAAAGACGTCAGGTGGTTACCTCGGCGACGGAGACGACGCAATACATGGAGGGGTGTAGGGGGTCGACGCCCTCCAGCCTCATACCCACTCTGAACCCGTTCTTATTCTGAGGGAAGGACTGGTGCTGCAACACACACACACACACACACACACACACACACACACACACACACACACACACACACACACACACACACACAAACACACACAGGATATTAACATACACATATACACGCATTCACATGTGCAGCCAGTTAAAGAATTAATGGCACCCTTGTTAAATAACAGAAAATACAGTTGTTGGAAACATCTTAACTGGAAATCTAAACTTTAACTTCTTTTCAAATTCTAGTTTCTGGGTGTGCTTAAAATAGATATATCTGCTATATGATTAAATACGGCAAGCGCTTAAAAGGCTTTTTTCCCCACTTTCCTGCACAATCACAATGATATCAAGATGTCAAGGGGATAGGTTTGTTCAGAAACAAAGTGATCGTATCAGCTCTGCAGCAGCCGCTGAGCGAGTTCTGCTCTCGCACCTCTTTAAACAGTTTGCTGGGAGCAGCGACGGCTTTCTCCTGCTCCAGATACGAAGCCCAGCACCAGGATTTCTTCCTCCCTCCGTACGAAAACACTAGCAAAGAAACGGCAAAACCCTTGGATTAAACTGTTTAATTAATTCATACACGGCTTATAACATCCCTAAAGTCAATTACAAGACAGTTCGCTGTGCTAGGATGAGTCGAACGCAGGTTATGCAGATTCCTATGTTTTCCAGTGTTGAATAATAAATTGTTAGATGTTGTGGTTTTAAAAAAAATACACAGCAGATAAAGATACTGAATCCTCATAGAGAAATCCACATGCCCCGCCCCTTCTACTGGGAAATCAGTGAAATAACACAGTTTTATAAACTCGCTTGTAATTTGCATATTGCATATCTTATGTTTTATGACGCAATAAAGTGACTTTCCGTGTTAAATACGTGCGGACTTACTCTGTCTGAGCAGAGCTGCATCTCCCCTGCGCTTCCTGCGACCCCGCGGACCTCCTCGAGCCAGCCGCCGACCCTCTTTCACTTCCTGTTTCACACACACACACACACACATACACACACACACACACACACACACACACAAACCTATCCATAAACAAGACTTAATCTAGCTGGCAAGTTAACAAAGTTTATACAAATACATCAGCATATATGAATGTTAACAACTTCCTTCTTGAAAATGTCCATATATAGACTTAATGTACCGCCCACAATCCCACCTACATGATCTTTAAGCCTCCATATTAAGATCTTCTTATAAATGGTGTGGCCTCTGTTTGTCAGCCACAGTGAAGGAGGTGTGGCTTCTGTACAAGGGGGTGTGGCCTATGTACATGTCAGACCCAGTATAAGAGGTGCGGCCTCTTGACCTTACTCAAGATTATTTCATTTGCATTGAAAAAGAGACAGAAGAAAGAATGCAAAAAGGAAAGGGAAAAAAAATAGAAACTGACGTAGTCTTCATCGTCCTCCACCACCTCCGTCACTTCCTCCACCTTTTCCTCCGCTGTCTTGGCTGGGTGTGGTCTCTTCCTGCTGACCTGAGGGACCTCACCCTTCATTCTAGGATCTTCCTTCACAGACTTGCTCTTTCTGCAGGGAGAGGGAGAGGAGGGAGTGATGCCCTAAACTAGTCCGAAATCTATCACCAATAAATGTGGGAGATTGTAAGGAAGACATAAGTTTTGAAAGTATATATGTTGCTGTTGCTAGTTTAGGGAACGTTGGCGAATGTGTGATGAATGTGGAATGTTTCTGGACGTGTGGCAGTGAGAGATTTCGCTCAGTACCGGGTTGGGTTTGGGGTCATGGCAGGCCAATTCTGTTGAAATGTTTAGTAAAGATTTGGTGGAAGCTCAGAGAAGGATGGGTGGAGGCTCGGTGGAGATTCCGATACAGTTTGCAGAATTTTTAGGAATACTTGGTCAAGTTTGGTGAAGGGCTGAGAGTTCTTTGTGGAGGATTGATGGAGGTTCTGTTGTAGTTTGGTGGGAGTTTCGGAGAATGCATGATGATTTCTTTTTCTGGGAAATGTTTGGTGAAAGTTTGGATAATGTTTAGAGAATGAGGAATGTTGGGTGAACGGTGAAAGTTTTATAGAAAGATGATGAATAGAGATGTTGGGAAAGGCATGCAGAATGCCCGTCTAACGTTCGCTAGATGTTAGATGCAGGAAATGTTAGATTTTGTTTTGGTGAATGTTCTGTTAATGTTTACTGGAGGTTTGGTTGGAGTTCAGGGAGTGTTATGGTTTAGTTAAATTTCCAGTAAAAGTTTGTATCATGTTTAGTGTATCTCATGGGGAACTCTTTATTGGTCACTCACTGCTGCTGCTCTAAGGGGAGGCAACCGCTGGTGCAGTGTCGTCCATCAGACAGGAAGTGGGGAGCAGAGTCCTTCCTGTTACTACAGACACTCTCACGACCACAGTGCACCTCAACCGACAGAGCTGCGGACAAAAAACTGTCAGTATGAATATGTGTGTATATACAGTATATATATATATACACACATATGCAATTTTGTGTGCTGGAGTGTTTGCTTTTTATAGTATTATTGCATTTATGTTTGAGTGTGAGTGTATGTGTGTGTACTTGCCCTCCTGTGCTGTGGGGACACTCCATGTGGTGGTAGCATGAGCCCTCTTGACCCCTTCCTCATCTCCCGCGTCTGTTATGACCTCCAGAACCCCGAATTCATTTACACGAAACTGAGGAAAAGAAAAAGAGAATGAAATGATTGCTCTTTCAAATCCATCCAAAATGAAGATCATTAAAAGACACGTGTCCTAATGCGACCTTCTGAATAATATTTTATCTCAGGACCACAAATCCTGCCCCAAAACTCTCCCTATCCATTTACTAACATTTACCAACAGGAGAAGCATTGCATCATGGGTCCTGAGCACAGACCTTGAGCTGGCTGCCGGGGAGGGTTCCCACGCCACCGTTCCACTCCATCGCCCCGTGCATGTCAAACTCGGCGGTCGACTCGTCCATGACAGAGGAACACACTGAGGTCTGAAACAGACACAAACATAAACTGTAAAGTGTAAACATAAAAATAAACTGTACACTTAAACAATAAACATAAACTGTAAACTATAAACAAGGACAAAATATAAACATAAACTGTAAGCATGAACTGTAAACAAACTATAAACTATATACAAAGATAAACTGTACACATAAACAGTAAACCTAAACATGAACTGTAAACAAATTGCAAACAAACTGTAAACTATAAACAAAGATAAACAGTAAATATAAACAGTAAACATAAACTGTAGGCCATGTAAAGCTACAGTTAGCGACTCGGGATGTCAAATCTACAAACTTTACAGTTAGTTTTTACACGAGATGAAAAGGCAATGATGCCAAAGGATGGAATTATCACAAGTCACCCAAACTTTAGCGTGTTACACTTTAATCCAGCGTTTCTAACTCCTACAGCTTATGATACAAAAACACACAGCAAAAACTCATTAAAAAAATTGATTACAAAATTTCCTAAAATTAAAACAATTCATTAAAACAGTTTCCTTTGGACATTAACGCAGTTTGTACAGTAATATCATGCGTATGAATTAGTGTGTTTGATAGAATTGATAGAAATGAAGCGTACAGGAATAAAGGTGTAAATTATACTATTAGAAATGTATGAATTATATTCTTTAAAGATGATTTTTAGATAAGAATGCACAAAAATAAATGTATATTTGCAGTCAAATATATTATTACCGAGAATTACAGGTAATCATTTCAAAAAAGCATTCTTCTTATTATTATTCGTCCTATAGAGGTCGCTGTTTCTTACACTTCCGAATGTGAAACTTTTACCCTTCGTTTAAACAATGAAGTCAGACATCACTGAAAACACAAGAAAAAAAAAACAAAATCTCATATTTAGGCTGCTGATTTTTCAGATTGCAGTATTCTGACGTTTATATATCTGTATGAGTGAAATTTACCCCGTATGTTTGATGTTCACACATAATCCGGTACAGCAGAGCACCTGAGTGAAGCTGTGATGTGTTTAATAACTCTCATGCTATTAGATCTGGATGTTTGATGATTTCAGTGAGTTTGTTGAGAATCACAGCAGGGAGACTTCTATAGATACAGAACTCAGTTATTATACATGTGAGCTCTACAGACAAATCTATTTAGCTCTGATTTGAGAGATGTGTGAACAGTTTTTTATTCTTCTATGAATGTAAACAGGATGTAAATTCGGATAAGGAAAAAAAAAAGTCCTGAGCTGAAGTGTGAAATAAAGCATCTGGGTGTTTGACCTGTTAATTTCTGAGTCATTATAATAAAGCACTTTCACTCTACAGTAATGATTTTAGAAATACAGCCTGTGTCTTGATACTAGGGCGCAATTTTCTTGGATTGTAAATCCACTTTACGTTTTCTGAGACATCTTTG
>JAQQZR010000012.1:27159134-27176251 GCA_030068235.1 Notoglanidium macrostoma | reverse complement strand
TTAAATCTAAATTTATAACCCAAAAAAAAAAAAAAAAAAAAAAAAAAGCTCAAAATGGCGGAGCAGGAATTAATTCTCTCTAACTCTTATACTGAAAGCCATTGTGATCTCAGCATTACACAATTACAACTCTCACTGCAACTCCCATCACATTTCATCCTGGACAAATGACAAGCGTTATTTTAATTTCTTTCTTTCTTTCTTTCTTTTTTAAATTTCCGTTCACATGATCAGCTTCATAAGAGCGAATAAAAGCCTTAAAAGCTTTTCCATTATTTCCTCATAAAGAGTGAAAGACACAACACACACTCCAGCACGCGCGCGCACACACTCACTGTATAATGTTATAATATTCATCTCCTCGGCTGTTTTTTTGCGCTTCCGGTTTAACTGTAATCTTGTTATATTGAAGCGTTTTATTCAAGCTGCAGCTCTTCCTGCCTCGCGCGCAGGGCGTTTTGCACTTTTATAGCCAAGTTTAAGTCGAAATGCGTCGCGATCAAAACCAACTCAAAGTGCAACACGGCGCAGAATAGTGCATTATACCAATAAGAAGCGTAACGCGCGGCTGAAACAGTTTTATTCTAGTTTTAATTTGTCTCTTACCTAAATTCTCCCACGACTAATGCCCAGTTGCCCAGGCAGCGGACACAGTGCGCATGCGCAGGACAGCACTGCTGGAACTACTGCTGCTGCTGCTGCTGTACAAGATGCCAATATTCCAAAGTTTTTATGCAAATTAAAAAATTTTTTACGCATTTACTAACTCAGTGTCGTCCCTACAGTGTGAGAACACTTTATTTTTGGGATACTAAAAATAATAATACAAAAAACGTCAGACTTATTTAGACAGAATAAAATCTATTAAATTGTGTCATTAAATATACGGCTCTGAAATCTGATTGGCTGAGCCATGTAACGGTTGTATTCTGTATTAATGAGACGGATTTAAACATCTTACACTGTTAGTTACAGGTTGACCAAATGAAAACGGAAGAATTATTGGTTGCAAATATTATTAGTCGTGAATTTATTATCTAGCAATGCATTTTGGCAAGAAAATTGCTAGTGTGATTGTTCACCTGCAGCACAAAGGCGGTGTGGTTGCTAAGGTGTTGCTAAGGTGTCGCTAGGAGGTTGCTAAGGTGTTGCTAAGGTGTTGCTAGGAGGTTGCTAGGTGTTGCTAGAAGGTTGCTAAGGTGTAGCTAGTCTATGAACACCTAATCTTTGTCATGTTGCTTAGCAACAAAGGCTCACTGTTAGTGGACTACGTTACATGGTGGAAGAATTGTTTGTTGCAAATATTAGTACATTTCATTATTATTATTATTATTATTATTATTATTATTATTATTATTAACTCTGGTGTATTTTTATCGCATTGTTTATTCTACCATGTTGTTAAAATAATAATACATGTCATCACAAACTAGTATGCAAGTGTAGTATGTAGTATGCAAATTAGCCTAGATTCTGGCATTACAAATTACAAATGTGTGGTCATTTATAATAGCTGAAAGACTGAATGTTGTTGAAAATAAACCATCACTGAATCAAGAGGGTGGATCAGGATTGGCAGGTACGATTCACACAATTCATGCACATTTCCAAAACAATGATGTATATACACGTGACTTTAACTCATGTAAAAACTAATAAACTAAATTTGATAATCATCAGTTTTAAAAGTCAGTTTAGGATGTGTGTGTAAATGTAGCTTTTACTGATTCGGTTAGCTTAGTTCGAAAAGGCAGGATCGATCGGAAATGAAGTTTGCATGTCTGGCAGCATGTGCTTTGGCTTTGAAGGAAGCTCCATGTTTGCATTTTAAGTTGCAGCAAAATCACTGATTACACCTTTAACAGGTCCAGTTTGGAGGTCTGAGTGATTGAGGAGAATTGAACAGGACCGAATATTTAAAAAAAAAATAGAGCTCTGTTTAAAATTTGCTTGAATTAAAAAGAAATGTTTCTTCCTGGGCATCGGCTTAACTAAATCTCAGGCTCACCAAAGAAACAGGAAATGACAACACATTCAAAAAGACTGGAATCTCAGTTCTGGTTCTAAGAACAGGCTGAGGCCAGAACAGGGTTATTTTATAATTTTTTTGGATGTTTTAATTCTGTGATATTTATTTCAATAAACGCTACAATTTTCAGGCATGCTAACACCCAACAAAACGCATGCTAACACCCTATGTGGATTGTACAGTGCTAACATGGCATGTAATAGATGAATTTCCAGCCTGTTTATGTCCATCTCAGGCCTTCAGACTGGGTTTAATCCGACTCCGGTTGAAGCAAGCATGTTGCTAATCTCATTAAGACTTGTCCTCGTAGACACACAGAGTTAGCATAACACTGCTTTGCTAGCATTGGCTGGTTTGTGATTGTGTGTGCGCATGCATGTTGGATGATAAAACGGAAAGCATCAGCTCTCCATGTTGTGGGATTACTGCTGCCGGTGTTGCGGGACGCCTCAGATCAAACGCCATTGCAAGCTGTCAATCAGCACCAAGCTCAACGACACACGGGTAAAGCCCTTCATCTCGGGTTCAGGAGCTCCACAGCAAGATGGCCTGATAATATGACCACAGTGTGTCAGAGAGGAATATGAGAAAATTCATTCATGTATTATTGTATAAATTGGATTAAATGGAGTGTTTGGATGGATGAGTAATTGTAATGCTGCACTGATTGATATATTTGGTCTTGTAGCATCTTCAGTAATGTAGGGTGTGTTTAACATTTAACCAAACCAGGGCAAAGAAAACAGAAGAGCAAATCAGGAATCGTGGTCAAATAAATTGTGATGTCATTCATGAATCAGTTGGCTCGAGCTGAATCACGTATATGTAGAAACCTTTTTTTTTTTTTTAGCAGTTATGATTCCAATTATTTCAGATAGTAAAGTAAGATTTCATGAAACAATTTCAGCCAAAAAATAGAACAATCACTACTTTTAGAAAAAAAACAACAACATCATGCTTATTGTGAGCCGAATGAATCGACTCTGAATTGAGTCAAATGACTCGACTCACTGAAAAGAGTCACAATCTTAATGCTAAGTTAGAGTCGGGATATGTGTCTGGATTTCTTGCCACTATTGCAAAGATATTTTTATAATCTCTTTATACAAATGTGATTAATATTTTTTTGTGAAGGAAATGAAAAGCACTGAAATATAGCCAGAAGCAGCTGCCGCAACGAATCATTTACTCATTCTCGATGCATAAATATCTATAACAGTCAGCAGTTTTTGTGCATAATGATGTATTAATTTGTGGTGTTTCATTTGCCAGGTCGTTCTTCAGAACCTGTTAATGTGTATGGTGTGTTTCTACTCGCTTTACTACGTCACTGTCAGTTTGTGCATCGGCATCCTGAAGTAAGTCTTATGAAATAAGACACCGTGTCTGTGTCTGACTTTGGCTTCCTGTAGCACGAGCTCGATCCCTCGAGGCCCCTCAAAGGCAGAAGGTTTCATGTTACACATTTCAGCTGTGGTAAAGCACGTGCTTGTTAAAGACACAAATCTGGTGTCTTTTTTGTTTTGCACTGGAGCTGCAGTCAGGGTTGCCAAGGTGACGGTTTTTACGAAAGGGGTCATACAAGCTAACAAGTACTGGAACTCTTTCTCATCCAGAATCATTTTCTGCAAATTTCCCACACCTGCACTTCCCCTCAGTGATGTCATCTATAAACAAAAACTGACCTCCGATAGAACTTTATTTATAGTGGCGGCCATCTTGCAGAACCGGAAATGTTTTTGTAGCACTATTTGGTGTCGCTACACCCGCTCTCGGCCCCGTCTGCCAAAACAGTGATGATGCGGATGATAAAACTGTCGTTTTTTTCCATTTAACAAAAATAAAGAACGAGATCGTAAAGCTTGATGGTGTAAAATACTGTTTAAGATATTAGGTGACTTGCATTTTTCACGTTAGCTACGTAGCTCCAGTGCGAAGCTAAAAAAACCCCGCAAACTTCATCTAGCTACATCTGGAGTAAAGGGGAGGTTACATAAATTAGATTTTTTTTCACTGATCATTACATTTAAGGTTATGTTAGCTAGCAATGCTAACTTTAATGAATTCTTAGCTACATTGCAGATAAGTTCCAAATACAAGCTATCAGGGCTGCTTTAACAAAGTTGTTATATATATATATTTTTAAAAATGAGCTAAACGATGTTGTTGAAAGTTAGATATGGGTATGTTTTTGCAAATAAGATTTTGGGTGAAGTGTACTTTCATTACGTTCTCCAGTCAGATGTGTATTAGCTAACGTTCTGGCTAAAGGGAACAGTGTGAAAATGTCCGTTTTTGTTAAAAGTGTTCTTTATTATTGCTCATTCTTTGCCCCATTTGCATTTACAGGGATGTCTGGACACGTTGGGTGTTAAATTGTCAGCGTCAGTGTGTATTTGTGTGTTGTGTCAGGGCGGACGAGGTGGACAGCTTATTAGCGCCGTTCAACTACAAAATACAACCGTCATGGAACAGCCCGAAATATTTAGGTAAGCTTAATTTAAACCTTAACAGGGAAAAATGTGATGAATATTGAATACACAATCAGTTCCTAATGAGTCACAATTGCTCAATGGTTCCTTTAAAAAGTAAAGTTCCTTTAAATATTTCTTCGCCATTCCGAGTTGTTGTTTTGCTTTATTTTTACGACATGATTATTACCAAAACATTTAAGAAACCTCTTTTTTCTCTTCCATTATGCAAATATTTGAAGAGTAGAATAGTTAAATAGTCTTTATATGATAATAATAATATCTTATAATAAAGCTCAACCTGCAAGCGCTGATCTAGGCTCCGCCATTTAATGCTAGTCAATGAAATTTGATGAGAAAATACCAAACTGGCCCGAGATGATTTAAAGTCAGGACAGTTCATTATAAAGGTGCAGGATTGCACTATTACTAGAGCTGAGGACTTTCTGAAATTCATTACATACATTTCTCATGCAGTGAACGTGATCTCGACGGAGGTGACGTACATGGTTGGAGGACTCGTGTTCGCCTGGATCGTCGAGGAGTGGGTGTGGGACTACGCCATCACCGTCACGCTCCTACACGTCGGCCTCACGGTCGCTGGTACGCAGCGCTTCCTAACCAGAGACCTCTTTAGCTGTCGAGTACATTTATATAACACAAATGAATTCTTAGCGTCACTGTGATCTATTATTCATCCCTCATCTGAAGGTCATTAAAGTTCTAACACAAGTTCACTGCTACACACATGGACGTGAGAAGGTGTTTGTTTGCCGTTGTGTTTCAGTCATGGCTGATTTCCCTTCCGCAGCACACTGGTGGATGGCTCTGGGTGAGTCCTGACGCATACCGACTCCTGATTTCACTTCCCTCACTCCAGACGTTCACTTTTAATCCATCCTGGGATTCTTTCTGACAAAATGAATTCAGTTTAACTTTCATATTCAAACTGATTCTAAACCACACTGAAACACGGCTTCTTTCCAGGTTCAGGTTTACTGATGATGATCTTCGGTGGGCAGCTTTTGGCGCATCATCTTTTCCCGAATAATTTAGTGCATCCTGAGGATCTCCGAAACTTCTGACCCACTTCCTTTCACAGTGAAGATCGTGCACTGTTTTTTAAAATTATTATTATTTCCTTGTTTTCTCTCTCTCTCTCTCTCTCTTTTCACAATGTAAAAATAGTCGTGTTTTCCGTTTCAAGATGTATCCGTGTCAGGAGTGAATAAACGTAAATGTACCTGCAAATCAAACCCGCGTCTCTTGCTTATGTATGATGGGTAATCACAGCGGTCATGACACTGTCACGTACCTCACCTACAATCTGCTGCTCGGTGTGCAGACGTGCATGTAATCCAAATGGAGTGTGTAGGGAATAAGTGTTAAATTCAGAAAGTTGCATTCAGACCAAGTGAATTTACATGTAAAGTTTCAAATCAAAATCACATTTAAAAAGTACATTGAGAATAAAACCAATATAAAAATATATAGAAAAAACACACAAACTAATCAATTCATTTATTATATATTTAATGGAGATAGAATGAAAAACAATCCTTACAATCATCATATGTAAACATTCAGTTTTCCAGAAATTCCAAACTTTCCAGTTTGCTCTAGAGTCGTATCAAATTCATTCTTATTTCCTCGGATATCTGATCCAGCATTTCGGCTGCTTTTGGCCTCATGGTGATCCTGAGGGTCAGATCAGTGGCATCTCCGAAAAATCTTCCATGGTGTTTTCTGACAGAGTAATGCTTCCCGCCTCCCACAAGGTGTCGCTAATGAGCTGACGTTATTTTAATTATTAACGCAACAAAATTTACCAGACTTCATGCTGCAGATTAAAGTGATCGGATGTGATGCTTCAGAGACAGTGATCAGAACCGTGTCCATAGCGACGGTCTGTTATTCAGAAACAATCGACGTTAGAATGCCATATATGACCAATCAGAATCGAGTACTCAACAAAGCCATGTCATAAATTTATAGTTAGACGTTTATTCTAGAAATCTGATGTGTTGATGTTTCTTGAAATCTTCTTGGAAACATTTTGACGCACATGAGGAACTACATGGCCCCGTTCCTTGTGATGAAACACCACAGACACTTTATTTTGCGTGAAAGAACCTCAAAAACGAATAACCGTCGTACCAGTGAACCCCACAACCGACACACACATGGCGTCGGGCCTTCGAGCTGAGTCATAACGTCATTGTGCCACCAAGAAACAACTTCCAAAGAAAACCACTGACTGCTGGATCCGAATAAACTTCCATCAGCTCCCTTTCGGACGCAACACCGCTCCACCCCACCCCACACACACGCTAAACTGATGATGAATTTCATCTTACAAGACTCATCAACTTTTATTACTGATACTACAGGGAAACAGCATTTACAAAGCCAGTGCTCAATTAGGGGATATTATTACTACGGATAAGGTAGTTTTGAACTACACAGACATTTTTTTACAGTTTATAAAATGTTTACCTAAGAATTGCAAGTCTCATTTATGAATTCAGATATTATAGAAAGTGTTACTGTTTTTTACACTATGTTCAGAAATTAGTAATAGGAACTTAAAACAGAGTAAAATTTTGGTGAAGTCAGAAGAGAATTTTTATAAAAGACTGTTTAAAGAATGCACGTTTATGGATTTGGTCACACTGTTATACAGAATTAATGTTTACATTTTTAATGAATTAATATTACTTTTTTGTCAAAGTTGAGGGTCACTCAGGAAATGTCCATGAATTCATAATCAACCTGCCACTGAGCATAAAACATTACAGACCAGATATTATGGGCTGAGCAACCTTGCATTTGGAGATGAACTTCCCAGTTCAACTCTGTAGAACCCAATCCCAGCGTATAGAGGCTGAGTGAATGTGGTGTGGACTCTGTGGAGGAGCTTCATCGTGTCAGAGACGCTGTAGAAGGACAGAGTTCCTGCACTGTGATCCACATACACTCCTATTCTGGAGGATGATAGATCTTTGAGATGAGTCTTATTGCAGTTGTGAAAGAAAGTTAGAGAAGAACCAACACACTCCAGACTCCAGCACTGACTGTAATGTGAAAATGTAACCCTTTCATCATGTCCTTTCCTGCCGATCCCCTTATATAAGACTGATATGGCTATTCCGATACGACAGTCCCACTCCACCTCCCAGTAACAGCGTCCACACACACTCTCCTTACACAACACCTGAGGCCAGTAATCAAATCTCTCTGGATGATCAGAGTACTGCTGCTCGCTCTTACTGAATGTCACCACTCTGTTCTTCTCAGACAGAATGAGGTTACGATGAGCCGTGTCAGGATCCAGAGTCAGATAACAGAAATCTAAAATAAAAGAGAAAAACAAACTGAACAATGTGAACATGTTGGGTTTAATTCACAAAATACAGCTCTGGAAAAAATTAAGAGAACAATTCCTTTTTTTCTTTTGGCAGACATTTTATTCTAGTGTCTGTGGCGGAATTCCAACACTAGTACGCCGCATTTTACTTAATGAGGTACTGATCACCTGAACCAACTATTATTTAACAAGGAAAAGTATAAAAACCACTGCTGTGGTCATCACTATCCTCTAGCAATAGGACCAGTTTGGATGGCAAAAACAGTGCTAGGCGAACCTTAAATTTAATTACAATATAAAAATAGCTATTCATCATGCCAAAAAAAGTTTTGAGTGAGAAAAGAAGGGTTCACTTCTGGCTTTACTGGCAGGAGGGATACAATGAGCATCAGGTTGCTTCCATCCTCAAAATTTCAAAGACAGCAAGTCATAAGAACAAAGTGAAGGAGCAGGTACTGGGGACAACAAAGTTGCAGACTGGCAGAGGGGGAAAACGACTCGCCACTGACCGGGACGATCATCAAGTCCCTCAAATCTTACTCAGCAACTGTAGGATGACATCAAGTGACCTACAGAACGGATGGGAAACGGTACCTGGGGTAAAGTACACGGCAAGGACGGTTCGAAACAGGCTCCGTTGGGCGGGGCTAAAGTTATACAAAGCTAGAAAACCCCATCATCAATGAGAAGCAAAGAGGAGCCAGGCTGAGGTTTGCTAAAAACCATGAGGATCAGACCATAGAGGACTGGAATAAGGTCATCTCTCATAAGTTCTATAATAAGGCCAATTTTCAGCTTTTCGCATCACCTCGCCACCTAAAGGTTAGACAGAGATCTGGAGAGAACTACAAGGAACCAGTGTCTCACACACACTGTGAAAGTTGATGGAGGATTGGTGATGATCTGGCGGAGCTTCAGCATGAATTAAGCCATGCACAAGGTTATCCTGGAAGAAAATTTGCTTCCTTCTGCTCTGACAATATTCCCGAACTCTGAGGATTGGGTTTTCCAGCTGGACGATGCTCCATGCCACACAGCCGGGTCAATCAATGTGTGGATCACAAGATCAAGACCCTGTCGTGGCCAGCCCAATCTCCAGACCTGAACCCCACTGAAAACCTCTGGAATGTGATCAAGAGGAAGATGGATGGTCAAAAGCCTTCAAACAAAGCTGACTGAATTTTTGGTCCAGGAGCGGCATCAAGTCACCCAAGAGCAACGAGAAAGCCTGGCGGATAGCAGGCCAAAACACAAGCATGCCGGGATTAAATGTCATGGTTATTTTACCAAATACTGATTTCTGAAATCTTCCTAAGGTCAAATACTGGTGTTGTGTTGTTTAAAATGTAATATAATTTTCATTTCTGTGCATTATTCAAGGTCTGATATCACTGCATTGTTTTTGTTATTTTGACCAGTTGTTATTTTCTGCAATTAAATGCTCTAAGTGACAATATTTCTATGTGGAATTTGAGGGAAATGTCAGTTTATGGAATAAAACAAAAATGTCCATGTTCCCCAAACACATTACTATAAACAGTAAAAACATAGAAACTGATAATTTTGCAATGGGTTCTTAATTTTTTCCAGAGTTGTATATTAATTATGAAAAAGGGGACAGCTGTCTGTGTGTGTGTGTGTGTGTGTGTGTGTGTGTGTTAGACATACATTTCAAAAAGTCTTCTCTGGTCTTTGGCTCTGGTGTTGGAATGAACTGAACTCCTGCAACTGTGGAAAGAAAAATGGAAATGGAAAATGGAAGACAAAAAGCATCATCAGGTTGTGTAAAAGATGGAAACACTTTAATGTGCTACAGTCAGTAAGCTGTCTGCAGAAAAGTAAGCAGGAGCATTGCTAAGAAATAACACTTCACAGAGCGAGTAAAGACGTCCATCATTGTGTTTCTCCAGCAGGAACAGCAACTCTTACCATGTGGAGGGATGTTGTTGATAGTAATGCTGAGCATGGGAAAATCTGGTCTTTCAAATGGGAGAGATCGGCATTCAGAAGATGAAGCCTACAGAAAATAATTTAACTTTAAATAATGATAAACAACACTCGCAAAGAGACACTTTCAAGAGTAAAAGAAAAGAATAAGGATTTTTTTTTAGCACAGTTTTACATCTTTCAGTTTCTCATTTTGAAAAACTATTTTTGAATCCTTTTTTAAAGTGGTCATATTTACATATTGTTCTGCCACTGCATTACACAAATACATCATGTAATCACTATAAAGCCTCCTTATGGGCCACCTGTTTTACATTAGACAGATACATTAGACAATGCTGTGATCCTTCATTGCTCAACCGTCACAAGAAACACATCAGATAAATGAAGTCATAGCTACTCGATCACAAGCTAATAAACTAATATTCCTGAACTTAGCAGCAGTTTATATTATAATAAACAGTAATAAACTGTGAAGTCACCTGATCATTGGGTGGACAACTGGAACCTCTTGGTGAGCAATAGAATACCATAATGGCATAAACAAGTCTGAATTTCATTTAATCAGATGCACGTAATGCATGTGGCTACAGCGCATCAAAAAAGTGCCTGTCTAGCAACCTCTCAGGGGTTTTAAGGTTAGGGTTATCCTCTACAATCAGAACGTGAGTGTTACCTGCCGGAAATGGATGTGATCGTCGGTGTGTGAACGCTTCTCCAGCTCAGTGACTCTCCTCTGAAGATCAGCAATCTTCTGCTCCATGAGTCGTTCAGCCTTCTCCTGAGCTTTGAGCTAATGAAGTCCATAAAAATGATATAGACTTTGTTATACAGTAAATTTCCAGTTATGTTTTAACTGTAAGTGTTCTGTAGATTTCATGGATTTTTTGTTATGACAGGATTCTCTGTACTCGCAGTCCAGTTAGCTAGCAGATGGAAGATTATATACACCGTTTACTGCTTATTACTTTTTTAATCACTTACCACACTTTATGCAGCTCACTCAAGTTGCTCAGGCTAACACTCAGGCTAACTCAAGGTGACAATATGTAGCCTCAGACCATGTTGGTCCTCGTGCCATTTCCCCATAGTGCCCCTCCTCCACGGTTTTATCTGTTTTAACAGTTACACCGCAAGAGTCGTTACTCAGAAGTCGCTTGCGCCTTTCGCCATCCTCAACAAGGTAGGTGATATAATATTAAACATTGTCAGACATGTACAGTGTTCCCTATACAAGTCAAGCTTATCCTGCTTAAAACAAGTTTACCACAGTGGATTCTGGCAGCAGATACAGGGCTTAACAGGCCTGAGAAGGGAATGCAAGTTATCGAGAATAAAATGGGATTAATGTTAAGTTTGCCTCACCAGAAAATTGCAGTCATCTAAAATAGTGTGTGTGTGTGTGTGTGTATGTGTGTGTGTGTGTGTGTGTGTGTGTGAGAGAGAGAGATTTGTGGTATCTTGAATGAGGCCATCTACAGGTTAGCTAGTGAGTGAGTGATGCTAATGCCAGTTTGCTAAATGTATTTTTTGATATGAATGTTAGCAAATATAATTTGTATATATTAAAAAAATAATAATAAAGCCAATTGAATAACCAATGAATGATTAGTCAGTGAAAGAATAACACTTTATAAGAATAACACTTCATTAACACCTTCCAAATAATCAAATAGAAAATAATTCTCAAAAAATAATAAAAAAGGTAATTAGCAGGTCATTAGTAACTGTATCTGAGTACGTTTTTAAAGTAACCCCAACCCTGCTAACTGTAACGGTACTGAGTTGTTTTTTTTTTTATGTCCCCGCAACGTCTTTACGTCATCACGTCATCGTGCTATTTCAGGAACGTTTACGTGTCAGCATGAAGATGTTGTAATGACGTTGCGGGGACATCGTGTAAAACGTCCTCTGTAACTGTTCCCAGGACCCTACAAAATAACGTCCGTATGACGTTAATTATAGACGTTATTATAACTTTTGAGGATTTCCAGGGAACGTTGTAAGCACGTGATTTTGTTTGCTGGGAAGTTCATTTGGCTTGCCGTGCACGCGCGCGCGCGTGAGGGGAATCATATTCAGTGTCTCGAATCGACTCCATTTCCAAAGATTTACAGTTGACTCTTAGTTTCCAGTGCTCGAGATTAGTGAATCGACTCTTTCTGGGACTGACTTTGATGCATGGGCGTCGCTAGACCCTTTTTACTGGGGCACGTACCTCAGAATTTACGTAAAATCTCACGTTTAGCTTTCAGCAACAAAATCATATATTTGGCAGTGCATTCATTTAGACTGATAATATCGGGAAAACAGTGGATGTTGCTCAAAGTGTAGCAAAGCAGATTTAACACCAAACAGAAGCAAAGCGCGCGCATTCTGGGAGTCTGTGTGTGCATGTACAACAGGTAAACTATAGCGCGCGTGCATGCAGCTATCCACGTGGCGGCGCGCGAGACCGAGTCTAGCACTGCCCCTGCTTTGATGCTTTTAAACCGGAAGCAGGACGGGGACTTGATGACTTGACACATAAACAGAATATTTTGTATGCTAAGAATATATAATCGTTTATCAGCATTACTGGGTCAGAAAAATAGGCTAGTTTCACTTTTTACTTTTTTAAGATAATCGATTCAAAAAGGTTCGCTAGTTTCTGTCTAACAAAACATAATAATGCTGTTCTGGACAATTCAAGCAGGAACATCACGCTTCTCCTCACATTCCCACTTTTTATTGATTTTGTTGATGAGTTGTTGTGGCCCTCGCGCACTTCATAAAATTGTAATCTTGTAAATAATCCCCGTTTTTACTAAAAGTATCTGTAATCTGATTACAGCTTTTTAACTGTAACTATAACGGAATACAGAACAGAAACGGACCTCTCCAAGTGTGTGTGTGTGTGTGTGTGTGTGTGTGTGTGTGTGTGTGTGTGTTATCCTGCCTCACCCTGTCACAGTTCAGTGTTGGCTGAAATGCCAAATTTTTATGTTGAAATCATTTTTACTTGTTTGACCAGATTACGACCATCACTGAAGTTTAAATAATTTAGACTTAACTGACTAAAGCACATGTTTCTTGATGGGGAAATCAAAATGGTTTACTTTTGAAAAGCTCTCACTCTCACCTGTTTCTCAAGCAAATACACACTCTTCTTCTCCAGTTTCTCCACCACTTCAGCCAGTATATTATTCGTGTGTAGAACAGGCCTTGGAGTGAAAGTGTCTCTGCACTGAGGACAGCTGTAGACGCCCTTCTGATCCTCCTGATCCCAGTGACCATTAATACACACCTTACAGAAACTGTGACCACAGGGGGGAGTCACCGGATCCTTCAGGAGATCCAGACACACTGGACAGATAAACTGGTCCTGATCTACTGAAATACTGGCCTTGGCCATTTTACTGAAGAGAGAGTGAGACAGCAGTTGTGTTTGCGCTGCAATGAGTTACTTCCTGGTTCTTTTTTAGTGTACGCGTGAGAGAGAGAGAAGGGGGCGGGGCTGGGGGCGGGGCTGGGGGGAGGAGCACAGATACAGAGAGGTTGTGAACACTTCTCTGTTAACCCTTTCATCTCCCTTCAGTGCATAAGTATATCCCATGTAGCTACAGTTATTTGGATTAATTTAATGAAATACGCACAGAATGGGTCTTAATTTTCTGGTCTTTTTTTTGCCTACAGACACCTTAAGCACAAAATAAATAAACGACAATTGATCAATTACAATCGTTACAGTTTAACAACTTATTCATAGTGACATCTTTATATTGGAAAATGGAAATTCACTAGTAGCTAAATCTGTTGCAAAGCATCTCCTCTCTCTGAAATGACTGTTGTTGTACAGTATCTCTGACAAAAATAAGTGTAATGAGCAAAAAATGAACTAAAGTGACACAAACATTTCTAACACTAATTTGTTCCAGTTCATAGACGAGTTAGAGCAGGTTATGCGTTGGGTCGTGTGATTACAATGTGAAGGTTTTCTCTTTATTTTGAATTAAAACACTGTTTTAAAAAAAAAAGTTGTTACTAAATTAGCTGAATGACTCTGGTATACAATCGTTATTTTAATACACAAATAGCTAATCATGATTATTATTTTAGCTGTTCTTGTACAGCTTTACCCATCACCAATTGCATCAGTACATATTTTAAATCAGTGTTTTATTTATAGCACATAATTTATTGAACAGGTTTGACGTACCTCATCAGCATTACTGACAAGTGTATAAAGTCGTTCTCACTCATGTACCCAAAGCCAATCCCGCTCCCCTGCATGCAGGACATCATCTTCACCAGCAGGTGTCACACGTGTGCACCCTGAATAAAGTTTTACTGAATACAACGCTTAAACAAATCTTTCCCTCAGTCTTTTACTGTCAGTGTTTAGTTCTGAGAATGTATCAGTAACCAAGTTTACTAATAATCACTGATTGTTGCTCTGGAAAGTATTTTAAGTAAAGTTATATTAGTAGTATTTCAGAATGGTGATATCAGAATACATGCTATACCTAAAGGTATAAGACACTGTAAATGTCTTGTAGAGGAAACAATAAATGATATGACTGTAATATTTAAGTTAGAAAATGCTTCACTGTTAGGTGATCTTGGTATTTAGGTATATGATAAACTTACCTGTCCATATAGAGTTCCATCTGATTCATTTCTCCTTTATGGCATGAAGATAACTTTCATAACGACATGCTGTAATTGATTTTCAGGAAAATCTAGGAAGCACCATGTGGTGATCCAACACATCCTCTCACAGACTATTCATTACAGTCCTGCGTGTACTGAGATTTTCATTACATTTATCAGAGTTCATACATTACATTTATACAGAGTTCAGACCCCTAAATTGAGTTGATAAGAAAAAGGAGCCAAGTTTAAATCTGTGCTCTCGGTTTACAAACTGCATGCATGGATTTCTAAACCTTATCAGACGTAGACATGTAGGAAAAAGAAAAGCAAATTACTTCTTGCACTGGACATGATCCTCCTTACTACTTGAATTAAGGACACATAAAATAAACAAAATAATAATAATAATCGAATAAAAAGTTTTATTCAATACTACGCTTCAAATATAGCCACAAGTGGCGATGACAGGCCCTGTCACCTCTGGTGCTATCACCAAATTAACACAACACATCAATTTAAAGAGTTCTTTTTTATAGCAGGCATGTGTAGATCATCATAACCACCATAACCAATAGCTAAAGCAAAGTTAGATATGAATCCAATGAACCGTCTAAGAGGACATGGCGGCGAAAGTGTGGTTGAGCGTCAGTCGTGGATGGGGAGGAGGCAGGTTGAACTGGCAGGTAACACATGAGTTAGTCTCACCTGTGTTTAATCACCAGCGACCTACTTATATGTGTAGAGACAGTGAGAAGACGGATAGAAGCAGGGCAAGGAAAAGGGAGAGAGAAGGGGGAGAAGGGCTGAGGAGCTCACATGCCTCAGAAAAGCTGCCACATGGTCTTCTGCCAGGTAGAACACCTCTTCCAGCAACACCAGATGGCAGCATTGGACCCACGCCGCCATACAGCTGAGATGGCATACCAGAGTGTCACTCTGGGCATGTGAATATCATCATAACCAATTATTATAGCAAATCTGACATGAGACCGATGAACAGTCTAGGAGCAATATAGCCAAGATGGGTGAAAAAGCCACTCTTTCTGTTGCCAGATGGTGGCGCTATACCAGAACATAACAACGGCCATGTGGATATTATCATAACCATCATAACCAGTACTGCCTAGGAACAAAATAGCCAAAATCAGTAAAAAAAACCCAACTTTTCTGTTGCCAGATGGTGGTGCTCTACTAGAGTGTCACTCTGGGCATGTGGATATCATCATAACCATCATAACCAATAACTATAGCAAATCTGACATAAATCCCCCAAAAAACCCAATGAAAAGATAAGATGTTTTGTTCAAAGCATTTAATTTATTTATCTTTTTTACATAAATACAATTGGAACTCTGTTACCTCACCACCCATATCTCATACTGTCCTGATTTCACAAAAACACAACTTTCTGATGTTATAAAATATATCAGTTTTATAGCTTTAATAGATTTCTATTACACGACACTATACCACGTTGTATTTATTATTCAAGCAAGCTACAGGAGATCAGGATTTAGGACTAATGCAATGTTTAAGTGGTCATTATAGTGAAATAAATCACCCTGAAGAAGTTTATTTCACAGTAATGAGCGGCTCGCTGTACATTATCCCGCTTATTACACAGCTACTTACTAAAGAAATCAATAATCTGACACAAAATATGGATTCAGAAATGATTTGATTGCTTTCCGGTAGTTTCTACAGAAATCTTCTCGAAAACATTTTGACGCACATGAGGAACTACATGGCCCAGTTCCTCGTGATGAAACACCACAGACACTTTATTTTGCATCACAGAACCTCAAAAATGAATAACCGTCGTACCAGTGAACCCCACAACCGACACACAGAGGCTGAGTGAATGTGGTGTGGACTCTGTGGAGGAGCTTCATCGTGTCAGAGACGCTGTAGAAGGACAGAGTTCCTGCACTGTGATCCACATACACTCCTATTCTGGATGGGGTTGGGCCTTCGAGCTGAATCATAACGTCGTTGTGCCAGAAAGAAATAACTTCAGAAGAAAACCGCAGACTCCAGGACTGACTGCTGGACCCGAATAAACTTCCATCAGCTTCCTTTCTTTCAAACCCGTTTTCATATGAGACTGAGACGGACGCAACACCGCGCCACTCCACCTCCCAGTAACAGCGTCCGCACACACGCTCCTTACACAACACCTGGAAGCAGCTGTCGAATCTCTCCGGATGATCGGAGTACTGCTGCTCGCTCCTACTGAGCGTCACGACCCTGCTGTTCTCAGACAGAATGAGTTTACGATACGCCGTGTTAGGGTCCAGAGTCAAATAACAGAAGTCTGAAATAAATGTAAGGTACAATATATTTATATAAAGTATTTGTGTTTAAACATATGAAAAAACAGTAAGTGTGTGCACATGCTTTTGACATACGCTTCAGGAAATCTTCCCGGCAAGTCATCTGAACATCACCTGAGAAGATTATATAGAAAATATTAAAAAGATAAAAAAAAAAAAACCCAACATGCATAAATTCATAGATTCTCTCTCTATCTGTGTGTGATGTGTTGGACTGGAGATGTTAATTACTTCTATGTAGTTTAAAAAATGTCTTTCCCAGCAGGAACAGCTCCTCTTACCATGTGGAGGGATTTTGTTGAATTCCTCCTCACAGAATTCCTCCAGTCTCTTCT
>JAQQZR010000012.1:27133671-27144339 GCA_030068235.1 Notoglanidium macrostoma | reverse complement strand
CTGCTCACTGCTCACCTTTATAGTGTTCACAGCCTGTTTCAGCTCCTGCACCTTCTTCTGCTTCTCCTGGAGTCTCTTCCGGGATTTCATCTGCTTCTTCTGTAACTCACTCTGAGGACAAATAAAATACATTTCATTGTTTATGCATTATGAGGTTATGAGCTCAGTGGGTGAATATTAACTGCAGATAAAGGGTTAAGGTTCATTCGGGTTCTATGGAGCACCTTATTAAAGTGTAAATGGCTGGATGTTGCATGAAGCCAGAACTGATCAAACTCATCAGATGTTTAAAGATGGAGACCAAATGATTTAACAAGTGGAATGCGGTGTGTGGCTCCTGCTTGGAGTGAAAACCTTCAGCCACGTTATATCCATCCATTATCTATACCGCTTTATCAATCTGGGTCATGGGGAAGCTGGAGCCAATCCCAACATCTTTGGGCGAGAGGCGGGGTACACCCTGGGCAGGTCGCCAGCCCACCACAGGGCCAACACAGACAAACAACCACATACGCTCGCATTCACACCTATGAGCAATTTAGAGTAGCCAGTTGACCTAATCTGCATGTCTTTGGACTGTGGGAGGAAACCGGAGCACCCAGAAGAAACCCACTCATGCATGGGCAGAACATGCAAACGCCGCACAGCAAGGCACCCTGGGTGACCCGGGGATCGAACCCAGAACCTTCTTGCTGTGAGGCGACAATGCTAACCACCACACCACCGTGCCGCCCGCCACATGTAAATTGCATAAAATAACTCTTTTTGAATAAATTAGACTTGCATTTCTCACCTGTTTTTCAGTTCTGAATGCTTTAATTGAGATGGTGTCATGGCTTTTGTGTTCATCCATCATACACAGATAACAGATGAAGCTTTTGTCAGTACGGCAGTAGATCTCCAACAATTTATCATGCTCAGAGCAGATCTTCTCTTGTAGATTTCCAGAAGCTTCAACTAAGTTGTGCTTTTTCAAAGCAGGAATTTCCAGATGAGGTTTCAGATGAATTTCACAAAGAGAAGCCAGACACATCAGACAGGATTTGACGGCTTTATGTTTTCTCCCGGTGCAGAAATCACACTCCACATCTCCAGGTCCAGCGTAACAGTGAGCAGGAGAAGCAGCTTGGACTTCAGTCTTCTTCAGTTTCTCCACCACTTCAGCCAGCATGTTGTTTCTGCGTAGAACAGGCCTTGGACTGAAATTGTCTCTGCACTGAGGACAGCTATAAACTCCACTCTTATCCTCCTGATCCCAGCAGTCATTAATACACACCTTACAGAAACTGTGACCACAGGGGAGAGCCACTGGATCCTTCAGTAGATCCAGGCACACTGGACAGATGAACTGATCCACTGAAAGCTGATCTACTGAAATATTGGCCTCGGCCATTTTCCTCTGAGTTCCGTTGTCTCTGAAAGGAGGAGTGGTTTCCTGCTTCTGTGTGTGTGTGTGTCAGAGAGAGAGTGAGAGAGAGAGAGTGGGGGGGAAGGGGAAAGCATTAGAGAGAGAGAAGGAGGAGGAGATCGAGATCATGTTTCCCTTCATGAGGTGAGTTACACTGTCAGTGAAGAATTCCAGGTTTCACAAACACTGAGTGGAATCACAAAGGTAAACCAAAGTAAATAACAGCTTTATCACCTCATGCTAATAAAAAAAAGAGGATTGTGTTTGTTCGCATCACATCGCATTACATTAAAGACACATGAACATGATATCAGAATCATGTAACGCTGGGCATCAGAGGAGATATGTGTACCTACATGTTGAGTACATAAATGTTGAGTTAAAAACAAAAAATAAATATTCTAAATGAAAATCCAAAGTCAGAGCACTCACAGATAAGGTTTTAGAGAATTATTATTATTATTATTATTATTATTATTATTATTATTATTATTATTATTATTATTAATACCCTCACAAAACAAGACTGGGGTTAAACAGGAGAACATAGAAAGAAGTAAAACACCCTTAAACATAATGTACTGAAATATTACATAAAGATATGATTTTGGGGAAAGTCAGTTGTAGGTAAAGATTTTGATGAACATCAGATTGGGAAATAAAAGTTTAAACTGATCATGTGCTACATCTTGATGTTACTGTAAGTGAAGTGACATTTCACATTTCACATGTCATTTGAAAACTAGGATTGGGAGAATCAGTGGGCAGTGAAATGACAGCCATATGAAAATCCTATTAAGGTTATAAAAATGATAAACTTAATTAAGGGTTTGTAAATGTGAGGTCCATGGTACTGCAATGTTAACGTGCAGCAGAGAATCTCAACATAATTAGGGGCCAAGCAGTGAAGCTGTGTAGGCACCCATTGTGATTCTGCCTTTTCTTATTCATCTTGGGCTTGCTTTCAAAATTAATTATTGTGTCTGGTGATAATGTGGGAGGTCCCAATGCAGAGAAATGGCAATTTGTCATGTCAGCCTAATTGATGTTGCCACCATATTGGATACCATGAAAAGGATTATAATTTTTTCACAGGCCACACATTTTGTCCAATCTTCACCAAATTGAGCACAGATGATCTTCCGACCAACCCTCACAAGAGATGAGATCAGATGGTTTTTTTTTGGGTGTCTGTGGCAGCTCATAAAACCATATGGTAATTTTGTTTTGATTGGGGCAGTCCCCTAATTCTTTTTACCTCAAGTGCTCTAGTACCATCAATGGGTCAAATTTGGAGGTGCATTTTTGCATGAAACTTTTGAACCTTGTGCCTGATTTTCAAAAATGAAGTACCATTGGATTCCTTTCTCTGAAACCAAGTACAGTGCATCCCATGGTTCAACTGCCAGCATATCACATTTTATGCCATTTTGGATTTTATCAAAAGGCTTAAAAGTTTCACAGGTCACAAATTTTGTCAAATCTTGACAAAAAATTTTTACATCAAATTTAACACAGGCTCTTTTTTCAGATGAAGCCCCTAAATTTAGCATATGAATTTTTGAAACCAACCAATCAAACTTGAACATGGAATTGAGGTCATATTTGAGCAATTGTTTGATGTAATGACACCAAACTTGGTAGACAGACTTCTAAAAATGTCTAGGACCTCTAAAAAATGTTCAGTCTTCTTCTTCAGTTTCTTCACCACTTCAGCCTATATGTTGTTTTTGCAGGCCTTGTAGTGTCTTTGCACTGAGTAGAGTAATACTCTGCACTAATGGTGGCAGATGCGGCCTAAAGGTTGGGGAATAAAGTATGGGACTGAAAGGTTTGGTTCCTTCAACTAGCGGTAGGAATGTGTGGGTTGGGGGAGGGAATGAACAGCACTTTCCCTTCCCTCTGCATCCATGGGCAAAATGCCCTTAAGTAAAGTGTCTAACCCCTTTCTTCACTTGCTGTTCCAAAAACACAGAGTTGAATCGCAAATTTAAACCAAAGTAAATAACAGTTTTTTTTTGTTTCATGGCAGTGAAGAGGATTGTGTTTGATGGACAAATTTGACAAAAATGTATTGGGACACCTGACCATTACACCGACAGGGACGTTAATGACATTGCATTCAAACACATAGATTTTTATATGGAGTTGGTCCCCCCTTTGTAGCTATAACAGCTTTGACTCTTCTTGGAAGGCTTTCTACAAGATTTTGGAGTGTTTCTGTGGAAATTTGTGCTCATTCATTCTGTAGAGCATTTATGAGGTCAGGCACTAATGTTGGATGAGAAGGCATGGCTCACAATCTCCGTTCCAGTTCATCTCAAAGGTGTTGGATGGGGTTGAGGTCAGGGCTCTGTGCGGGCTAGTCAAGTTCTTCCACACCTAACTCATCCAACCATGTCTTTCTGGACCTTGCTTTGTGCACTGGGGGGCACTGTCATGCTGGAATAGAAAAGGGCCTTCCCCAAACTGTGACCACAAAGTTGGAAGCATAGCATTGTCCAAAATGGCCTGGTATTCTGAAGAAGTAAGATTGCCCTTCACTGGAATTAAGTGGCCCAAACCCTGAAAAACAGCCTCACACCATCATCCCTCCTCTACCAAACTTCACAGTTGGCACAATGCAGTTAGGCAGGTAACGTTCTCCCAGCATCTGCCAGACTTGCCCATCTGAAGCATGATTTGTCACTCCATAAAATATGTTTCCACCGCTCCACATTCCAGTGGCGGTGTGCTTTACATCACTCCATCTGATACTTGGCATTGTACTTGGTGATGTGAGGCTTGCATGCAGCAGCTTGGTTGTAGAAACCCATTGCATGAAGCTCCTGTTGCACAGTTTTTGTGCTTACATTAATGCCAGTGGAAGTTTGGAACTCTTCAGCTATGGAATCATCAGAACACTGGTGACCTTTATGCACCATAGACGTTAGTAGTCATTGACCCCTCACTGTGACTTTAAGTGGTCTTGAGCTTCCTGGCTGATTTGCTGTTGTTACTAAATGCTTCCACTTGCCAAAAATACCACTTATGGGTATTGGCTATGGGTCTGATTGAAACATCTGCATTGATTATTTAAGAGGTGTGTCCCAATACCTTTGTCGATTTAGTGTGCATGTATCCAATGAAAACACTGATAGCAGAATGGGGTGTGACTAGTGCAGTGGAGTTTCTTATGCCAGTGTCACTCCTGGGTTAGGAAACAGCCCAAGTCCATGCCTATGCCAGAGACCAACATGTCATCCTTAAGCATCATGCCCGTACCTGAGCTCATGCCTATGCCTGGGTCAATGCCTATGCCTGAGTTTATTCCCATGTCTGACTCCATGCCCAATTCTCTTTATTTACTCTTTAATGAAGAAAGGTGAGGGGAAAAGGGAGTGAAATGCAGATGCCGGTGCTGGGTGTTCATGGCGGTTGCAGTCAGTCGAGGTGGCAGCGGCCAGAAGGTTGGGGCTCTTCCAAGGAGCCTTGGGGTGGTCTGCTCCACCTGCGAGGAGGAGTGGGTCATTGGGACTGCTTCCTGTTGGCAGAAGGGAGAGTGAGTCAGCAACAGTATCAAATTCAATCCTACTTACTCGTGTGCAGAAGCAGTACCCTTTTATACTCTTCAAGTGTCTCAAAGAGGGTGAACAGGAGCACTGATTATTAAGCTTAAGCATCAATGTCTTGGTTCTCTCTTCCCCCAAGTCATGTGGCTGCCAGGTGTCAAAAATAGTGGTGCTGAAAGGGTGTTGTGCTTTCATAACTATCACAGCAGTATTGGAGGCGCATAAGGTCAAGGATGTCATGGGCTGGCACCAACACCATTCTTCTGGGCTGTATCCCTTCCAGTTGATTAGATATTCTAACATGACCTCTCTCCTGCTGGAGTTGAGAACTGATATGACCGTGAAAGCAGCCTGACCATCTATGGTGAGAGGTTCAGGTGGCATAATGGGAGGGGTGTTGGATGCCATGGGACGAGAGATGATGGGCTTGAGTTGTGAAAATAAAGGTGGGGGATATACAACTGTGTTTGGGTAGATCTAGCTTGTAGGTGACTTTGTTGACTCAGCACAGGATTTTTTATGGATTTTCTGGTTGACACTCTCAACCTGCCCATTAGCCTTGGGATGATAACCAGAGGTGAGACTAATGGAGACTTCCAGTTTCTTCATGAAGCCTTTCCAAGTTTTTGAGGTTAATTGCACTGTACAGTCACGAACATGGTCCTTAGGGATGCTGAAACACCAAAACACATGGTTAAAGATAAGTGCAACTGTCACAAAGGCAGTGGTTAGACCTTGTATGGGGATTAGGCACAGGAAATGTGAAAAGTGGTCTGTGATGACCAGGATGACAGTATTACCCTGGGATTCTTGGAGGTCTGTGAGAAAATAAAGAGCTGTATGATACCAGGGGATATGAGGCACGGATGGAGGGATGACATTCCCTGCAGGCTGGGTGCATGGTACTTTGACTTGGGCACAAGCGCTGTAGATGACAGACAAACAAACCCAGGGAAGCAGGAATTAGGTGAATAAAATGTGATGAATTGTGATGAATTTTTAGTGCGGGGTGCATAGAATACAAGTGCAGTGGGAAAGTGTCGGTGCAGTCCTTCAATGAGAGGTGTGTCACCGAGTATCTTGCTTTCCGGGTTAGGGAGCTCCAGGAAATCCTGCTGGTTTCCTGTGATTAGAAGGCAGTGGCAGGTAGGGAAGCATGTCCTCGGGCAAAGTTGTTGAGCAAAAATCCCTTATGGTGAGTCTGTCTGGGGAGAAAGAGAGAGAGAGAGAGAAAAATGTGTCATTCCGGTTACCTTGCACACCATGGTCTGCCGCTGCCACCATGGGCTGGAGAGTGGCTGGTGATTCCTCTCCAACCGTGCCGGGTTAGACCACCACACTCATTATCCCAAGCTGACGTGTGATGAGGACTCCCAGACCTCTTCCATAAATCCCTTGTGGGAAGGAGTGCTTGCTGGCCATAGTTGGCGGGGCTGTGTAGCTGCAGATGTCACAGTGGCCCCCCCGAGTTCCAAGCCATCAGTGTTGCAACGGGAAAGAGCATCGGCATTCCCATGCTTCGCCCCGGGCCATCGAGTTATTTTACTGTTTTTGTCTCTGTTTTGGGCTAACCATTGTAGGGGTGTGTGGTCTGTGATGAGAGTGAAATGACTGAAATGAATCAGGTGCTCTTCCCTGTTGAACTCTTGGGCTAGGACCGTGCCGAGTTCCGACTCAGAGGCATCCGTCTGGACCAGGAATGGGCAATCAAAGTCTGGCTTCCAAAGCAGCTGGTCAGAGCTGGTCAGGACAAAGGCATGCTGTTTTTTCATTCAGGGCCATGAATACTGTCGGACCACCTCGCTCTTCTGCTCTTGGGGCTTCAGCAGACCCTGACCGATGCTGTAGCCCAGGTACTGCACTTCCGTTAACCCCAGATGGCACTTCTTGGTGTTCACAGTGAGCCCAGCCTACCGCAGCTCATCGATGACTCTGCGCAGGTCTTGAGTCGGGATGAGGGGGTGAGGGGTACCTGCCAATATCATTTGGTGAGGTCTAATAAACCAGACTCTCCCCAGCCTCTCCACCAGCTCATCCACCCCTGGCATCGGGTAGCTGTCAAAATCAGAGACCTCTTTGCAGAGGCGGAGGCTTCCATCAGGCTTGGGCACCATGACAATAGGGCTGGACCAGGGGTTGGTGGACTCTTCTATGACCCCATCCCTGACCATGTGGGTGACTTCTGCCTCTATACCCTGATGCCAGGCCTCTGAATGGCGTGCCTTGATCAGTCAAGATGTCTTTTGGGATTCCCACCTGACTGAACAGCAGGAAGAGATCTTGTCACTTTTTCAAAAATGTTCATACAGTCACACAGCCTGGCCAAATAGTTTGTTTCACCTCCAAAATGCCCCTCTCTATCCTGGAACTTTACTGATGCTGCTTCAGGTATTTTTGCTGATTACCTGCTGTGTTTGGACTCATTTTAATTTTATATCCTATTAAATAATGTCATTTTTACAATATATTTTAAAAGTGATAGTGTAATGTTGAAAATTTACAGTTTTGATGACAGTACTGTATGTAAGCATATGCAAAATGGACTCTAAAAACTTAAAGTTTTGATGGTGGTTAATTTTGAGGGTGAAAAGATTCCATGACTCTTGAAGCATTAAGTATTTGAATGAAGTTTGTATTAAAACAATGAGAAATGATTCACAGTTTAGCTCACATAAAGTAATGTTATGGCAACTGTGTGAAGAGTTTTGAGAAAGTGAATTTGGTATTGATAAAAGTGTGTTAACAATTGAAAAGATAAGTATTCTGTCATATAGAGAGTCAGAAGCAAATCTCAATTCCAGCAATTTATGAACTTTCAACAGACAAATCCAAATCGAGAGAAAATAATGGTCAGAAAATTGGCACAGTTCTGTGATCAGCAAACAGAGTATCAAAGGCAGAATCAGTGTCAAAAACCAGGAAACAAAGATGGGATCAAAAACAGAGAGACTAACAAGGCTTGTTAAATGACTGGAGGCAAACACAATGCAGAGCAAATAATTTGCAGAGAGAGTGCGTGCTTGTTTGTGTCCTTTAATGTCCTAAAATGATGTATGTTATTGAGTCCAGGGGCTAGGAATCAGTAATTAGGTGAGTTTGAGCATGTGTGTTGGGAATTAGCTGAATGAACTAAATTATCTATCAGAATAGACTTGACGAGAAGGTATAAACACATTAGATAATGTTCTGGTATACAAATTATATTACATGGGGATAATTACAGTAAAATGATATTTCCTAAACCTGTCATTATGCACTGATTGCTAGTTATGTGTAATTAAGAAGATTCAGTGGTGTCAGAAGAAGTTTGTAGGGGCACAGAAGGAATGGGTGACATATTTACGGCATCTCATCTGCCTTATGTTGACTTAACATTTTGTGTAATTATACAAATAATTGTAAAAACAAAAACAAAAAACAGTACAGTCATAGCTTTTTTAAAATATAAGGAAAGGCACTATTTATTAGAGTTCATAAAACTTTTAACAAAACATTATTACCATGTTACATAGAACTGTAATTCCAGTCATAAACTCAATGAAAACAGACCCGAAGTTTAGGCACTAAATTCAGAAATTAGTCATATTAAATAAACACAGTAACCTCTTTTATGAGTAATTATGCTGAAATCAGTAAAGTTTTATGTATTGTTGGCAGTCCATTCAGATCTTACAGTTTAATTTCCTTTAACCTTTAGAGCTGTACCAACACTGGTGAATTGCCGTCATAAGAAAAAAAACAAAAAACTCATTATACGGAAGTTCTGCTTTTGTGTGTCGAGGTTCAAGGCTTCAGATGTCACACTGGGCATTGCTAGGTGTTCCTAAGGCATGTAGAACAAATAAACCCTTTGGGGCAAAAGGCATCGCCTTAATTTTTGCATATTTTCTTAAATTCGCCTTTGAAGGCACTTGCATATAACATTATATCCATGTGTTTTATATCAAAATGTTTAAAACATTCTCAACTCTCTTTATAATGAGGTCCCATAACCTAGAGCATTGTGTAAAGAGACAATTTGGCTATAAGCTGAAAAGTTGAAGTCTGACTTTTCTAAAATATTTTCTAAAATTTTCTAAAATCGCTGCAGCAACTTCAACATCTGAAAACTTTTACTGCACCATTTTTTTTTAGCATGTGTCTCTTGCCGGTGTCCCAATGTCAATTGTCATTTCTTATTCAGAAATGTAGAACTCACAAAAATATGGTCATCCTTGAGTTCGACATTTTTGTGACACATTTTTTTAATGCTATAGTAACAAGTTTTAAACATCATATTTACTTTAGTTATACATGACTTAGGAACACCAAGCAATGGCCATTGTCATGTTTGAAGCCTTGACCGTAAAAACACACCGGCAGAACTTCTGTATAATGAGTTGTTTTTTCTTACAATGGCAATTCACCAGTGTTGTGCATTTGGCACAGCCCCGTGATGATCCTAGACCAAGTTAAAATGCAGTGTTTTAATGTTTAATGTAGAATTTTAAGGATTTAATGTTAAAGTTTTATCACAGTTGAATGAATGGAGAAATGTACAGGAATTTTTTGTCAAACAAAAAACAGACCATAAAACACCACACACTCATTATTTTGAATCACACAACCTCACAGTTGGTCCTGATTCATACAAATCATTCCAGTAGAGCCTAAGCCCAGCGTATAGAGGCTGAGTGAATGTGGTGTGGACTCTGTGGAGGAGCTTCATCGTGTCAGAGACGCTGTAAAAGGACAGAGTTCCTGCACTGTGATCCACATACACTCCTATTCTGGAGGGTGATGGATTGCCGAGCTCAGTCTCAATGTTATTGTGCCAGAAAGAACAGAAATAGAGAGAAGAAGAAGAACACTCCAGACTCCAGGACTGATCACTGCGTCCAAATGCACACTCATCACCCCTTCCTTTCCTGCTGATGCCTTTATAAGACACTGAGATTTCCACATATCCTACATGGCTCCACTCCACCTCCCAGTAAGAGCGCCCACACACACTCTCTTTACTCAACACCTGCCACAAGGAGTCAAATCTCTCTGGATGATCGGAGTACGGCTGCTCTCTCTCACTGTACGTCACCGCTCTGTTCTTCTCAGACAGAATGAGGTTATAATTTACAGTGTTGGGATCCAGAGTCAGATCACAGAAATCTAAACACATGAAAAATGTCAACATGTTAGATATTAAGCTAACATGATATATATTTATGTGGACTGTATATGTGTGTTTATGGATATTTGTACCCTTGTGAGGACCAAATGGGAGATTTTAATATAACAATTTTGTATGGTCCTCACAAGTGGGTGGTCCTCACAACAGTTTTAAGGGTTTTGTAAACAAAAATAATAAAAAGTAAAACAGTGCATGTGTGTGTGTGTGTGTGTGTGTGTGCGTGTGCGTGTGTGTGTGTTGTAGACATACATTTCAGAAACTCTTCTCTTGGCTCTGAGAGTAAAATCTGAACATCATCAACTGTGGAGACAGAAAAAAAAACTGTCTGATGTTAAAACCCATAAGGCTGCAATCAGGTGAGTGTTAAAAGCTATAAACTGTGCAGTACTTTGATGCTCAGGAACGAAGACTGACACGTCCACATCACTCTGTCACTGAGTGAGTAAAGACTTCCCTCACTCCAGTAGGAACAGCTCCTCTTACCATGTTTAGGGATTTTGATGAATTCCTCCTGGCAGAATTCTTCCAGTGTCTTTTTCAGA
>JAQQZR010000012.1:27067818-27086115 GCA_030068235.1 Notoglanidium macrostoma | reverse complement strand
ATTAGCACAGAGTTCTTGCACCATTCCGTGTTTATATAAACACACAAGCCACCACCGCGAGTCTTACCGCACAGAGCCACTTTCCTGTTGGCACGAAACGCAGTTAGCCCGGCTAGCTGAATAGCCGCGTCCGGAACTCTGTCGCTGAGCCATGTGTCCGTGAAAACAATGACACAGCAATTTCTGAACACGCCCTGGGTAGTCCGCTGGAGTCGGATATAGTCCAATTTATTGTCCAGAGAACATACGTTTGAAAGTATTATTGTTGGTAGGGGGGGTCGGCTAGGATTAGCTCTTAGCCTAGGGCGGACCCCTGCCCGCTTGTCGCGCTTCCGCTTCCTTGCACACTGCTTTCGGCGGACCCTCCCCCGGCCCCTGGCATCAGACGACGCCAAGGACTGAAGGCCTGGTTTCCATAGCAACCCGAGGACGCGAAGCGTTTCCAAAATGCCCTCTCGCAGGTCAGTTTTTGAATATTTCTTTATATCCAGTAATGTTTCTCGTGGGTAGACAAGAACACCGTTTGTTTTGGTGTCCATGTGCAAACTCCCACGGCGTCGGCAGCTGCAACACCCATGCATCTACCCAGCAGGGTCATAACCACCACGCCTCGACCATGCGTGACAGCACTTGCTCCCCAACCTGTTATGACTGGTGATCCTGATGCCGTGCAGGGATTTATCACCCAGTGCATTTTAATCCTGCGTCTTCAAGCCTCTCAGTTCCCAACGAGGAAGCAAAGGTTGCATATGTTGTCACCCGACTCAGTGGTCGTGCACTGGATTGGGCCACCGCCATGATGGACCAACAGGATCCTGACCTAGACACCAGAGTGGAGTTCTTCAACGCAATGCGCAATGTTTTTGGTCAGGGCTCGCCCCAAAAGACGGCCGCTCACCGCCTCTTCCAAGTCTCATAGGGTACATGATCCGTTTGCGACTACGCCATCGAGTTCCGTACTCTGGCCACCCAGAGCCGGTGGAGTGACGTCTCACTTGTCCCAGCTTTCTACCACGGCCTCCAGGAGGACATCAAGGATGAGCTAGTGTACAGAGACTGGGGTTCGGATCTCAATAACCTCATCCGACTGGCACAAGACTTTGATGAATGACGACGCGAGAGAAGGCGAGAGGGTAAGAGATCTCGGGAACCTTTCAGGACTCTGTTTCGCACCGAACCACCACCCCCAGAAGCACCAACTCTGAGAACCACCCCGAACCCATGCAGGTCGGGTCGCTCCCGTCTCTCCAGAGACGAACAAGCGTGACGTTTCCAGGAGGGGCTATGTTTATACTGTGGATAGTCTTATCCAGTTGTGCCCTGTCCGACCGAAGAATCCCAAGACGGGAAACCCCAGCGCCCATCAGGCCATGGGGCAGCACTGATAGGTGTCACACTACCCCACGGCCCCATGGACTGATGTGAAGTTCCCATCTCTCTCACTTGTTCCTCCAATCTGAACCCGCCACTCCGATCCAAGGCTCTCGTTGATTCTGGTTCCGCAGTCAATCTCATCGACCGATCCCTGGTCCAACGCCGCCATATACCTCATCGCACCTGCCCCTCATCACGGTCTGTTACCACCGTAGATGAGCGACCCCTTGGTAAGGGCTGCCTAGACGAACTCATGGGACCATTGCATCTCCTATCTCTGGGTAATCATCACGAACATTGTTCATTCTTCCTCATAGACATACCCAATGAACCCATTGTATTGGGCTACCCCTGGTTGGCCACCCATCAACCTCCGTTTGATTGGGCTAAGGGGAAGTTATCCCACTGGGGACAACCCTGTATTGGTCACCTAAGAGAAGGCCTCCAAGATTTACCAGCCCCTATTACTAACTTCACCTCCGCTCTTACGGCGAATATGTGCATTGGGGAGAGTTCCCCTGATATGACTTTGGTACCTTCTGAATACCATGACCTGGCCCAAGTGTTCAGCAAGAGTCATGCCTCTTCACTACCGCCTCACAGGGAATACGATCTAGCCATCGATCTCTTACAGGGCAGCACCCCCCCCCAGGGGACGTCTTTACTCCCTGTCTAAACCAGAAACCCGGGCCATGGAGGAATACATTTCAGAGGCACTCGCCCATGACTTGATCAGACCCTCTAAATCTCCCACGGCAGCCCCATTCTTTTTCGTAGGTAAGGATGGCTCACTTCGGCCATGCATCGACTATTGCAAGTTAAATCAGGTCACCATCAAGAACAAGTACCCATTACCACTGATGGACTCCACCTTTGAATGTCTCTCGGGCGCTACCGTGTTTACTAAACTCGACCTTCGCAATGCCTACCACTTGGTCCGTATCCATGAGGGCGATGAGTGAAAGACAGGATTCATCACACCCAATGGCCACTATGAGTACTTGGTGATGCCCTTTGGCCTCGGTTGGTTTCTACAAGTCTTTTTCTCCTGCTACTATCCTGGTCTGCTTTTCCCGGTCAAGATTCGTTTTGGCATTTTATTCCAACGCCCGGTTTTGTTTTTCGTCATTGTGTCTGTGCGTTTCAGTTCCGTGATTCATCTCCCGTTGGATTCGCGACATCACGTTTCCTCCACACGCTCCCTCTTTGCTCGTACCGCTGCTCGCATTGGACACTCTGCATCAGCACACCACAGACTGCTCTCTCTCTTTGTTTTACTATTACTCCATGCTGCATCTACCCGAGCTACGGCCGTCACTCCTACCTCCAGCCATTCCCGGGTAAGGATTGGCTATCTATCGGCTAACTATTGGCTCTCTCCCTCCGTGCACACCACTGCACTTGTGGTTTCATCAGTTTCATCCTACCTGAACGTTACACAATGTTAATAAACAGAAATGAAGCTCAATGTCTGGCAATAAACACTATGGAGTCTCATGAAGATAAATCTATAAAAAAAAAACAAATTTTTTAATTTCAGTTTTTTTTTTGTTGCTTATTTGCTCATATATTTGATGTTAGAAATTACCTTTATAATGCATTTATTGAATATCTATCTATATATTTATCTATCAGTATGTGTTTATGTGTGATACAAAGCTCATATAAAGGTGAAACAGGCTGTTAACACTATAACAGTTAGCAGAGACAGAGCTGCTCCTGGTAACACACACAACATGGACAACCAGTCATTTAGAGTCCCAGTAAGAGAGGGAATGATAGATGAAATCATGTGTGTGTCCTAACAGCTGAGTGCACAGTGAGAGGATCTTTACTGAGCTGATCAGCTCCATGGAGAAAAAGCTCTCGGAGGTGACGGGGCCGATCCGAGTCGAGTCAATCCGGGCTGTGCTTATGTTCGTCTGCCTAGTGTCAGTAAACATGACAGTAGTGCAGGATTATATTAAACAACTCGTTCTAATACGCTATCCTTTCCATAGTAACGGCTCATTCACAGGGACCTTGAAAGCACCACATAAACAGAATAAATGTGTTAATCAGTGATATGGAGATGTTTCTTAACTTAAGGAGACGTTTATGTAACATTTATGGAAGGAGTCTCCAGTGTCAGCGCTTTCGAACAGCCAGAGGTGAAGCTGACTTTAACTGACTTTAACAAAGTTAATGTGTGTTAACAAATAAAAGCAAAAGAAGCGTGTCTATGAACATTGTAACATCTAACCCAAACATTTGCTCTCCAGACCACCAGAGGGAGGCCTTACACACATTTTGAATCAATTCTTCACTCTACTCATTTCCTGTTTGTTCTCATAATATGCACATGGACCATTCAGTAACTGTGAACTCTTCCAGCCTGCTAGTGGATATCTTCAGTTCTGAGCCGTGTTTATTCTGGATAGATATCCTCTTTATGATCTCACCTCGACATTTGATTTTAGTATTTCTGATCTATGGTGTTTAACAGGAAACTCTTATTAGTTATTTAGTGTAATGAACTCCAACACTTACTCCATTTAGATTACAGAAGCGTTCCATAATCAACCAGAAGAAACAGGATGTCTGTTGAGTCCTGATATGTGCCCTGGATAAACCTCATCAGCTCCTCCTTCTGCATCTTATAGGACTGGAACAGATGTGGAAACAGCTGGATTATATGGATTACCACACGCAAAAACATACTGTAACCACCTGATGATGTGCTTCAGAACATTACTGCTGAAACATTGAAGGTGTGAGAGGAGAAAGAGAGAATCGTCTCCTCAGAGGACCGGGACATGTTAACGTCTCTCCATCAGACAGGTGCTTTGCGTTGCGGTCTATTAAGTGTAGGCCTGCTAACGTGATTCCTTTGTGGAACATATCGGATTTGTGACAGTGAGAGTAAAGCGATATTGAGTTTGAGAAAAGAGCTGTATAATAAATTACATTTATTAGTGTTATGCTTTCTCAAGATTTTAAATTGTGCTTTGTGGTGTTTCAGTGAAACAGAAGCTCGGATCCCGTTTGGAACCTAGTGCAACCTCGTGGCTTAAAAGTGCACATAAGGTATTACAGCACACACACGATCCAAACGTGCTGTACAATTTATTGTGCCCAAGCCACAGGTCACAACATACATCATACATAACATCAGACCATGTACAAATATGTACAAGCTCTTTCTAGAGGATCAAACACAAACATGGAGGTGACACAAAAGTACAGCACAATAACACAATGAATTAACAACACAAAGCAACAAATCACAATCCTCCTCCTTCTTCTTGGCTTCTCTTCCTTGCCTTTTTAAAAAAATATATTACTTTTATTGAACAAATCAACAAATACATGCAGACAATGAAGAAGAGACGATAACAAATAGTTAAATAGTTGGGGCACGTGTGAGAAAATGGAGAAAAAAAGGGAAAAAAGAGCGAGAGATTAAAGGAGCATGACAAACACAAGTTACCAAGCTAAATTAAAATATTCACAAAGGTGCAAAAGTTTAACAGCTTCACTATTTTTGGAACATTTAATACTTTCCAAGTATTTTGAGAGGTCATTTTTAAACATCAGAAAACGGGGTTTATGGTCACTGAATTTACATACAAAAAATAATTGCAAAGTGTTTTCCATCTTCCTCCTTCTTGTAATCTTTAAAGGAGAAATTAAAACCATCAAATAACTTTTGCATGAACATAATAACATCCGACCACAATTTAGCAGTGAGAGTACAAGTCCAGAACATGCACAGTTGTTTCAGCGGCAGATTTACAAAAAGTCAATGTCAGTCTGCTTTTTAAACCTGGAGACTTTACTCGAATAATATTTATGCAGGAGTTTAAACAAAATTTCTCTCATCTTATTAGTAAGAAAATACTTATATGGTAAAGACCAAACCTTTTTCCAAAAAAAGTGTGATTAACAAAACCATTCCACTTCCTGGCCTTTTATAACCTCCTCCGAACTCCACAAAAACGGACTCTGAACATCAGAGCGCCCCTGTAGGACATGAGAGGAAGGAACAGGTACAGAGAGAGGGAGAGGGAGAGGGAGAGAGAGAGAGAGAGAGAGAGAGAGAGAGAGAGAGAGACTACCTGCAGGCCGGTAACACCTCCTCACCTAAAAATAAATAAATAAATATACTGACCACAGTTTAGGGTCCATATACCTGCAATAATGCAACAATATTCTCAACCCACTATTTGTGAACTGGCATAAATGACAGGTTAAAGGGCTGAAGAATCAGAGCCTAATGCATCAAACGCTGGTTTTTATTACTCATCCAAAGGATGATGGTCAGTGTGCACTATTATGGGTGATACATGGGAACTCAAGCAGACATCAAAATACTGAAGGGCTAAAACCAGTGCTAGTGCCTCTTTCTCAATGGTACTGTAATTCAATTTGTGCTTGTTGAGCTTCTTTGAGTAAAAAACACAGGATGGTCCACACCTGACTCACTGTCCTGTATTAAGACAGCACCAGCACCTGTGTGAGACGCATCAATGTCCAATTTAAAAGGACGGCTAAAATCAGGAGCAGCCAGCACGGGTTCAGGCCAAAGCAAGTGAGCTCATGACGTCGGGAACGCTGAAAACGTAAGTGCACAATTTTAAATAATCTGTGTCCTGTCTAGACTAGAAATGATTCGTGTTGCTCTGAAGGATTTCAGGAGATGAAAATCAAAGTCCTGCACAGCTGGTGTTGGGATCAAATACTGAGAGGGATTCACTTCCTTCTTACCATGCCTCCTCCCATCATGCACCGTGACTTAAAATGTGTCATCTTTAGTACAGCAAGTACTGTAGTTCATCGACTACTGATGACGACTTGTTGGTTCCCGGAACCGACTCCGCCATCGGCAACCAGTTAGTACAAAATGCTCGTGTGCACAATCAGCCAGCTTGTTCAGGCACTGAACCGACTTTGGGACCCGGTTGCTCCGCCTGTGGACTAGATCCCTCACGGCCATTATTGCTTTTGTATCGGTTGTGATTCGCACCACATTTGCGATACAACACTGTAAATAGTTTGTTGCCCAAAGTCTGCTGTTCTTTTCAGCTGTATTCTGTCTTGCTGCCTTCAGCCTCTTCTTAAACCAAACTCATCTCCTAGCTGTGGCTGTGACGAGCAGGTAAACTGGTCTGGGGCGGTGGAAAAGCAACTGAAGTGGTAAAGTGAGACACTCAGTTTTTGATTTAAATAAACAGATTGGGGCAGTGGCTAAAATGACCCAATGTAAATTATTTATTTTTATTATAGATTTAAACACCATTCACTCAGGACTCCTTGTCCTGCTCTTCATCCTGTTTTGTCTTTGGTCTCTGAAATACATTTTTCTTCACACTTAACTGCAGGATAATGCCGTAATGCTGATATACGTCAGTAGCCCAGGTACAATACTCCACCCTTAATATGATATGAACACATCTGATGGACTACTGCTGTCCCCCATGAAGTAATGGGGCAGGTTGGGGTTGATCCTGTCCAATGCTATCTGGTTATTATGTTAGCTAACAAGAGATCTTAAATAAAGTATAATTAATTAAAGAATTGTTCAAGACAAATAATCGGTTTTCAGACTTCCTGATACAGTTCATATGTATAAAATTTAGAAACCCTGAACCAAGCTTAGCTTTTTATACCCTTAAAATCATTTACCTCGAAATGTTACATCATTTCACTCATCACTGTTTCTAGGGCTCCTAGATTCAAAACCTTTACCTTTACCTTGGTTTTGCCACGCCCCCGGAAATGACATCACATAACCAAACACATCTACACAGCATTAAAAATGTAACCGCTGACATCCCAAAGATGAACTAAAAATAAGTTTTAATCAGTAAAGGACAACTAGACAAAGATATTGAGGATCGAGTTTGAGTGTCCCACTTCAGCAATGTTCACCCTTCGTTACTCCCCAAGGCTGGTCGTGATTATACTCTAAATTCACACAAGAAAACTTTCACAAAAAAAGATACTAAATTCATTTTTTTCCTAAAAACAAACAATGAAATGATGTGTATCGCCATCCCTGATTATCTAAGATTTCTCTCTCAGGTTGGCGCACGCGCACCTCCGAGCCGCGAGCGGCCGCCAATCTTAACCATCAAAATTTCGAACGTCAAAGAGCTAAAACCACGCCCATTCTCGCGAGATTTGCGGACACGCGCGCGGACTTTATGTTGCAGGTTTTTATCGATTTAATTTAATGTATATATTTTTTTATCTCAGTCTTAAGCAATAAAACGCACCCAGTAAAATAACAATCCGCTTTCTCCTCTCTCTTCTCTTCCCCCAAGACAGCCCTTACGCAGTGTAGATACGAGTAATTAGGCCATCTACACCCGTCACTATCGAACAAACCGGAAGTGCGCATGCGTCGGAATGTCACCATGGTCACCATGGTGATAGCTGGCTGCTACCTGAGGATATTCTGAGGTGAGGTGATTTACCTTCACACCGCTTTCTTTCTGATAGCCATTTTGTCACTAAGCTACTAAAGAGGTTTAATAAACAACTCCCGCAGTTCTCTGTGCAACATAAAGCATCTGGGATTTGTTTTTGTTTCCTGTGTGTGTGTGTGTGTTTCCTCAGACAGGTAAATGAGGTGAACAACAAGGTTTAGAGAGAAAAAACAACTGTAAACCTTCACTGAACTCGGATAGTAAAGCCTACCTTTACCTACACTCTGACTAACATTTAAATATATTTTACTAGTTTATTTTATTAGTTAAAATATTCTGACCTGTCGATGGAAAAGCTATTGAAGTGTAAAAAAAGGTTTATTTGTGTTTAACTGTCGATATAGTATCATTAAGCTAAATAAAGTGCAGGTCAATACCAAAGTGTACTAACTTATATACATGAATTATATTATTATATATATAATTTTTTAAGTGTGTAATTAATGTATCACTACAGGACCGTTCATTGTTCAATAAGCACAACAATAATAGCCAAGGAGTACGTTTACATGCACACTAATAGTCCACTGTTATTCCCAATATGACAATATTTATTTTATACAGGTCAACATTTTGCAGGGCTGGTGTAGAGAAGCCACACCTGCATGTAAACAGGAATATTAGCAGAATATTTATTTTCATTAGCCATGTAAACAGCTTACTAGGAATTTTGTCTTTTTCGGAATAAAGCCAGAATATTTTATGCGTGTAAACATAGTGAAGTTAAATTTAACTTGAGTGGCTAAAGGTTCACAGGTGTTCACAGGTGTTAAATCCAAAATGTAAGTTAAATGTAAAAAAAAAAGTTTTCATCTTCACTCATAAAACGGCTCATTGCTTTCTGCTACCTCCTGCAAAGTGAATATACAAAATAACATTAGGAAACATATGCAGATTATTTATTATATATTTTATATCTCTGTAGGTTAGGAGTTCTCACATGATGAACCACTTCTATTTTAGTAATGCTGGCTAAAAGCAGAAAAGATTACAGCGGTATGATAACCCTCCACACACCTGTCCCACCATGTCTGCTCCACCATACGGTGAGACACTTTTTCCAGCACCACAGAGGTAAATAAAAGAGAGGATGCTGCAAAGTGACTTCCATTTTCCTTCCTCAGTCTCCCAGGAGTGTTGCGCAGAAGTCCTCATCAGTAGTGGCGTGTCCACATGTGACTCAGAAATCAAGCAGGGTCGTTACACGCCCAGGAACGGAGGATGATGAGGCACACACACTCTCTCCCTGTTCAGTAAAACAGCTACAGGTATTCCCCACACGCCAGACGTCCACCGAAATGCTCTTTTTTTGTAAACCAGGACTCCTTTTCTTTCTGAAATAAATAACACACCACTCTGTTACAGGATCAGTTTCTTTCAGAAAGACAGGAAGCAGACGCCATCACACGACCGCTGCTGGACACTGAGAATGGATTCATCAAGGTGTGTGTTGGTGTTTAATTCAGACACAGGTTGCAGTAAACGGAGCACTGCTTCACAATAATTGATGGTCCTGAATGCATGAAATCCATGAAGCTGTTAATCAGTAGGATATGAAATGAAATAGCTGATCTGGGATCAGGATGATTTCTGTTTGTATGTGCAGGATCTGGAGCGTTTCCTCAACCACAGAGACATGCTGAGTGTGAGGAAGCGGGAGCTTCTGCACAAGCGCTGGACAGAGTGTGTGTGGTGGCCGGTGCAG
This sequence comes from Notoglanidium macrostoma, assembly GCA_030068235.1. Lineage (NCBI taxonomy): Eukaryota > Metazoa > Chordata > Actinopteri > Siluriformes > Auchenoglanididae > Notoglanidium > Notoglanidium macrostoma. Next base: position 27,076,566 of record JAQQZR010000012.1, on the reverse strand, counting down.
CACAGTGTCGAACAACGCTTAGCACACCGTCGTCATGAAGGGGCGGAGCGAATGAAGATGATGCACAGAGGCTACGTTAACTCCAGCGCTAAGGTTTCATTGTTTAGCATGAACTGCGACATTTCAAACATTGCCCAGTAACAGTAACGATTACATATTTCTATTTCACCCTAAATGATTACATGCGCCTTACTGTAATTTAATTAGCCATGACGTGTGTATTTTTGTAAATTTATCCAGATTTGAATCCATCAAGCTCCAGTTATAAGTGGTATACTGTATATGACCACATTCGTATAACAAGGTTAAAGTAACACAAATCCGATTTTCTGCCTTCATGTGACGCATACACAGATGCTTATGATTTAGTTCTCACGCTTGGACTGATCTAGAAAATATCCCAAACCAAAATAATAAAAACATCACTTGAAAGGAGAAACTTAATAGAGAAGCCTAATGATCCTGTTGTCTTCCAGGTCAGCACCGCTCCCTTGAAGGACCCACAGTTTCTCCACTCTCATTCAAGAACGAAGGAGAAGAGAACGCTTCATCAATGCCAGACAGGTTCCAGAGCTCACACCTTACAAAACACACAATGTCTTTAGAAAATGATCCAGAGTGTCTACTATAAATGGTCAGTTTAACACCTCAGTGAGAGAGCACTCAAATTAAATGTGCTGTTTAATTTCACACTTTCCACCACTTAATCTCATGTCCACCAATCGTACCAGAGTAGCTGCCCAAAATGTGACCAATCAGAGCACAGTTCAGCCATACAGAAAGCTGTAATGTATTTTAAATATGTTGTTGTTTGGTACTAGATTTTATAAATGTACAGGAAATCTGTGAAATAAACACCATGATCATTCTGTGACCAATCTGAGCAGAACTTCAAGTTAGATTTCTTGAAGGCTCTGGAGAGCATCATGTGTATGTATTATGGCATTGACCTTTGACCTGTGCATGACAGGATGTGTGGATGGCTGTCGGTGGGTGGCGTCAGCAGAGCAACAGAGCAGGAACAAGAGAGATCTGCACAGAGGCAGCAGGTACGGAAATAAAGCACAATGACGTAAAATGAAACAGTGAGGTAGAACTGAATGTTTTGTTTTTTCTGCTGTACAGGAGTCGAGGCCTTGTGTACATGGCTACTGCAGATGGGCGGTGCTTCCAGCCTGGATGCTGGTCCGCGATTGGTCTGACTCGTAGTTATTCTATAAAGTCATGACATGACACTGAGCATCCTCTACCTCATTCAGTCACGACCTCGAATGGCTTTACAGTGGCCCTGTTCCACTGCATGGTACCGCCTCGATTAGACTCGACTCTTTTGGTGTCAGGTTCTTCTTTTTGCACTGTAGCTGGTCGTCATAGCGACACCGCATGAAACTGCTGTTACGCCATCTTCAACACAACACACACAGGAACATTTTATTATTATTTACTCTCCATGCACTGATGAGTCGTACTATCGTACGTATGCCAGGCACTATCTACAACTTCTGCTCGATGGAAAAGCAAAAAGGCGAGTCGAGTCGAGTCGAGCAGGTACCAAGTGGAAAAGGGCCACAAAACTTCTGTTTCAGATTGTGGTACATTCCTTCTGTTGTATGGATAATAATGAAAGTTAATACAAAAAACAAGCTATTATTATTGTTAGTGTTGTTATTATTACTATTAAATACAACAGTTTTTATTTCAATTAATTTATTTCGAATTGCTTTAAAATATAAAGCTAACTTGTATATATTTTTTATTTAACTACATAATGATATTCCATAGGCGCTATTTTTTTTTTTTTTATTTAAGCCCTGGCCCAATTTGCGATTGTAGCCCTGTGCTCTGTGAGTGAATATCCAGTCCACACTTCATCTCCTCTCCAAAATAAATTCCACAAGATCAGTGCAATTTTCAGGTTTAATTGTGCGATTTGCCTGCATGTTCCTGTGAAAGAGCTGTTACCATAGAAACAATAGCATAATAGAGCCAGCATATTAATATAAATCTGTGATTTGCTGTTGCAATAATATCAGAGCTGCTGTTACAAAAAGTTAATCACCACCTGACCAATCAGAATACAGAAATCAGCAGCGCTGCGGTAAAAGTGGTTCTGTACAGTTTACGCTGTTTGTTTAGATGATGGAAAGTAAAACACTTAAAATAGTCAACATTGTTTTTTTTTTTTATTTGTCTTATTTGGTGTAGCTGGGGCTGAGGTCTGCAAAATCAAATCCATCTCTTATTCTGTGACTGTAACACGATAACAAGTGGTTTGCAAAGAAAAGCACCTGAACCTTGCTCTCTAGGTGAGCTAGATGGAGAGCAACATGAGATTCTCTACTCTGTCATGCTTTTATCTCCTGCTGAGTAAGAAGATAAACTTGATTTGAATAAACTTTGGCCTGCAGAAGTTTAACTAAAAAAACAGATACATAGAAAAATAAGGTTTCATTCTTATAGGTATGAGGTTCGAGGTCAGAGGAGTGGCATCTGCTCATACAGCTGCAGGTCGAGCCGAACTCTGACCTCTCCAGTGGGGACCTCGTGGAGCAGCAGACGCCGAGTCAGCGGACCTCTGCCGTCCTGATCCTTCTTTATAGTTGCCACAGGAACCTCCGTGCGACCCAGGAAGTCTGAAAACAAGCCGGTGCAACGAGTAAGCATCGATGTTTATAAAAGAAGAGATTCAGCTAAAGAAATAACGCATGCTGTGCTAACTGATTCTCTCTTCTGGAGTGTCGTGCACTTGCCATCGGGAGAGAACTGATCCCTCTCGAACACAGTGATGCAGAGGACATCCTGGTACAGGTCTTTGATGAAGAAATGACAGCTGAAGTTCCATTTAGGGTTGATGGTGTCATTCTGAGGCCGTGAGGTGTAGCACTGTGCTCCCATAGACAGCTCGCAGTACGGGTTACTCTTACCTACAACCCAACACCACACACACAAACCTGTTACTGCTAACAGAACAGACGGATCCTGAAACTTTACTGAGCACAAGAAGCCACGTTCAGATTAACTGATTCATGCTTATAGGTTACATGACTGACTGGAAAACTAAAGATTTTCTCAGTCTAAACCCCAGAAGTTTGTCCTGTTTGGCGGATGTTAGTCACTCGACAAACATTTAAGTCAAATGTAACTCGTCTAAATACTTACAATTCTGTAGAATTTGTACTTTCAGAGATGGAAGAACTTCTAGTTGTGTAGCTCAGGTGTATGGATACTACATAACCTTTAGGAAGTTTACTGTATGGCTCTATAAGAGCAGCTTTAATACCACTTTCTTTTCAGGTCTGTCATTTTTACACCTTTAATGTGCAACTTAGCTGTAGCTTTGAATTACTGTTATTAGTCACATATTTTATATATTTGTTGATGGAGTTCAATAACTGCCTTTAATTTCAATTAAATGCACAAAACTCCACAATGTTTATATTGGAATATTTCTGATGTGGTTAGTGAGTCTAGTGATAATTTGTTGATTGGTGCTGTGTTTATTATTTCTGTGTGAAAGTATTGGTTTTGTGGACGGGAGAAAAAACCTTCAGGGTTTCATTGTCAGCTCATATAAACTAACTGACTCTAGGAGTAAGTGGGCGTGGCCAGCCAACACAATATTGTATTAATTTTTCAATATTGATGTGTGTGTGTTCTATATTTCTCACCGTTCGGTTTGCAGGGTTTAAGCTCAACAGCCTCCTGAGCTGTTACTAACAAACGTCCAATACCACTTGTCTTCTGAGAGCGAGCTGTAAAACCAACGCACACGCACACAAACACACAATTTTAGTGTAACATTAGCGTGTAATCAGAAATACACATGCTGAATGTGAAGAATAGCAAATAGTTTGGTAAAAAGGCCAGACCTGTCTAGTGTTTAATTTTTGGAGGAATGATAATTATTTGAATTTAGAAGCAGTTAGTTTAGTTTACTGAAGCAGGTTCATTCCGATTTGTTATGTATTTATGATATTTATCTATTTTGGGTGAGTAGATTTTTTTTTTTTCAACCATTCCTTCAAAGGTCTTCAATCTTATCTACAAAGAGCCACACCAGCCCTTCATGGATAAACGTGAAGACTTAAGTGCTCCCTGTCGTTCTCCAACCTTGGTAAGCCTTCTCTCGCTTCAGCTTCTCCGTCTCTATGAAGTGCTCTGATGCTGCTTTGATTCGCTGGACCCATGTGGTTCTGAGAACAAAAAAAAAAAGCCTTCAGTGAACATTCCAATATTATTGATTTATCATCCACACGAGCATTTACACTAGAAAATGTTGAAAAATTAGTAAGAAGGAAGATCCGTGAGATTGAGAAATGAGGCCCATTGAGTGTGTGTGTGTGTGTGTGTGTGTGTGTGTGTGTGCGTGTGAGTAAGTGCACCTTTCGTTAATGCTGTCAGCTTTCAGCGTGTACACACGGTCGATGTGCGAGATGTGAAAGATCGGGTCTTCGCTGGACGGATCAGACGGCATTTTAACCAGCACTTCATTCAGAAACACAGGCTAATGAGAGAGAGAGAAAGAGAGAGAGGTTATCTCTCTATCATACACCCAGCTTCTAGAAATATCCTCTTTACACACGAGTTATGCTCCATGACATCGTTACCGTTTTGTACATCTTGTAGATGGCGTTAGACTTGGGGCTGAAGGGTCGGTCTGTGTTTGAGGAGAACTGTTTGGAGGTGTAGGTGAAGAGCAGGAAGTCGCTGAACAGGAAGGCCCAGAGCTCCTTGTTGCTTTTAGCCTTCCATACACGCCCGCTGTGCAGCAGCTTGCGTGGACCCAGGCAGTTCGTCAGCGAGTTAAAGACCAAATGCTGCGCAATATGGCAAAATAAATTTTTTTTATAGCTAACATTTCACAAACATTCCAAAATAAATGGCAAATTGCCATAGGGACATGCTGTTATAGGAAAATCATCAACTTTATGGACATAGCTCCTTGTTGCACTATATAATATCTCAATAACTATATTTGGGGAAAAAAACATTTTTGAATATTATTTCATGTTAAATTAAACAATTGGTCACTTCGACCTAAACAGAACCACCTCCAGCTCTGACATAGGTACTTATATGGGCAGGGCTTACAGTACTGCTCGTCGCTGATTGGCTACATATACCAAATGTCCTTATATAAGATTGTCCAAACATATAATTATTTTAACAGACAGTAACTTAAAAGAAAAATGTATTGATACTGGATTGCTACTGCTGTTTTTGTCACAAAAAGCAATGCTGTAATATTTTTATTTTAACGTCATTATTCCATCAAATAATTTTGTCAAATCTTCATCAATAAACAGTTGATGGTTAAATCATTTTGAACGCCTCCTTCAATCCATGGCCCTGTTTACAGACGTTCTGTTCTTTTATTTCATTGTATAGTGTTAAACCAGGAAAGGAAGATCAGCCCACCTCGATGACCCCCTCACACTGTATGCGGTTCTGCAGCCACTCGAGTCTGTCCGAGTTTTCTTTCTCCCTCACACCCTCATTAACCTGTGAACACAGAAGCTCCGCCCTCTCCAGCGCCTCCCGAAGGTTCACCTGGTCCACATGTCCCGCCGGAGTGTTTTCCAAAATCTACAACCACATAGGGATGAGGACAAACAGAGAAAAAGAAATCTCTTAGACTTCTAGCAAGAGATAACCCACTTTTCTGCAAGTCTGCTTATGATCCATGTGTAGGACTGAAGGCCTCATGTCTACAACCGTATGAATTATTAATAGACTCATTTCCACTCTATGTAAACTCCTGGCAGCTTGGAAATGGAGCAACATACGATCATAATCTATTCATATTATTGTTTCTGGTTTGAAGCCTCACATTTCTGATGAGTAAAGGATAGCGCGTGATCCTCTGCATCGGCTTCAGCAGGAAGCTGGACAGCGGCATCCCTTTACACCTGTAATTAGTGGCAATTTTCTGCAAAACAGAGCGGAGACAAACGCAACCTGAAAGCACATCTGGATATAATCCACACAATTTTCCACTCACGAGTTATAATTAGATGTTATGCAGCCCGATAACACCTGCACCTGATACCTAATTACAATGCCAGCTAACTATAACAGCTAGTCAGTACACCAAAGGAAAGTACAGTAGATTCTGTGCCAAAAGAAGTGCATATGAAGAGCGTTAAACCTTTAGGAAGAGCTTGAAATCGGGCGAGGCATCGGTTTTCTGTTGCAGCAGGGCGGCTGCATTCAGTTGGCAGCTGCAGAAGCGGATGTAGGCCTGCATGTGTGAAAGCTCAGAGGACAGGATGTCTCCGATCACCTGCACGGGCATGCGCTCACCTGCCGTCTTCTTACGCACACGCAGAGCTCTGAAAAATGTACATTTTAATACCTTTTTTGGGGTGATCACTACACGGACAACATGCAGTCATGGTCCACACGATTATAAGAACGTCTAGTACCGAATAAAATTAATAAAAATATCATTGTGTTCCAATTTGAAAGCAGGTTGATAGATTTTTTTTTTTTTGGCCAAATATGAATTTTTTTTTTCACTGTAGGCAACCGCGAAATTTCTAACAAACATGGTGGACCAAACTGTCACTTTGATTAAGATGTAAAGTTACGTATCGTAAAAATGATCTCAAAGTTTGTACATCTAGCATGCTATGTAGCTGGCTAGTTACTATGCTATTTAGCAAACAGTAGCCTAGTTAGAGTTCAGCAGCCAAAAAAAAAAAATGGTTCATTTCCTTGCTGTTATTTTTTTTGTTATTCCCCTGAGTGAAGACAGATAGTGCTGTGATTCACTCTCTTACTTGAGCAGTTTGGTGTTGCACATGATCAGCTCTCTCCAGTTCACAAAGATCGCACTCATCTCAGCTTCGCTCAAGCGGCCTGACTCGGCCATGGGTTTGTAAAACACCTACACACACACACACACACACACACACACACACACAATGAAGTCACAGGGTCTATACAAAGTTAAATCACATTGAGACCTGAACTTTACGACTGATCAGCTTTCCAGAGCAATTCATACAACTGCGCAATTTAAATGAACATCTAAAAATATAATTTCAAAAAAACATAAAAGAAAATGTGCACAATTTCACTCTTACTCCAAATATAGTTTATCAACCATGTAAATAAAAAAACAAACAAACAAACAAAAAAAAAACAGTGGTGTACTTGAGTATATTTTTGGGTGTGTTTCGTATGTTAAGTGTTACATTTATTCATTCCTAACTTATTACATGTTTTTCAATCAATCAATCACGTACATGGGGAGTCGATTCACAGTCCTGAAGCGCTCAGGTCAGTGAAAAGCTGAGACATGACTAATCAATGACTTAATTAATTAATGAATCACTTGATTAATCAATTAATTTGGAAATGAACGCTGTCCGATCAGTAAAATGGCGGTTCAGATCTGTGAGTCGTCTCCCAACATTCATCGCAAAGATCCGACTCAAAGAATCGATTCAATGAACCGACTCTTACACGAGCTTTCAAGCTCACGAAAGCATGCAAGTGGATTTCTGTGATAAACAAGTTGTTCAAATTTACTACCGTTATCATTTTTCACATTGCTATTCATGAAAACGATAATTTAAGGTTAAGGATGTAGACTTGGATGAAAAATGGTGTTATAGGCGCTGGCAATTAGCATTCTCCTCGCTGAACTGCAGTAGGTTAGCTAACGTTAGCATGGAAACTTCATGTTTCAGTCACCTGATTTTTCTGTGGAGTTGCCATAACTGAGACCAAATATAGGGTCAATGATTTAGATGTTAATAAAGATCCAGTTTCATTTGTGAATGTTATGTCTTTTATAGAGAGTAATTCTGTGCCTTTATAAAAAATAAAAAAAACCCTTTTGTTTATATAGTTTTGTCTATAGTTTTATTAGTTTTATAGTATTATGTTGGTTCGATTCAACATGACTGACGGACTGTAGCTGATGTCTCATTTCTGTAAGAAATCATTAATTTACACTTAAGTATGTTAGAACATATGTGTGTATCTATATCTGTTAAATACCTGTGTATTTATTGTGTGTGTGTGTGTGTGTGTGTGTGTGTGTGTGTGTGTGTGTGTATGTTAGTTTACCTCAAGCACCAGCTCCAGGTCCTGTACATATGTCTGCTCCGTCTCGATGAGTTCGTGGATGTAGCCCTGCCTCTTCCTCTCCTCACAACTCATGGAGTCTAAGCTCAAAAGGTCTGCACACCCTACACACACACACACACACACACAAGCATGCAGGTACACATACAGACGAGCATGTAGACACGTATGCATGCACACACTTACAGATGAGCACACAGACAGTAGACGTGTTAGTGTGAACGTGTATATACACAAAAACAAGAGTTAAACATGGACATACTGTAAGACGTGGAGCTTGTTAATATAATAATGTTTATAATAATTGTGATCAACTGCGTCAAAAAATGCCTCATTGAGGCATCATATCCTGTATGAATCAAAAATACGACTTCAAATTCTTTTTAATTAAAAAAAGCAAAAATGTACCTGCATTTTGTCAGCAAAGGTTAATATTGTCACATGCACACTGGTGTGTGTTTTTGTGAAACACTTTTTCAGACACAAAATAAAATATTTCCGATTTTCAATGTCAACCAAACAAATATATATATATACACACACTACCGGTCAAAAGTTTGGGGTCACCTTCTAGTTCAATTATTTCTTTATTTTTATGACTTTAAAAGAGACTGGATAATGATGGACTGTTGTTTCTCTTTACTTAGTTGA
>JAQQZR010000012.1:27051712-27067577 GCA_030068235.1 Notoglanidium macrostoma | reverse complement strand
AACGTAGAAAGCAAAAAAAATAAAGAAAAACCTATGAAAAAGAGTAGGTGTGTCCAAACTTTTGACCGGTAGTGTAGATATATGCACTAAAATGGAATGCAAATATGAAACTACCCACTTAAACCCCCTGTGTATTGTCCAGTCATAAACTGGAAATGATTCATTAACTATAACTAAAGCTAATAGGAAGGGAATATAGTTAGGAGAGTGAGGTCTGGACCTCCTATGGTAAGAATTGTGTATGAGCATGCACACACACGTACACAAACACATATACTAATGCATGAATAAGCATCCATATGCTCAAACATCGAACACAGCTCTGAGCACGGTGAACACATATCGAAATCAGAGCACTACGCAAAACCCACAGTTTAAAAACCTCTTTATTTCTCTTTCGGTTTCTCCATAGAAAAGAGCAGCAAAGCTGGAGCAGAGCTTCTGTTAGAGCACACAGAAAGCAAAAGGCCGTGGCGCTGAAGTGTAAGGGCTGTTAGCTGGTTGCATAGGGACGGCTCAAGTGCTATAGGATAACATGCTGCTGGTGATGTCATCAGGTGTGTGTGTGTGTGTGTGTGTGTGTGTGCTACATTTTAACAGGAAGAAGCCAACTAACAATCCTATGATGTAAATGGCTTAGAAAGGAAGCAGCGTATGCTGGTATAGCATGGACGCACACATACAGTATACACGCATACATTCGCTCTCTCTGTTGTGAGATCATGGTGTATATGAACAGTACTGCTGCAAACCTGTTTCACTTCAAGGTTTAAGGTTTCTTGATCAGTATATAAGGACTATAGAAAAGAACCCTGTTACTACTACTCACTTGTACCATATTTCCCTTTTAATTCAACAGTTCAGCCAAAATGAAAAGTACACCAATCCCCCTAAATATAATTAGCATGTGAAATTTGCAAAGTTTAGGCTAGACAGGACATTGCGGGCATTTCATTCTGGCCGAAGTATTTCTTTAACCCAAATCAATTTGTGTTCTTTTTAATGGCAGGAAATGCATAACAACAAAAGAGAAGCAAAAAAAAAGAGAAAACAATAAAACAGGAATTTCTAAATGAGGGAGGAGCCTCATCCAAAAAGAGCAGGAGGGAGGCGGAGTCTTGTCTGCTGCTCTCTGATTGGAGGAGGAGGAGGAGGAGGAGGAGGAGGAGGAGGGGCCGAGGCTAGAGTTCCTGAAATAAAGCAGAGATGAGGCGAGCGACAGGAAAAGGGAAGGAACAGAGGAGGGGACCAAGTGTAGCCATGAAAGATAATGAAGAGAGGAAAGAGAGAAAGAAAAAAACTGAAATGCTGGGATAAACTGACTCTAATCGAAGAAGTTTACACATACTAAATGTATTTACAAGGCTGGAGGAGAATCACTAACTTTTTTGGATCTTGAAGATCTTAGATGTAGTCGGGTTTATACATCTCATTATGATTAAACAAATAGATTACGCCTTTTTCTAGGCATTTAATTTGAATACTGAAATTGCTGCTTTATTGGGAAATCATTTTGCGTCTTTCTTGAAATAAATACCGGCAAAATAAGACAATTTCAAGCTTAAAATTTGAAAATAAAATGCTAGAAATAGGCTTTTGTTTTTGCTTCAATAATAATGAGAATTTATTTTTTTATTTTTATTTTACATATTTTGTATGAAAACTGCAAGTATGTTTTATAACTTGGTTTTTTATAACTTGTTTTTTTTAACTTGTTTTTTTTAACTTGGTGCCTGTGCTTAATCTCAAACCATTCCACACTTTCTTAGTGTTAAAAAAAAGATAGACCTCAGATCAAAATAGGTCCAGCATAATTCTTCTTGTGTTTGACCAAGAACGTGACGTGACGTTTGATCGCGGTCATTTATCACTATTGAAAAAGCTCAAGCAGTCAAATGTACAAGACTGCAACTGATAAAAGATGTGCAAAAAAGTGCATGATGTGGAGGGATTGATTTGAAAGATAAATAAATAAATAAAATCCCAAGTCACTGTAATACATCATCGTACTCTTGATCTTCTTATAATGTGAAATGCAGCATCGTGTTCAGAACTTCTAATTCTCACCTGTTTCCTAACACAAGTCAGATTCATTGCTTCTTACTCATTGTGAGCAGTGGCTTTTGGGACTGGAAGTTTCATTTCAGCCTAAAACAACTTCAGACAAATATAGATGATGTTTTCCTTGACTGCTCTTTTTCAATAAAGTCCTTGTCGTTGTGTTTGCATTTGTATCAAAGCATGTCTGGTAGTCCGGAAAGTGCAAAGACACTGACACGGAATTTATTAAAATCTGTTCCTTGTTAAGGGTCACTTGCACTGAGGGCATGTGAAGGATTTGAGACAAGGTCACTGTAATAAAGCGGAGGACATATCAAGTGGCGGGACACTGATATCTTTCTGATTTCTCATTGACTCCGTAGCACTCTTGATTTTTTTACTCGCTGAAGTCTCGCTGTTTCTTCTCCCAGCATTCAGCAATTCTGTTCCATTTATATATTTTTTATACTTCTCTCTGAAAGAACAGAAATCTACACGCTCTCTTTTTGGTCTTTTTCTGTTTATAAGTACATTCACTCAGAAGACGTACGTAAAGGTGTCAGGACTTACATTGCTGGCTAGGGTCGGACTCTGTAGTCATCTTGACATAATTGGTCGGGAATAGCCCGATGACCCCGTTGAGTTCACCTTTCCACCAATCGGAGTCGTCCTTGTTGAGGACGCTGATCAGCTGACCTTTCTGGAACGTCATCTCGTCGCCATTGGCTGCTTTGTAGTCATACATGGCAATGACCTGACACACTGAAGAAAAAGAAAGAATAGGAATATATTAAGACTGTGGTTGGATTTCTAAAACACATGCAGAATTATTTCAATAGTTTTTCCATCATATCCTTCTGTTAACATTTTCCTGTCCCAGAAATTAGATCCCGTATAAAACCAAAAACGGTGCTGCTTAACTTGATTATGCTGTATTCTGTATCAGTGGATATAGATCAGTGATCACCACTGTTCCTGGAGATCTTCCTACTTGATGACTAACTATAATCGTGCCCACCTGACCACGCAACCACTGCCTTCAGAAGTTCTTGAGCAACTAAAAGAGGTGTGTTATATTTTGGTTGGAGATAAAATCTGCAGGACGGTAGCTCTCCAGGAAAGGGGTAGATGACCACTGCTCTAGATCCACTGTGACCCTGAGCAGAGGATAATAGTCAACAAAGTATACATACGTGGCTGGGGGGCAGGAGTGGTTTTACCACTGTTGGGCTCCAGCAGTCTGACATTTGAGGAGTGAAACCAGCCCTTTTGACGCTTCTTACCCCGTGCCTTCAACACACGCAATAAAGACCATCAATCAGCTTGAGTTCCCTCTGAAATATATACAGGTTTCTTCTCAACGATTGTGTATCCGGACAAACAGACCTGCAGTTCTCCCAGCCACCAGCCACAGGAGTTCTTATGGAGAACAAGGATGAGCTGGCCCGGAGTCACGTTCAGCTGCTCTGCCGTCATGGCCTTACAGGCTGTTGTTACCTGTGCAATCTCTGAAAAGAATGAAAAGGAAAGATATAGAACGGTACCGTCTTCCTCCAGAGTGCACACTTGCTGTTCAGGGTTTGCAAACTCACCTGGCTTTTTACCGGAAGCACCAGCTTTGGCAGACTGAAAAAGGCGTTAAACCAATGTTAAACCTATGCACGGTTCAGAGCATTAGGAATCTAAAAAACATCATTATAAAATTTTTCATACGTCGGAGTCTTTGGGTTTGACGTAATTGGAAGGGAAGAGTCCTGACTGGTCGCCGATGCAGCCTTTCCACCACTCCCCCTCTTTTTCCATTACCAAGACAACGTCCTCGGCTCGGAACATCAGGTCACCTGACTCGGGGCTCTCGTACGTGTAAAGAGCCACGTATTCTAACGAAAACGGAAACAACACATGGGCACACGCCATAAAATTGAAGCAACTGAAAGCTGAACATAGAAAACACAGCTCACCTTCAAGCAGAACAGAGTCGGGCAGGTCCAGATCATCAACAGTGGAATACAAAGGCCTGGAAGTAAAGCAAAGAAAATTCTGGTAAAGGCGAGGATGTACCATCTCCGTGGAGTTTGCCATGTTCCTCTGGGAATCTCCTTGTTCTCTAGTTTCCCCCCAACTTTTGAAAACATACTGGGAGGTAAACTGATGACTCTAAATTGCCCCTATCTATGAATGTGTGTGCCCTGTAATGGACAGGTGCCCCTATCCAGGGTATATTCCACCATGTACCCAGTAATCCCTAGGATAGGCTTCGGATCAACAGCAACCCTAACCAGGATAAAGTGTTTACCGGAGATTAATAAATTAATGAAAGTGTTATTAAATATCAGTTTTAGGTGTAGGAGTAAATCCTGATTCCAGATTATATAAGCTTGGACGTGAGGACGTTCAATAAGGCAGCAGTTGCAGGTTTTAAATTTGACTGTGAGGCGTTCTACAGCAGAGGAGCCCAAACTACAGTCTGCGCACTATTTGTGGATCAGCACTATTTTTGAAACAGCTTGCAAGCTTTGTTTTGAATCTGTTAAAATAACAACGTTACTCCGCGATTAATGCTCCTTAGTGGAAAATCTGGTACGAAACACGAAATGGTTAATAATTATTCATCTCTGATTTAAACCTGATGTATTACGTTTATAAATCACCGGAAGAGTGAAAGCGAGAACGTACTCTGTGTGTGTGTTGTTGGTGATGGTCACCATGGAGACATAGGTTTTGGGGAACCAGCCTTGGTTCTCGGAGAGTTCCCCGTACCACCAGTTCTCCTGCTGCTCCAGAACCGTGATGATGTCATCCTTAGAGAAGCCCAGCTGAGTGTCAGTGGTAGGTGTCCACGCACACAGAGCTACGGCCTACACACAGAGTACAGAAATGTTTGTTTTTGATGTACTGCAGTCTTTTTTTTTTTCTAGATTAAATATAAGTTTAATGTACAAACACTTTTATCTCTGTTCACATAGGCCTAACCTGAGTGTGTTGTGTGTGTGTCGCTGCAGGAGTGTGTGTGGGTGTTGGTCCCTCTACATCCACTCGAGGGATCCTAGAAGAAGGGGATATTGCAATAAATAGACAATGTATTAATGTATTATGAAAACATAAGCGTGTCATTTGTAATGTCATGTATAAACAGAGGCAGAGCAAAAATGAAAGGTTGGACAAAATTTCTGTAAGAAAATTGTCAGATCAAACTAAACAAGCTATGTTTACTTGTATATTTTGCTGACTTTTTCAAAATATGCTTTCGTCTTGGTTTTAGCAAAGCCCAACAATAGCCCAAGACCTACAATAATAAGAGTAAATACTGAGTTTTACCTGGAGTAGTCAGTAGGGGGCAGTGCGTTCTGTGTAGCAGCTGCTGTTGAATCAGTCTCATCGTTTTTACAGGTTTTCTCAGCATAACTCTCAGGAAACCAGCCGCTGCTGCCTCGGTAGGTGCCATACAGCCAACCAGGCTCCCTCACCGTGGACTCGTCCACCTGAGCATGATCAGTGTGCGGTAAGTGTGGTACATGCATGTTTATACTATCTGGCTGCGTGACTGTGATTATGTACCTCTATCAGACCATCTGCTTCTAGCGACAGTTCATCAGAGTTGCGGGCGGTGAAGGGATAAAGCGCTCTGTAGGTGCTCAGCGTGCTCTTCTTGCCCTGAACATCAAAACCAGTTGGTTGTACACCTGTACCTGTCAAACACAGAATTAGGATGGACTATAAACAGTACACACTAACAGTGTATCAGCCCATGTACACACAGACACACACTCACCTGTTGTGTTTGCTGTACTGTTAAACAGTGCAGAGAGCTGCGACTGAAGATCAGCAGTTGCGCTGTTCACAGGATTCATCCCTTGTTCTTTAACTCCGTCATCCCCCTTCTCCTTGCTGACTTTCTCCTCCGCTTTCCTTCTCTCCTCCCTCTCTTTCTCTTCCGCTCTCCTTCTATCCTCCCTCTCTTTCTCTTCTGTTCTCCTTCTCTCCTCTCTGTCGTTCTCTTCTGCTCTTTTTTTCTCCTCCCTCTCCCTCTCCTCAGCTCTCCTCCTCTTCTCCTTCTCCCTCTCCTCCCTCTCCTGCTGCGCGGCCTTCTCCTGGGCCTCACGGAGTCGGGCCTGGGCCTGGAGTTGCTGCTCCTCCCTGAGTTTGGCCTCTCTCTCCTGAGCAAGCCTCCTCTGGCGCTCGGCCTCCTCCTTCTGCAGCCGCTCCTGCTCCAGCTTGTCCTGTCTGAGCTCACACACACACACACACACACACGTACACACACACAGGTCATCTTTTATGTGGGGGGAGATCATTTGTAAATGTCACCACCATTTTTACAGGCAGTTTATTAAAAGGGAATTTTGTGAAACATACTGTGTATTCCCAAAAGATCAAAAAATGATATGTTAGGAAGTGTGTGTGTGTGTGTGGGTGTGAGAACAGATGAACAAGGATGACACAAGGTAATGCTGCTCACGTAAGTATGTGTGTAATCTTTGATCACCTGGCTAATTCTTCCTCTCGCCTTTTTTTCTCCTCTTCTTCCTGCCTCCGTCTCTGCAGCTCCTTCACTTTCTCCAACTTCACGCGGTTGAGCTGCTCCAGCACGGCCTGCTGCTGCCGCTGCCTCTCTCTCAGCTCCTGCACGTTCCCAAGAACACGTCCTAAATGCTGGCTGGATCTGGGCTGTAGAAAAATTCTAACCTGCCTCTCAACACCAGTCAGATCCTCCTAACTCCGCCTAACATTTCTTACACTATAATGAGATTTAATAACATCGATGTTTATATACACCCAGTATTGTGTTCCCAGGGTCCTATGTTTTCAGGGTACTATGTTCCCAGTATCCCATGTTCCCAATATCCTGTGTTCCCAGTACTCTATGTATCCAGCGTCCTATGCTCCCAGTCTCTATTTTCATAAAGCTTCAGGATTTCATGTTCATTTACTCCTAGTGCCCAACGTTCCCATGGTTCCTGAAGCTCTATGTACACAGGGTCCTACACTTTCAGATCACTTGTTCCCAAGGTCCCATATTTTCAGACTTTTACATCCATACTACTTTCGCAGTACCTTACATTCCCAGCACCCTATATTCCCAGAGCCCTACATTCCTCATACACTGTGTCCTCAGAGCCCTACAGTCACAGTATCCTATGTCCTAAGAGCCTTACGTTTATTGTACCCCATGTTCTCAAAGCCATACATTCCCAGTACACTATTTTCATATATACATTGCTCCCAGGGGCCTATACTGTACTCCCAGTCCCTATTTTTCCCAGGCGGTTTGTGCCCAGAGCCCAACATTCCCAGAATCCTAAGCTCCCAGACTCACATATACATAAAGCCCTATGTTCCCAGGATGCTTTGTTCCTAGAGCACCTGTATTCCCAGTGTCCTATGTCTTGCTATAATCCAATGGTTATTCAACCTCTGTACTTCTGTTATATTTACGAACATATTGTGATTGTATTTCCGATACATCGTGATGATACAAACTGAAATAATGAAGAGTCTATTAATGAGGTTATGAATTGGATTAGACAATGTGTGACAGGCCAATAAACTCAAACACACAGAGCTGCCATAAAAACTCACCACAAACAAGCATAGACAGTTTAGCGAGTGCATTTTTAATCACTGGGACACCCGACTACTGCGCTTTTCTGCTTTCTGAAATCGAGCAAGGATCAAACCAAACATGAATAAAATTCACAGAACAGGTAAGGACATAAAAGAAATGCATTTGCTTCTTGTAGCAATTACTTTCACATTGTCCTGACTTTAGGTGAACTTTGACCTGTTAATTTGTAATCCTTGGTCTTCTGAGCCAATAGAAAACAAGTAGGCGGAACCGATCTCTTTGGTCAGTAAAAAAAATTAATGTACTGGTGATTTCTTACTGCTACTTGGTGCGAATATGACAATAAAATGCTGCCTTGTTCACAGATAGACACCAGGGGTTTTGTGATTAAAAAGGTTTTCCACTGTGTGGATTGTTTCATTGGCATTGTTGCCTTCTCTGGATCCAGTTGGCTGAGATCCACAAGCAATCACCTCTCACTCATAACAAACCTCAAGGATTACAGTATTTGTTTAGCATCACTCTAATTTTGTGCTTCATGCAAATGAGGCTCTGCTTCCAGTTTAATTGTCTTGCATAAATAAAACCTCGCATTCAGCTGAAGTAATTTAGTCTTGGAAATGAAACTGCAAGATCTGCAAGAAATTGTGCTTGGCAAAGTGACCTTCGGTTTATACAACTTCAGTATGTTTTTATCAGCAGAAGGAGAATTAATTACGTCAATCTGTTTTTAGTGTACAGAGGAAGAGAGAAAAAAGTGACACTCTCATCTTCATCTCCTTTGCGTTTCGACAGCTTGGCCTGTTCGGGTCTACTGACGTGCTGAAAGTGAACTTTGGATGATGCCATGGGTGAAAGTTGGCAACGGTTTGTTTATTTTCCCTAAAACTAGTAGACTTACAAACAGTTCTACTGTATCCGACTTTCGTATAATGTCTTTAGAAAGAAAAAAAGTAGCACACCTGCTAGTTTGAAAGCAATCAGTGCCAGATTTCACCCACAGCTTATGAGGGGTGATTAAAAAGTGGTTAAAAATCAACAAAACTTTGCAATGCAACAAAGACGAGATGGAGGGATGCTCTGGGATGAGTGTGAGCCATGAAATAAGGAAAAAAAGAGAGCAGGGAACCTTGATTAGAAGGAAGAGATTGGTTAGACAGCCCAGCAAAGAGAGAAGTCCCTGTAGCATACAGTCATCCATCTCCACTAACTACAGGGAGGACGAGAAGGATGGTTAGAGCGTGAAAGAGTAAGCAAGAAAGGAAAGATATGCAGGAAAGACAGAAGAGACTGGAGAAGTAACCATTAGTTTCTTTTATCATCACTGAGTCTAAATCAGGAATCTGTTACTGTGTGCGGTCAGACGTGTTTATGGATACTTGAATGCGGTGTTAGCGTCTGTGTGTTTCTTTTCTAGTCATGTTAACATCGTAGCATGCAAATGAAGTGCTTTAATTCTCTCTCGATCTTTGGCAGAGGGAAATCTCTCAGTCCAATCCAAATCATGGCACTCTATCACTTTAATCACTTGCACTATGCTCTATTAAGCAGCTCATCGCCTTTACAGCGTTTTAAAAAGTGCCAGTTTCTTGCTGCCATTGTGAGACTAATTAGTAGCTCCCGTAGTCTGACCTTCATGTCCCGGTTGTAGCGCTCCACCTCAGACAGCTTGGCCGTGGTCTCCCTCTCCAGAGCGTCCAGTTGCTCCTTCAGCTTCCTGCAGCTCAGATCCTTCTCACTCTTATTCCTCTTCACATCATTCATTCCTGTAGCTGAGAAATGGAGAGAAATGTTTCTTGGTGTTGGTCTAAAATGAACTAAAATGTAGAAACTAGACATTCCTACATCCTTCTTTTCATCCTTCCGTGCCGTTGATGCATCCGACTTCTAGCCATGAGTTATTCCATGCATACATCTACCTAACGCTGCAACCCTGCATCTGTGCATTTCAGTTTCCATCACTCGATTCTTCAGTCCTGGCATTCATCTACATCCACTCACCCAGGCATCTATTTCCCATCCATCTCTGTACACCCTGACTCTATAAAAGCTTCAAGCGAGTATCATCCATGTAGCATTTCTCCGCCATCCATTTATCTTCTCATCTATCAATATATCCATCCATTTTCCCATGGATTCCTTTCTCATCCATCTATTCCTCAGTGCATTTGTATATTTATCCATGCATCCACATACATCTACTTCTCAATTCATGCATTCATCAGTCCCTCCATCTATCCACTTGTCCTTGCATGCATTCATATCTTATCCATCCATCTCTTGAAGCATCCATAGATAGATCCACATAAAAAAAAAAAAACGACGTGTTCTCACCGATAGTGTTGGTCTGCGTGAGGTCTCTTAGTTTTTCCGCCAGTCTCTGTTTCTCTGGAGCCAGGCTGTTCAGCTGTCTCTGAACATCCTGAGAAAATAAAGCAAAAAAAACCCCCCATCACATTAGTATAGAATCAGGCTGACTGTATTCATCTGTATTTAAACCTCTAAATTGCAGATCGTAGCCCATGTGACAACTGATAATAATTCTCTCATAAGGCTGCACATTAGTAATGTTGTGTTCAGTAAATCCAATTACATTTATCATTAAATATACAATATTTTTTGCCTTGGTTGAAAGAGCAACGTATACAGAAACATCATCCATGTCAACGACAGATTTTCAAATCATTCGTATATGCCTTAGACATTTCAAATGCATCATTGTGAACCTCAAACTGCAGCTGTAGAGAGTTGATGTCAGCGATGCGTCCGTCTCTCTTCTGATTGATGAGCTCTAGCTCCGCCCTCTGGACCCGCCTCTTGCTCTGGGCGTCACGGAGACAGTCCGAGATTTGCTTGTGCTTGCTGCCCTGAAAATTCATCAGAGGTGTTAATTCAACACCAGCTATTTCCATGCTGATGTGCTACTTCGTGTGTATCAAAATGCTAACGGGTGATTTGAATATGTAAATTAATCCAAATAAATGTCTTTATCTGTCTCTGGCTGAGGGAAATCTCTTAGTCAAATCCAAGTCATTGTACCGTATCGCTTTAATCACTGTCACTGTGACACTGAGGCCTTATTAAAGAGCCGCTCACCTTTAGACAGTGTGAGGCAGACAGATGTGTGAGGCAGATTTTAAACATGGCGTAAATGTGAAGGTGTAACTGTGGCGTGGGGAGTTTGTATTACTTTATGCTTTGGATCACATCTGACCAGAGGACTAGACATTGTTTGGTACTTTGCTTTTGTGTATTGTGTATAATGTTATTTAGAGTGCAAGTCTGACCACAGCCTCCAGCTCCAGCTCCAGACTCCTCTTCCTGGCCGTCAGTCTCTCAATATCTCTCTTCTCTTTTTCACTCTGAGCCTGCAGCTCCGCCCGCTTAGTCCTCTCCCACTCCATCCGCCTCTGCTGCTCTGCCACCTGAAAGAGAAGAAGAGCACATTTACACCTGGATTTACAGATACACAGTAAACCTAGAGTGTGTACCTGTGCCTGTCCCTGTGAAGGAGGTGTGGCCACTGTAAATGTCAGTCTCAGTGAAAGAGGCGTGGCTTCAGTACCTGTCTGTCCCAGTGAAAGAGGCGTGGCCTCTCTTCCTTTAAGTTTAGATGTTTGTGTTTATGTGGAACGCACCTCCTGTCTCTCCAGCTCTTTCAGCCTCTCCTCCTCCCTCCGTCTCTCCATCTCTCTCTGCCTCTCCATGCGTTGCTCCTCATCTTTCTGCCTGCGCAGAGCCTCTCTCTCTCTCCGCTCCTGCTCCTCCCTCTCTCTCAGCCTCCTCCTCTCCTCCTCGCGTCGCTCCTCCTCTCTCCTTCTCTCCACCTCGCGCCGCTGCTCCTCCTGCAGGGCCTGCCGCCGCTTCTCCAGCTCCATGCTGCCTCGCTGGAAGTTCTCCCGCAGTTTATCCTCAAACGACACTGAGATACGAACAGCATATTGTCATGTCATGGAGAAGGCATAAAGTGTAAACTCCTCAATTATACATGTGACACATCACTGTCAGAACTGATGTTAAAGACAGTTAATCAATAACTTCTAAAGAATCATAATCCAGAATTCAGCAAGGTATAAAAATATATGAATGTTATTAGTTAAAGACATGAAAGCAGATTTCAGGAATGTGTGTTTATACCATTGTTCTTGCTCTTATGTGCAGGTTCTGGTTCGATGAGCTCAGTGCTGATTAGAGGAATGGAGCCATTTGGTAGGTCACATGACTTCCCTGGTCTACACACACACATGTTCACACCATCATTATTTAGTAAACAGCACTGAAATAGGAATATATTTAAAGGCACCTTGCACTTTATATGGCCTTATTGTATACACTTAAAATGTGTGCGCATGTGTGTGTGTGTGTGTGTGTGTGTGTGTTACCTGAAGGATGGTGGTAAGAGATCAGCAGGCAGGGTCAGAGGTAACGGACGGCCCGTTTTGGCCATGTCCACGAGGTGCATAGCCAAAATAAACTCATCTGCTTGCAACTGACCATCACGATCCACATCCGCCAGAGTCCTAATCACACACACACGCACACACACACACACACTGAGCAGGTGTACAGGTGTAAACACATACTGTATATGTAACATGGTGATGAGATTTATCTGTACTCACCAAATGGTGGCGAGTTGAGTCTGGGTGAGGTTAGAAGCTGTAAGAGCGTTTCTGACCTGGGGACCTGCAGCCACACACACACACACACACACACACACACACACACAGACACAGAGCTCACCATGGACTGATCAATTTATCAGCTGACCCTACTGTAATACCTTATTTTATGTAGAACAATATCTCACAAGGTTCACTGATAACAAATATGCTAATCTTAAACACACACACAACACACCTGACAGGTATCCGGTCATCTGTTTGTCCAGGCTGTTGAACTGCTGGCGGTATTTGAGGCGGGACGACTGAGGAACCGCCCAGTCAGACGTTCCAGTTTTGGGGGAGTTGCTTGCCAGGGAAGTGGTGGAGGAGGAGTTTGAGCTGGTGGCAGCCAAAGGGACATCAGAAATGACAAAAAAAGAAAGCTTAGGTTATTCGAACATCATATAAAGGTATTGCATAGAAACGCGACACCGTTTATACACTACTGAATGCTCCATTTCAGAAATCTGCTCTTTTTTGTGGCTGTGCAGTTTAGTTGAAGAGAATCATGACTAGTAAATTATTGTAATAATTCAATCAGAATGCAGTAGACTGAGGATCAGGTTGTGTATGCAGATAGAAATGGGAGAGTGTGTGTGTATGTGTGTGTGTGTGTGTGTGTATATGTGTGTGTGTGTGTGTGTGTGTGTGTGTGTGTGTGGTCATGCAACAGAATGCAGATTCATCACTCATGTCTGATTCAGTACCTGCTGGAAGCCAAATCCAAGAGAGAATGAGATTTACTCAGACCTGCAGAGAGAGAGAGAGCTTCAGTGAGAGAGAGAGAGAGAGAGAGAGAGAGAGAGAGAGAGAGAGGGAATACACTGAAATAGGTAATGGCTTATCAGTATATATGTGTGTGTTGTGTAAATGTGTATTTATATGTGTGTTAATATAAGTGGTGTATCTATTTAGTGCTTCAAATATCCCTATCTGTATCTCTATTCAGATTTAATCAAAAGTGGGTGTGGCCAGACTTGGAAGGTGTTTGTTTATGCATTATGTCTATGTACAGTATATATGTGTGTGTGTGTGTGTGTGTGTGTTACCTGGGGCCGGCGTGAGCACCGTGGCAGTGCCGTTGGGTAAGGCCGGAATGCTAAGCGAGTCAGGGATCAGAGGCAGCAGAGGTTGCACAGCTGGAATAGAGGTCAGAGAGGTCATGGAGGTCATGGAGGAGCCGACAGGCATCGGGGACAGCATGGGCATCGTTGGCATGATGGACAGGTTTGGCATTGAGCCCATACCTACACACACACACACACACACACACACACACAATGTGTTTCAGTCCACATAAACACACAGCTATAAACTTATTAAAAATGATGGCATCTGGTTTAGGAAGCATTTCTGTATTGTACTGTATTCTGTAGTCTACAAAATTCCTGAATCACTGGTTATATCCTGTGATTTTTACCCTGTGTTGTTCTAAATCCTCACCGTTTATTTGTAATATACGAGTCGTAACTGATTCACTCCATTTCAACTACTGTTAATCATTAGCGCATATGAAAGGTGTTTTCCATGCTTGTTTTCTACAGTGATTTCCATGTGATGTTTAGCATGTTAATGGTGCTATGAAAATCTGTTCTTTTTTTGTTTGTTTGTTTGTTTTTTCAAATTCAAACAATAAAACTGTTTTTATATCTCGGTTCCATCCTTGTCGTCTGCATTGTGCTAATACAACCCAAAAGGCGTCATCATTTGACATTTCATTCATCACACATACACACCTTTAACAACAAACACACCCTTCCGCACTTCACCTGTCTTTAAATAGCACTGAACCTATTGAACTGAACTCTGAAACAAATCAAAACTCAAGCTGTTCAGAAGAGCCGGATCATTTAAGTGAGTCGGAACGCACGTGGACACACAGTTCCCAACACACGGTTTACCGAATCGCGCCGATGATGTCATTACAGGGGCCGGGGTCTGCTTCATGATGATTGGCAGAGACAGGGGGAGGGGCTGACCCTGGAGCTGCAGCTTAATCAGCTTCATGGCAATGGAGAACTCCAAACGATCCATCTTTCCATCTTTCCCCGTGTCAGCCAACGCCCTGAGAGAGAGAGAGAGTCAGAGAGTGAGAGATGAGATGGAGAAAGAGAAAGAGAGACAGAGGGAGAGACAGATGAGATGGAGAAAGACAGAGCGACAAGATAGAGAAAGAGAGGTGGAAGAGGGATAGAAAGCGCGAGAGAGCGAGACATATATGTTATATGTATTATATAATAGTTCTGATTTAACACAGATCTAAAGGCTATAATTCTACATCCTGTGGGAGTCATTCTACATCCTGTTTAAAGACAGCAAATTTATTTCAGATAGTGAACCACAGACAGGAAGTGGTTAAGTTATAGATCCTCCACCCAACACGTACGCACACTCAAACACACACTGACTCCTGTGTTTCAGATACACAGTCCACCTAGTCACACACACACACACACACACACACACACACACACACACACACACACACACACACACACACACACTCATACACATTTAAAAGTAGTCTTTGTAATAAAATGTGGGTGTGTGTGCGCATGTGAGACATTTGTCACATCAGGGTAAATGAAATTCTTTCCATGTGTGGATTGATTACAAACTGTGTCTGTCTCCTAAAATGAAAGGCAACTTGAACATCTCTTTATTTTTAATTGTGTAACATATTAACTGATGCATTATTTATCAAATTTGTGTTTACGTTTCCTTTGCTCTGACACGGAGCTCTTTTCTTTCCGCAGACAACAACATGATGTCTCCTGGCATTGTGATACTTGAAACAGGAAGTGACATCACTGCTTCAACTAATCAGTTTATTGTCAGTCGTGTGGTGCAGACTGAACCCGCGGACAGTCGTGCGAGTGTCCTGAACATGCCGTGAGTGAGGTGAGAAAAGGTCCCCAGGCATTAATCAGTGCAAGTACTCTGTGTAAACAGCCACAGCAGGATATAAACTCACACACGCACAGTCTGTTTACTACATAATGCAGGGAGACAGGAACTGTGTGTGTGCAGTGCAGGAATAAAAACTAAAATCGAGCTTTTCACGCCATGTTCACTGACATCCCTGTACTCCATTACTACAACTAATACTTGTATACTCCATATGTAGTTGCATCATAGCACCAAAACTTGATTCTTTTCCTATAACAGCACGTCCCGCATTGCTTTACTCCTCTTACACCACCGCAGTTTACCAGCACTAATAATTTCACAGTAAGAAATAATGACACAGCATACTTTTTATCCATTTTTAGTTACATTTAATGTTATTGAACATCAACAAAACAAGTTTGTCCCTGTTAAGGTTTACGTTATATGAGCTATAAACAGTCGTTCCCTCACCAGTCCCTCTTGTGTTAGTTACAGAGAAAACCGGAACACACAAACCATTTTTCCCGCTGTGTGTAGATGGAGTTAACCAATCACAACCGTACATACAGGCTTTCACACCTATGGGCAATCTAGAGTAGCCAGTCGACCTAATCTGCATGTTTTTGGAATGTGGGAGGAAACTGGAGCACCCGGAGGAAACCCACGCATGCACGGGGAGAACATGCAAACTCCACACAGAAAGGCA
>JAQQZR010000012.1:27014340-27040018 GCA_030068235.1 Notoglanidium macrostoma | reverse complement strand
CCTGTTCACTGAAAAGCATTCCAGGTGACGACTTCATGCAGCTGGGTAAGATAATGCCCACAATATCATCACGCTACTTTGAAGAATCTAAAATATGAAACATGTTTTGTTTGTTTGGGTTTTTTTTTACACTTTTTTGTTTACTCCATAATTCAGAATATGTGTTGCTTCATAGTTTGAGGTATTCAGTATTGTTTTAAAATGTAGAAAACAAAAAAAATAAAGAAAAACCTATGAAAGAGAAGGTGTGTCCAAACTTTTGTCTGGTAGTGTAAGTGATGGCACTTGATTTTTAAGTTTGCTTTTCTGATTTTTGTCAGAGTAGCTAAGTAAAGTAGCTGAAAGGTTTGTGTTTTTTTTTTTTGTTTTTTTTCAGGAGAATGTTCTGGCAAGTTAAGTAGTTACCTTGTAATAACATGTGGTAAGTAAGCAAATAGCTAACATTCAACTGGAATGTTAATTCACCTTTTGTTAGCAGGAGGGTCTGCTAAGCTAATCTAGTTAGTCAGGTAACAATAGCTTTCTGTTTTAGCTTTAAGCTAACTGGGAATTACTAGAAGTAAATGCTAAAAGTAGGTTTCTGACAAGTCAGAGTCTACAGGAATGTTCTCTGTTCTTGTGTCCTTGTGATTTCATCTTTACACACAGTGTGGCAACACCGGTCTGCAAAAAAAGCTATTTTTAGCACACTTGGAATTGAGAAATCACTCCTGTGGTATTTTGGTGGTCTTTAACCTGCCTTCGTGGCACCACAACATCGGATGTAAAGATTTTAATATTATGATGTGTACCTGCTTTTGGCTGCATCCCGTTGGCATAAAAGTACCACAGGAGATCATGGCTAACTTTGCTAGCTAACCTTGCTAACCACAAACTCCTGCTTATGAAAGACCATTTGTAATTGAAGCTGTTTGTGGTGTGTAGCAAATAATTAAATGACACTGTTGCCTGTTTCTTAGCTCATTTAGTTCGAATGTTTTCTTCAGTGAAGTTTAGCTGTCACGTCAAAATGATTTGCTCAGCCCGAGGCGGCCCAAACAAGACACCGTTCCCTCAAGATAAGAAATGTCCTCTTGATTGACAGGTGCTGAGAGACCAAATCTAACCGTAGCCCAGGGCTGTGTGTGTGTGTGTGTGTGTGTGTGTGTGTGTGTGTGTGTGTGTGTGTGTGAGTGGTATTGGCATCTCAGAAACATCTCAAAAGTGTCTGTCATTTTTGCAGAATAAGAAATATCTAAGATATTGATATATCTCCATAAGAAATAATCTATAAGATAGATTGGATGGAAATCTAATGGATTGATGGAAAAAATATTATGTGGTCTCCGGGGGAAAAAAAGGCGTAAAGATTTTTCTGGAATGTGTATTTAAGCTTGAGTATTTGGGGAAAAATTACAACTACAGGGATTTTAACATCCAATATGTGTTATTGTGATATAACAAACACGTGTGTATTTATAGTTCTGTTTTTATAGAGTAAATTAGGAGTCGATGTTATAGAAGAGATTCCAGGTACCTTTTGTACACTTTTCTGGCTACGACCTTCAGAACTGTTTGTTATTTTTGGTGGACTGGATGTAAAACGTATTCCAGCACGCCAAACCATGATCTGAAAACGTACAGCAACTTGGTGCAGCCAGTTGTACATTTATTTAGCTAAAAATATTTACCATCATGAAGGGAATTTTTCTAGGAACCCTAGATTTTTTTTAGACAACCAATTTCATTTACTGTCTCTGGTCTGATCATTGAAGTAAAGCTGAAGACAGAATATTTAAAGATGACTGGACAAAAAAAGCACGTGTTTTATTCTTCATCTCAGGTATCACTATAAAAATATCATTGCTTGCAACTGTCTTATTTATAGCCAGTTATTATGAATGGGAACGCATGGAGAGGTGACAGTTGTTGCTGTTCAGTCATGCTCGGTCATGTTTACGCAAGAGTTTTATGTAACAGCATCTTTATAGATTTTTAGCTGAATGACTTTAAATATTCTTAAAAAGAGTGCGTAAACCAGAAACCCTCGCACGGGTGCTGATGAGCTGCTTGATCAGGTCAAGCCAAATCAAACTGGCTTTTAAATTATTATTATTATTATTTTATTATTTTTTTTTTTTAATGAAAGTGAAAGTTATAGCTGAAATGTGCTGGAACCAGCCCTTATCCTGGTTGACTAAGACTCATTGTTTTGTGTGTGTGAGTGAGAGTGTGAGGGTGTGTGTTTTTTTTTGAGCTGGACCCACCAGGGTGCTACAGTGAAGTTCCTTTTAGCTGTTCAATAGGATGTG
This sequence comes from Notoglanidium macrostoma, assembly GCA_030068235.1. Taxonomy (NCBI): domain Eukaryota; kingdom Metazoa; phylum Chordata; class Actinopteri; order Siluriformes; family Auchenoglanididae; genus Notoglanidium; species Notoglanidium macrostoma. The sequence continues at coordinate 27,037,727 of JAQQZR010000012.1, read as the reverse complement.
TGGCTGTTAAAGGGTCAGAAGGTCAACTTAGGTCAAACCATTTCTAAGCATCCAACCCCCACCAATGGCTTCTTTATCTCTCTCTCTCTCTCTCTCTCTCTCTCTCTCTCTCGGATATGGAAAGATGTGAACACAGACAAAGCTGGAACGGCTCTATAATTACCCCATGTTCTCACACTGACAGCAATAACAGCTTAAGATTGCTCTATAAAAAAAAACAAAAAGAAAAAAGAATTGCAACACACATCACATCATGATACTCACAAACTTTTCCCCGATGCACAATATCACATCAAACAACCCTGAGAATTCAGTTAGGATTTAATTGGCCTAATAAACTGTTTAACAAGGACCAAGAGGGGAAATGAAATAGTTCGGGAGTTAAAAACGGATTTTAAACTCGAAACAGTCTCATGATGCACTTTTCTGTCCGTAACAATGGTATCACATTGTAATAATAATAATAAAAAAAAAATTCAGCACAAAATAGCACACAGCCTCTGAGCTCAGAAATGCCAGGACTCAAGGGTGAACTCTTAAGAATAGGACAAGGAAGGAAGAGTGTGTGTGTGTGTGTGTGTGTGTGTGTGTGTGTGTGTGTGTGTTACAGAGCGTTCCGGAGGAGGAACTCGATACCCGTGCCTTCTGTCCGCATGAAAGACCACTTCATCACCCCTCCTTGTTCTGTGCCCCCTCACCCCTACACACTCTTTCTTCTTTCTCTCTGACACACACGTGCACACACACGCACGCGCACACACACACACACACTTATTTTCCACTAATGCAGTGCCAGTGAAGGAGCTGGTGAACCTTTTCAGGACACGGGCTGTTGTGTTTCAACTGATTTGCCAGCCAAACTGTTACGTAATCCGAGTTAAAAAAAAAAAAAACCTCCAAAACAATAATCGTGTTGAATTTTCCAGGTTGTTTAAGAAATCTGATTATGTAACAATCTGGCTGGAAACATCAGACATGCATAGAAACAGCACAGTTAACGCAACGCGTATTCTTTTAGGGCTGTATCTCGAATGTGTAGCTGCTAAACAGTTGGCTTGCACTCAGGTCATTGAGGACTTGAAAAAAAGAAAAGAAAAGAAAGCTAATGTTTTGCTTTCTTACACCGCTGAATAATTCCAAATTGTTCATTTATATTCATTTCATTTTTTTTCAAGCTGCTGCTCTGCGCTCCCGACTTTAAGGCCAGCAAAGAACTCCTGCTGCTCGAGTTGTTGTTGCAGTTGTTGTCATGGTGATTTTTCAACAGCAAGCAACATTGTTTCTGTGCTCAATAATGTCTTAATGTTGCCTGAAATTCATAACTTGGTTTTTTCCACTTCAAACAAGGAAAAATGAAAGGAAATGCAAGCAACATGGAGTGTTATGACCAAAGTCAGGAATGGGAAAATATGAAGCTGTATCTTCTCTTCTATGCTTACCGCTAGTTACCGCTTCCTGCTAACACACCTGTAACTAGCTGCTACGTAGCTCGTTAGGAAGTTGTTTTTTTTTCTCAGAAATTGGATATTTTATCAACACAAATCCTGTGCTTTTTTTTTTTTTAAGTCAGGCTTCCCTGTGTTTGTTCGCTCATCTTTTATGCTAACTAGTTAACTAGTTCGTATATTAGCTAGCATGCGTTTAAATCTAATGTTTTAGGCGTACACACACACACACACACACACACACACACACACACACACAGAGCGGGCTGGCAGGGGAGTTCTGTCTGAGCGGATCCTGTCGGCTCTTTGTTTTGTCTGTAGAGGTATGCTGTCTGTCTGGAGCGTTGGGCGTCCAAACACCTTTCATAACCACACACACACACACACACACACACACACACACACACACACACTCCTGCACTCTTACACACACAGAGCTTGGGCCGCGTCCTCATCATACACACCTTCGTACACCTTCACCTGTTTTGCTTGTAGCTTTTAGAGTCTGAGTTGTAAAGTTAAATATCACACACACACACACACACACACACACACACTTGGAAAAACAAGTAACGCATGTATGAAAAGTCAGGAACCAATGAGAGTATAACTATTTATAACCTGTTCCCACTGGCTCCCATGGACATTTTGCGTTTCTTCTTTTCATATTATAATAAATTGAAATGTAATGGAGTCTGAGGATTAAGTGTCACTTAGCAAGGTTGCTAGCATTGCTGACTAGGCTACCAAATCTCAAAGTGGCTAATATACTAAGCCTTAGTGCTAGTTAGCTAGCAGGCTGTAATTGGCTGCTAAATAGGTTAATGTTAGTTCTTTTCTTTCTGAGAAATATTTATTTTGATCAACAAAAACCTTTAGCTTTGTCTCCTGTGTCTCCAGCGTTCGTCAGGCCTACCTGCATTTATTTACTTAACTTTCATGCTAACTGCTAGGCAGTATATTAGCTAGCATGCTGCTAAGTAGGAAAGCAGAGGCAAGGGTTAAGACATTTCCCTCTTCTAAAATATTTACTTAATGAGCAAAAGGAAAAGTTTTATTATTTTTAAAAGCTTACCTGCTAAGTTTGTAACTGCTAAGTATGAGCTTAGCTAGCAGATTTAACTAGCGGCTAAAGTTTAGATATTTGTCTTCTCGAAAATATCTTTTATTTATTTTTTTTATTTTACAAGAACATTAGTTGTCTCTTTGCCTTTCTGTCAGGCTCACCTGTATTTATTTACTTATCTTGTATACTAGTAAGATGCTAGCACATTAGCTAGCATGCTGTTAATCAGTCGCTAAATAGTAGCTTCCTTTTTTAGCAACTAATTAAGAGCATGCTAGCTACTGTAAGCAATATTAGCAGTTTTCTTTTCGGGGAAAACAGATTGTTACTAGGAATAAAAACATGTAGCTGTGTATTCTGTGCTTTTTGTCAGGCGTTCCTGTGTTTACTTATCTTTTATGCTGACCAGTTATATTAGCTAGCAGACTTTTAAGTAGCTGCTAGTAAGGTTAATGTTAAGATTTTTGTTTCTCTTTTCTGAAGGTTATCTGTAATCTCTGGCGGTCATAGGTGTTAGCAATTGCTTATTAGCGAACTAGTAGACTGCAGTGGTTTTAACTAGCGTAGGTAAAGTTACAGTACTCGAAAACCCATCAGCTAGCGTCGGGGAGATGCATTAGAATGAGTGGCGTTGTCGAGATCAAATAACATTCCATCTGTGTCTAAGGCATGACGGGTGTGAACACGGGGAAATGTGAAGCGTCAGTGCTGTACAGCTGAGACAGCTGAGGGACTGATGGTGTGTGTGTGTGTGTGTGTGTGTGTGTGTGTGTGGAAACATTCCTGAGTGACAGTCCATGTATACAACACTAATGGAGGAGAAAAATCCCTCCATCCCTCTGTATTATTTTCTTCACCCCCTACTCTCATTTTTTTTCTTCTTTTTTTTTTTCCCTCTCCCAGGTGAATGATGTGGGAGTCAAAGATGAAAGTGTTTAAAAAAAGGATTCCATGGCTTTTATACTCCATGTTCATTTGGACACGACTCATGCGATGGTTTCTCCGTTTGCACTTTCTAAATGGGATGAATAGAAAAGTCATACAGGGTAACCAAAGACGATTATAAAAACTAATGTGCAACAATTTTGGCTTTAACGTGTGGATAACGTGTAAAAATAATACTGTAACGACCAGACGGGTAGTCGGACTGAGAGACCGGCACAGAGAGATGGATGGAACGAAGGACGCACAGAGGAACGGACAAAAACAAAGCGGGATCAATATTCAGACAGAAAGCGCAGACGGATGGACGGAATGATAAAAAACAGACACATAGATGGGCAGGAAGACAAACGGAAGGAAAGAGGGAGAACAAGACAGACACTGGTGGACAAAAGGATGGACAGATGTGCATATTTTAGGAATCTCCCCTTAAAGGAACAACATCCTCTTTTCACTAGACGCAGGTGTGAGACGTTTGTGTGTGAAGTTTGCTTTTTCAGTGCAGCGCTGCAGCTATAAGGAGGCTAATGTGGCTGACGAGTTGTTCAGGTAATTGGGTGGTTTGTTGTTTGTTAGCGACGTTAGCCTCGTAGCACAAGGCGTTATTGTTCTTGTGTGATCCTGCAGTTTTTGTCTGATAGTGATTTACATTACCAGCCACACACACACACACACACACACACAGTCTTTCTCATTTTTTCAGAACACTTGTGCTCATGTTTATCCTCTTCAGAACGAGCATGACCTCAAATCAAGCTTGTATGGGGGGAAAACATTCGGCGTTATTCCGGCTGTGATGTGAGAATGGGATTACACTTGAATGTTTTCCCACGGGAATGATGATACAACGTGTACTAATGCTCCAGTAATGGAAGGATTTAACTGTCTTTATTTAAACAGCAGTAAGAATTCCAGAAACCCAAGTTGTAAGGAAGTTGGGAATGCATTTTCAGTAGCACAGGAACAATAATCCAGGAACCATTCATAGGAACTGAGGAAATCCAGACACATACAGAACTCAGGAACTCCGTCAGGAGGCCAGGAACTTTTTGCAGGACCCAGGGACGTTTGCAGGAATTCTTTTAAAGTAATGAACATTTTCTCCTCTTAGCTGTTTTTGTTTCTGGATCCTTTTTAGTTTCCGCTGCGGACGCTGCGCTTTTTCTCCGTAATATTAAGGAACTGTAGTGGGCGAAGCTTGCAGTATTGTAGAACATTTTAACATGTAGCAAGTTAAGAAACGTAGTACATACTTTTTTTTTCCCCCCAACACTTGTGCAGCTGTTTATAAAAGCCGCTTTAACCTCCTTCTCCAAAGCGGTGAATCCTCACCACGACCCGACTCTGACACTTCCCTATCTGTGACTTCCATGGCAGCCGCACCAACGAACACAATCTGACCGCTACACAACTCTTTATACACACACCATCTGTCAGCAAAACACACACGCACACACACACACACACACACATGGAGTTTGAGTGTAATTGGAGAGGGGTTTGTGGTTGTGGTTAGAACTCTAATAGCTGGTAAGTGGTCTGTGATGGTGGTGTTTGTCCTGTAAACACTTCAACCTCTCTGTCTCTCCATCTGTGTCGTTCTCTCACGCGCTGTCTTTCTAACATGCTGTCTCTCACATTGCCTCTCTCATGCTGTCTCTCTCTCTCACTACCTCTCACTTTTTTGTCACCTCTCACACTGTCTGTCTTTCTCTCTCATGCTGTCTCTTTCACTCACTCATATGCTTCCTCTCCCTCATGCTATATCCCCCCCTCTCTGTTTTCTACAAAAATCCACATAAAGAAATTAAAGTTGATTATTGATAACTGATTGACTGATGCAGGTAGATAGAGAGCGAGACGGAGAGGGACAGAGAGAACGAGATGGAAACAAAGCCAGATGAGGACATAGTGAGCAAGAGACAGGGATAAAGAGAGCGGTGGGGATGGAAAGATGTATGAGGACAGTCAGAGAGAGATGGAGACAGACGGAGACACCGAGATGGGGCGAGAGAAAAAAGGTGGATTAGAAAAAATGTAGAAAAAGAGGTGGAGAGGGAGAGTTCACTATGCAGTGCACTATTTTGAGGGCTTCTGATTTTTGGCATTTCCACCTCAAAAGCATTTTAAAAACATTTTAAAGAACGCAGGGACTTCTGCAGGTATTAAAAAGTTTTTTAGGGAAAAAAAAAAGAGCCTTTTTCTAATTTGGGAACTTAAAAAACCTTTCCGGAATCCAGGAACTATTCAGAAAGCCGGGAGCATTTTTCAGGATCTCCGTAACCGTTTCACAGGACACAGGGCTCTTCTGCGCTCAGATTCTTCAGCACATGGCCGCTATAGTTGGAGGTCCAAGGTCAATTGAATTAATGGGTGTCTGTGGGTGTGGGTGTGTCTGGCAGCTGAACTTATTAAACAGCAGACCAAACAAAAACAACCGATTGCCCATCACAACACACATGCATCCACACAAAGGTTGGACTGAACTTATGGCTGCACAGGAAGTTAAATCCAGTCACATGACCAAATTCTGTCAGCTGGCCGGGCACCGCAATGTGTTAGGAGGTGCTGAGAGCTACACCGCTGTAAACAAGCCAACATTTTGTGATTCTGTCGTAAAGTGGCCTAAGGTGTTTATTTTTGCAGAATTACATTAGAGAAGTTCATTTAGCTATAACTTAGCTCTTTGTTGCGCTGCTGCTGGATTGCTGTATGGTAATAAATCTCCCGATTGGGTCCTGTAATGATTTTATGGTTAATAGACACAGTTTATCTACAGGAACCCTTTCAGGAATCATGGAACTTTTTTTTTTTTAGAAACTCAGGAACTTGAACACCCGAGAACATTTTTAAAGACCTAGAAACCGTTTCAGCAAGACAACAATCTTTTCAGTAACCCAGAACATTTTAGCAACCTTTTTAAAACCCTCAAACCAGGAACTTGTCCAGGAACTTGGGAACTTTAGTCATGTTTCCAACAAAGAATGTGCCTTGCCTGTGATCCTTCTTAGCAACACCAAGGCTTTCTTTCCCTAAGAACTGAGAACCCACAGCCTTTTTAGGAACCTTTTCAGGAACCCATAAATCTTTTTAAGAACTTTTTCAGATGCCATCAACCCTTATTTTGTGGGCGCTCAGTAACTTTAGGCATAAGTTTTAAGGAACCCAGACAATTCAGGAACTCAGGAATGTGAGTTTATATATAACAATATATTTATATATTATATAATTATATGTATGTATGTATGTATGTATGTATAATTTTTTTTTATTTTTGGATCCCGAGGAATCTTTTTTCTCAGGGACCCCATTAATCATTTCAGTAACTAGCTTTCAAATGCAATTTCTCAAGAACCTCAGAACCTTCATGAAAATGTTTTCATGTGCTTTTAAAATAAACCTCCTGCTTTATCTCTCTCTCACACACACACACACCACACACACAGAGTTTAAAAGCAGGAGACTGAAATAAATGAGAGGAGTTGGTTACACTAAATACCACTCCATCAATGTCTGTGTGTGTGTGTGTGTGTGTGTGTGTGTGTGTGTGTGTACCACCAGGGTGTGGACCAATTTCAGTATGGGGTTTAAAACCTTAGTAGAGGTTCAGCAGTTGTTTGTGTGTGTGTGTGTGTGTGTGTGTGTGTGTGTGTGTGTGTGTGTGTGTGTGTGTGTGTGTGTGTGTGTGTGTGAGCTACCCCATCCTAAGCTTTAGCCTCTAATTACTGTAATTCACTAAATCCCAGGCAGTGAAAGTGAGAGTTTAGAGTCTCTCCACTGAGCCACACATTTATGAGCCAAGCTGATTAGTTCTGCAGAGGAAGTCTGAATAAATACTTCTATACACTTTGACTGCACCCTTCACAATCCCCATCCAACTCCAACATGTACTCCCACATCTGTACACCCCCCACCCCACCCCGCACTCTGTTCTCCCTGAGACTGTATACACCTACACCCTCGAACCCTACATAGTCCCCCTGCACCCTGCATACGCCACCAACAGTACACCCCCTCCCCAGTTCTACACTCCCCTGACTGTACACTTCCACCTTCTTAATATATCAGTAAAAAGCTAGCATAAAGTACTGACTGTAATTACTCCATTAAATTTTGAATGTACATTAGATTGCTAACAAGTTATATCTGTTAATGTAAAAATGATCCGTAAAGAGACGAGCCAAAGGAGGGGTAGCCTTGCTGTTCCAGTGATGGAGGCGTAGCTTTTTTACAGTCAGTTTCAGTGAAAGAAGTGTGAATATTTAAGCAAAGCACTGCATATGATGGGAATAAATTGCAGCGTGTTCATGTATGATGTGTGTGAGTATACAGTACGTCATCATTAGCTGATTTTATTAGGTTGTTTAAGAAATTGCTCATCATAAAATTTCAGCAGTGTAGATGAGAAAACGAAGGGGAATGGTGATATTATATCCATCCATCCATTTTCTCCGCTTATCTGGGTCCAAGTCGCGGAGCTAGCACTTCCAGCCAGGATACCCAGGCGTCCCTCTACCCAACCACCTCCAGCTGTCCTGGAGGAACACCGAGGCGTTCCCAAACCAGGTAAGAGAGAGAATCTCTCCAGTGTGTCCTGGGTTTGCCCCAGGGTCTTGTCCCGCTGGGACATGCCCGGAAATCCTCACATAGGAGGCATCTTCGGCGGATGTCCAAACCACCTCAGCTTGCTCCTTTCAATGCGTAGGCGTAGTGGCTCTACTGAGTCCCTCCTGGATGTCCAAGCTCCTGACCCTGACTCCAAGGGTGAGCCCAGACACTTCAGAGACAGCTGATTTTCGCTGCTTGTATTAGCAATCTTGTTCTTTTGGTTTCTACCCACAGCTTGTGGCCATAGGAGAGTGTAGGAATAAAGATTGACCAGGAAATTGACTGCTTCACCTTTTGGCTCCGCTCTCTCTTCTCTACGACAGACTGGTTCAGCATTCACATCATTGCAGATTCTGCACCAATCTGCCTGTCAATCTACTGCTTCATTCTTTCTCCACTTGTTCTCCATTTAAGGCAATGACTTGTCCCCAAATTTGAGTGGGCAATTCAATATTTTCTGGTTAAGAACCATGGTCTTGGATTTGAAGATGCTGATTCTCATCCCCTCTGCTTCATGCTCAGTTGCAAACTTCCCCAGTTAAAGCTGGAGATCACAGCTCCATGAGGCCAGCAGGACCATATCATCTGCAAAGATCAAAGATGCAATCCTGAGCCCACCATACTCGCCACCTCTTGGCTGTGCCTACAAGTTTTGTCTATAAAGGTTAAGAACAGAATTGGTGACAAAGGACAGCCCTGGTGGACGCCAACACCCACTAGGAACAACTCTGAGTTACTGCCGGTTATGCGAGCCAAGTTCTCACTCCGGTTAGGGACATGATCATGTGCCTTTTCCAAGTCCACAAAACACACGTAGACTGGTTGGGCAAACTCACATGCACCCTCCAGTACCCTTGAGAGGGAAAAGCACTGGTCCAGTGTTCCACAACCCGGATGAAAACCTCATTGTTCCTCTGCAACTCGAGTGGAATAGAGTCCAGCCCCTCTCCGGGATATTGGTTCCAGAACCCGTGCTGTGCATTGAGGTGAGCCTGACTATATCTAGCCAGCATCTCTTACCCTCGCGTACATGCTCAGGCTCCTTCCCAACCAGAGAGGTTGACATTCCATGTTCCTAAAGCCAGTTTCACCAGCCGGGGATCAGCTGCCGAGGCCCCCACCTTTGGCCGCTGCCTGATCCACAATGCACTGGACCCCCATGGCTCCTTCTGCAATTTGTGTGCCCACAGGAGGGAAGAATCTGGTGGCTCTCTCTGGCTGAGTGAATGAAGGCCCGATGGCAAGGCGTTCGCTGATGAGTCCCTTTCCCAGGCCTGGCTCCAGGATGGGGCCCTGAAATCGCTGCTCCAGACGAGGTTTCACATTTCCTTATTTTCTTCTACCTTACTTGAGATATTACAGAAATAACTGATATTATAGGGATAGAATATTACAGCCTGAGGAAGACCTGCTGTTTAAGAAGGAAAAAGGATGAACAGGTTCACATATGATGATGAAATCAGTGTGACTGTGACACACAATGATACGATCAGATAAAGAAATAGAAGAAAGGAGGAATATTTTCCAGAGTGCCTGCTGGAGTAACTTTCCCTGTTGGTTGGTATTTGATATGACGCATGACGGTGAGGGGTGTGTGTATGTGTGTATGTGTGTGTGTGTGTGTGTGTGTGTGTGTGTGTGTGGGTGGGTGTGTGGGTGTGTGTGTGTGTGTGTGTGTGTGTGTGTGTGTGTGTGTGAGTGAGAGAGACAGAGGCGGCTTTGCCTTTTGATATGTCTTAAACACACACATGCACACATTCTCTGCCAAATCGATGGCTCCTGTGAAAGATGAGCTGTCTTTTTCTCCACATTCCATCTGTCGTGTGTGTGTGTGTGGGTGTGTGTGTGTGTGTGTGTGTGTATGCTTCTTCAGACCTGTGAGGAATTTACTCCTGAGCACAGTCGACCAATCCCAACACAGCATCATTTAAACAGAGGGAAACCCCAGTGGAGGGTAATTCCCTGCTGCATAGAAAAACATGAATACACACACACACACACACACGCACACACACAATTGGTGTGTTATATCTGGTAGCATTGTTCGCATCTCTTAGCTGCTTGCCATGATGACTTTGTGTTTGTTTATGAGCAGGATAGTTATTACATGGTGAGATTTCACTTTGTACATCATTATTAAAATATTGTAATTTCTGAAATAGCATGACTAGCGTAAATATACTAACACACAGGCAAACTGCAATTTGAGTAATATACAAAGAAGGTAAAATTACACATCTTAGAATTTTTAACAACCAAACAAACAAAAAAAGACGATACAGTGATGCACAATCGAGTGAGACTTGAACACGCTGTAGCTTTCGTGTTTTTAAATTCCAAACGCAAGACTTGAGCTTCAATTCAGTATCTTTAATCTCATGTTTGGAAATGAGAGTAGCTATGAGTAGGCGTGGCACAAATACATGCGATTGGAATGTGGGTGTGCCTTAGAGCTACCCTTATTTCCATATATGGATTCAAAGACGCACACACATTGCTATCCGTGCTTACTCTGAATCATGTAGAAATGAGCGTGGCTCTACGTGGGCGTTCCGCAAACACCATAGATGGAAATGTGGGAGTGTTCTAGTTCATATATGGACACAAGCACCGTTATGTATGTAGCTATGGTGTGCCTTGAACAGCATAAATAGGAATGTGGGTGTATCTTTGAGAGCATGTACGGAAATGGGAGCTTTTATAAACCGAGCCAAGCGCTCAAAAATATCGCCTAGTTCTTGATATTTAGTGAGGATGACGTATCCTTGAACATCATGTTGTGAATATTATGATACGTTGTGCGACTCGTTGTCAAAATACCTGTATTAAATCATAACGCTGTGTCAGATTTGGTGCCATGCTAATTCTGTGTGTGGTCCTGTAAAGTTCCATATCTCTCTCTCTCTCTTACACACACACACACACACACACACACACACACACACTCTGAATGGAATGATGTGTCGGATGCCAGAGAGCTTGTCCTGGTATTGAACTACTATTCCATGCCATGGTGCTGGATAAACACACGCACACATACACACTGAGACAGTCTGCTGGTTTATTAGTCCATCTTATCTTTCCTTTTAATAAAACATGATCATGTGGGTATCTTATCAAAACAATAACTCATTTATTTTGCCTCTTATCTTTGAATCGCTGTAGACTCTAAAGTGTCAAGTTTATTTATCACACTTCTGAATTCTTGTATCTGACTGGACTTCATTTCTGTTTCCATAGCAACAGCTCATTCACAATGACTCGTACAGCTGACTCGTTTCTTTAAGGAGATATTTAACAGTTATGTCAGAAGTAAAGTATTATGACGTCTTTCAGGACAGAGGAGTTTTTACGCTTTGCGCTCGCTGTTTCTCGGTAACGCAAGTCATTATAACTTCAAGATAAGGAAAACAAAGAGAGGCTGCTGATGGAACAACGGTTTGTAGCTGCTATAGCGTTAGTGAGAACAGGAACTAACTTGTTTCATGGATGCTCCACAACATTAAAGGTGACGGGGAAAAAAGTCATTCATGAATAAATAAAAACTTGTAATTGGTGGCAAAAAAAAGAAATAAAATGTTCAGGATGAAGCTGTTACGGAAGAGCTCTGTGGTCGTAGTGGCATGTCATGGATAGTTTTCCTATAACTGAATGACACAGAGACCCCGTTTACACTTGGTATTAAAATGTGTCTTGGGCGATCTTATCACAACGGGACAGCGCTAAATACAAGTGTAAACGACCTCCAAGACGCATTCAAGACGCATTCGCTCAAATCACTTGCCGAGGTGGTCTGGGACGCATTTAACCACATAACTTCTGTCCCGATGCGTCCTCAACACGGACGTAACAGGAAAATACATCATTAATGCTGGACGTGGTGCTTGTTTTTGTAACGGCGCGACACGCTGTAGAAAAATATGGAGGAGCACTGATGTTGGAGTGCAAGAAAATAATGGTTATATTGCAGGTTTTACGTTTTAAAATAATTTTGCGCGGGGACCTTTGACCTTCTAGCAGAAGAGATGTAGGCAGTAATGAAATTTAAAGAAAAGTGGTCAGCTGGACACCTTGGAGACGCATGATACACACAGGTGTAAACGCCGATGTGTCTCAGCAGTCCATTTGTGACCCCCCCACCCCAAACACACATCCAGTCCTTCAGTGATGTCACGCAGACATCCAGATGTGGTTTAGGACACAGTGGGTCTTTCATGAATGAAATGTAATCATGAAGCTGAACTCTGGGGCAGCCATCTTGGACAACCAGAATGATTTCCCTCAGTACAGTTTTTCCTCAGTGTAGTTTTTTTCCTCAGCGCAGTGTACCTCAGTGCATTTCTTTCCCATGTGTAGTTTTCCCTCAGCACACTTTGTGTCACTTGAAAGCTGCACTTGTCACTGATGAACTTTATGAAATATGTAACTACAGTTTTTGTTTTTTTGGGGGGTTTTTTTGCTTCCATTTTCTTAAAATGTTTATTAACAGGAGATTCTGAGTGACTTTATTTGCATTGAAATGACATTTAAAGTCTTGACTGACTGAGTTTATGATGTGTACGTTTCTGAGTTAGTGTGGTGTTTTGTTTTGTTTTTTTAATTTGTTGGTTATATGTTTTCTGAAACGTAACCATTTTAGACGCAGTTGAAATGCTACGCCCTGAAGCCGGAGATGATTCAGTGTTAGCGTTGCTCTTAAAGCACGCCGTCCGAGGTAAACATTCACTGAGGAAAGTGGAGATGTGTTTTTGAAATTCAGCGAGACGTCTCTGTGTGTCTCGGCGCACTGTAATTGATGTAATCTTGTAAAAGTGTGTGGATCAGCAGTGAAGTTGTCCTGACACGCTCACAGACGCACTGAGGTAAAACTGGGCCAAACAAGCATCAGTGATTTACACTCAGGGCTGAGGACTGTGTAGTGATGTTATAGGACACTGTGTGGTGATGTTACAGGAAAGTAATCCACTGCAGACTGGGCTGATGAGGCAAAGCTACTGATACCACAGAGGAGATGATGATGATGATGATGATGATGATCCTGTAATTGTTTGCCCCTGACGGTTTTATTCCTCTTACATCCCAGCAGTTTACCATCAATTACAACATTTACATTTATTATAGAGTATTTTTTATCCATTTATAGTTATATATAAGATTATATTTTATATTAATATTATTTTTGTTTGTCCCTCTCACCTTTTTTATTTTTTCTTCTCCTTTTCAGTTTTTTGTCTTTCTTTTTCCCCTTAGACTGTTTTACTTCCTTCTCTTATTTTCTTTCCTTTAGTTTTGTTTGTCTCTTTCTTTCATTTTTTTTTTCATTCTAGTCTCTCTCTCTCTCTCTCTCTCGCTCTGTGTTAGGACTTGTCCACATTATCCAAAAACACAATCTTTCCTGTACACACACATGTAAAGGTACTTGCTGGTGTGTGTGTGTGTCACTTTGACATGAATTGGGGGGGCAGTGCAGTATAAATAAAGTCCTACAGAAGCGTTTAGAGCATGGACTCAGCCATCACTTTGTCCTGCAGCTTCCTGCCGTTGAAGGACAAACAATAACTCTGTGTAAACACACACACACACTGAAATGTTACATGGCGCACATATGTGTGACCAACAAACAGTGGAGATGGATCAGATGAAATTTAAGTGTGTGCACTGTAGGTCATATCACGTTTCGTTCACATTATGGTCTGATCTGTCTGTCTATATACATGCATCTCTGAACCTGTCTGTTCAGATCTGTGTCTTTCTGTCTGTCTCTCAAGCTGTCGGTCTTATCAGTCTGTCTGTGTGTTTATCTTTGAACTTATCAATTGATCTGGTCTCTCTCTCTCTCTCTCTCTCTCTCTCTCTCTGTGTCTTTCCTTTCTCTTTGTTTCTCAGTGTGTCTGTTCAGTGTCTACCTGCCTCTCTGTCTGTCTGCCAATCCGTGTCTACCAACCTGTCTGTCTGTCTATAATCTCTGTCTGTCTGTTTTATTAATTGGTCTACCAACCTACCTGTCTTTCTACCCATCTCTCTGTCAGTCAAGCGGTCTTTCTAATATTGTGTAGATGGGGATCAAAAAAACAGGAAGCTGTGACCAAATGTGGAAAGTAATACAAAAGAACCTGAAGTGAATGTGGGAAGCCAAACGGGTCAGAGGCAGGGAGGAAGTGTGGAAATGGGGTGTGTGTGTGTGTGTGTGATCGTCATTAACCGTTGCCCTGCTCTCCTTTTCTAGGTTACCTGTTGCACGTGTTGCGTAACTACACAGACGAGGTGTGTGATGGTGACCTCCTGACTGTACACTGCCCTCCCAGAACCACCATCACTGTCCAATCAGCTTTCTACGGCAGGAAAAGCTCCACCCACTCTCTGTTCTGCCCACCGCATTATAGCATCAATGGGCCACGCCCACTGAGTGGTGTCCCTTCCTGTCATGTGACAACAGCACTGCAGGTAACACAGGCACGTGTGTATATGTGTTAGTTAAAAAAAAAAAAAAAAGTTTTTTAGAACAAATCTGCATGAGTAATGTTTCACAACACAAAAAAGCATCATGTCTCTTATTCAACAATACATTTTCTTACTCTCTCTCTCTCTTCCTCTTTCTCTCTCTCTCTCTCTCTCTCTCTCTCTGTTGGTTGGTCTGTCTTTCTCATTATTTTGTCTCTCTTTCTGTCTTTCTTTCATGCTCTCAATCTCTCTCTCTCTCTCTCTCTCTCTGTGTAGAAGATGACAGACGAGTGTGAAGACAGGAGGAGTTGTGAGCTGTTGGTGAACAGTCGGTTGTTTGGAAAGGATCCGTGTCCATCCATCGGCAAATCCCTCACTCTGCAGTACAAATGCAGACCTAGTGAGTCTCTCTCTCTCTCTCACTCACACACACACACACACACACACAATATTCAGTGTTCTATAAATTAATTCTGATGTACTGTTACATATTTTTGCATATTGTACAAAATTGAGCTGTGTGTGTAGATGAGTATAAGAGTAAGGTGGTGTGTGAGGGGGAGAAGTTGAGGGTGAGCTGTAAGACCGGGATGCAGATCGCCGTGTTCTCGGCCATGTTTGGACGGACGCAGGAGGGGACGCTGGAGTGTCCTCCACACCACCGGAGGGCACCATCTGTCGGTGAGTCACTCTGATGGACCACATTCAGCCACAGAGATGCTTCATATAGTCAGATAATCAAAGACATTATCCTGAGTGACTGAATTCGCTCTTTAGCGTTTTACTTATTTTGATGCATATTCTTCATAATAATGCACCAAGTTTAAAAAAAAATAGCCAAACTGTCTATAAAGCTAATGCTGTCTGATTAGCAACAGTTATTTAACAATTGAAATTATGCAAAAATAAAACACAAAGCATATTGTTGACTTTCCATATTTGGAAGTCTTCAAGTATGATTAACTCATAAATGTGCTTGTACTTGCACTTTTTAATAGCTAGCTATCTATCGTGCGCTAACTGACTTAGCTAATTTTTAATCATGTTCATAAATGTTCATAATCGACACTGCTAATGTTATGTAGATGTCTAAGCTAACTTGACAATTTCTAATCATAAATATTAAATCATTAATATTCATAACCTTAACTGATAATGCTAGATAGTTAGCTAATTTAAGCTAATGTCAGAAAAGTCAGGTTTATAACTGTTCATAATCCTCGCTGCTAATGCTAGTGAATTCTAGCTAGCTGGCTAACATGAGCTAATGTGGCAAGATTTCTGAGAGGATGTTTAGGTAGTATTTCAAAATGTTCATAAGCGTTATTGCTAATGCTACATAGATGTAAAATATAAGGTAATGTATAAGCTATCCTTAATTCATAAGACTTGCTAGATAGTTAACATTCATAATCTTAAATGCTAACGGTAGCTAGCTAGGATTTCTATAGAGGAAAGATGTTTGGCTGCTTATGCTAGCTATAAAAGTAATATTAGTTAACCTGGTAAGATTGTTATAAAGAGGTTGATGCCGTACTGTCCTAGATATTCATAGATGTTACTGCTAAAGCTAACATGACAGCATTTCTAAGAGAATTTTTATGAATTGATTTTTTAGAAACATTCATATTCCTTACTGCTAATGCTAGCTAGCTTCCTAATATGAATTTTTGGGGGAATTGTTTAGTCACAAACGAATCATTTTTATTTCTAATGCTAACTGTAAGCCACCTGACATGAGCTAACATTACAAGATTTCTGAGAGAATTTTTCATATTCAACATTCAAATGCTTAATTGCTAATGTAAGCTAGCTGGCTAACCTGAACTATACTAACAGGATTTCTCAGAGGATTTGTAGGTAATATTTAATAATATTGATCATCTTCACTGCTAATGCTAGCTAGGTAGCTAACCTGAGTTACCCTGACAGGAATTCTGTGAGAATTTTTAGATAAAACTTTTCTTTATTGCTAATACTAGCTAACTGGCTAACATGAGTTGAAGTGACAGGATTTCTGAGAGACATTTAAGCAAATGCTCATAATCTTTACTACTAGTGATGTATGTGTTTATGGCCACACCCACTCCTGTCATCTGCACAAACACACACTTGTTTTCTCCAGTGTGTTTTTTTATTATTGTGTTTGTCATGTAAGAACATTTCGACATAAATTGTGCTTCATACAAACTGACAAGTACATGAAGTAACTTAACCAGCTGTCAATCACTGCAGCTCCGCCTCCACATGCACACGTATCAGAGAGCTTCCCTGCTCAGTAATAAACACTTGCATCACTTTACACACACCCACACACAGCATTTATAGATGAGATTAGCTGGTATGTAAATACTGCTGTTACACTGTAGTGCTCTGACACACACACAGCAGCTTTCTGTAATTTCCCACTGAATAAACATACACACACACACACACTCCCTCATGCTACTCCATGATATCAGACTTTAAGGAAAAGGATGTGTGGATCCAGAAGATAGTACGAGAAAGGTGTGTGTGTGTGTGTGTGTGTGTGTGTGTGTGTGTGTGTGTGTGTGTGTGTTTTCCTGGAGAAATAATGCATTCTTGTCATTAACTGCTGTATATCACCGTTATTGCTGGTCTTGTAAAACTGTGTGTGCGTGTGTGTGTGTGTGTGTGTGAGAGAGAGAAGGACACATTCTGGGCCTCCTGCTTGAATAATCGCCGTGGCGACCGCACTCAAAGCCCAGGTTAATGGGGTCTCTGTCTGTCCCTCACCACACTTCCTTCCACTGGGGAAGAATTTAAGCGTGACACAGTCAGGTTAAAGTCCCTCGGGGGGCCTGGAGACAGAACGACTAGTCCTCTGTCCAGGGTAAGCTTTTAGACAGCCCCCCTCTGTCACTGCTGGCCATTAGTCTCCGCTCGGGTCACGTCCCCACGCACACACTCAGTTCACACACTGTCAGAAGCGCCGCCCGTAGATCTACTGATGTATATATCAGAATCTAATGTTTAAACAGATCCACAGTGAGATCCACATCTTCCGTTTTTTCCTCCTGATAACGACACAGAGTAGCGCCTCCTGCTGGTATGGAGTGTTTTACGCTGAAGCATTACGTACATACGTACACGTCGGCCATCAGGGTCGTCTCTGTGCTGTGACACAGAGAAACGACTTTTAACAGAAGACGTGAGGAGACTGGGACGCGATCGTCAGTTAGCTAAAGTTGGCGCTGGGTAATTAGTTAACATTGGTTTGGCGTGTCACAGTTCTGATATTTAATCTCATGCACGCTCCAGGATCGAGGGACTTTTTGTTTTTTGTTCAGATTTAAGCCTGATCTTGTTTGTGGCAAAACAAACTCCTTAAGAAAAAAAGCTGAAGTTTGTGTGTTAGGAAGTAGTTTAATCAACAAAATAAAAATCTCAGGTTTCTGGGGTCCGGTGATGTCAGTCCATTGCAGAGGACGTCAGTAATACACACACACACACACACACACACACACAGTTGTAAACTAACTCTAGCCGGACGTCTTCGTGTGTCACTCCCTTTAAATCCCCTCCATTCACTTCTGTTTACTAACACACCCGGTGTGACCTTTAACCTTTAACCCTTATCTCAAGGTGATGACTTGTGTTATGCTCTTTAGATCTCCTCTTTCTCTCGCTCCCAGTTTTATCCCTCTTTTATCCTTTATTCCCTGAACGACAACCAAAAAAAAAAAAGTGTTTCACAAAAGATTTTTTGGGGAAAAAGTAATGAACATTTACTGTTAAGATTCACAGAGATTATGTAGAATAAAATCATTTTAATATACACATAGTAAAAAATTTCAAATAATTTTTAAAAGGCAATATTAAATTCATTGAATATACAGTATATAATTGTTTTAAGAATGAGGAAATCGGCTTATATTAAACAGAGATGCACAATATTAAAATGTATACACAAAATGGACAAAAACTAAATTGTAGACTATATATAAATATTGTAATAAACAAACATTTTATATATGTGTGTTAATGTGTCTAAGTGATAAACATAAATTTAGGAAATTAAAGCAAACATGAAGAAACAAAAGTCTGTTTTTAATTTATTAGAGAATGTTGATTAAACTCAAAGGTCTTCTTTTAATGCGTTTTTCATATTAACATCTTAACGTGTACTTTTTTGCCATTTTGTCAATGAACATTTAAGAAACAGAAAAAAACTAAATTCTTTTAGTCGACATAACTTTTTCCTGAGGGTGCGCAAACTTTCGCCCTCAGCATATCGTGCACAACCCTTTATCGTTATTACACAGAGTATATTGAAATTCGAAGGAAGTAAAAGAGCTGCTAGCTAGTTTGCCAAGAAGCTAACTGTAGTTAGCCAGTTAACTACGTAGTCCGACTGGAAATGTAAACGTAGTGCTGAATGCTGAATTGCTGGGACAAAATAGAACATGAAAGACCAACAGACGTGCCGCTTGTTCATGCGTGGAGAGGCGAGTTTGGAGGTCGGCCGCTGGTCCGTCTCTTGTTCAGATGCGTGTAAGTCCATCTGTGAACACGATAAGCACTTAGCGATGATGGATGCACGGATCATCAGTCATGCAGACACGCCGAGGTTCCCGTCCTGAAGCAGATCAAACGTCTCTGAGACAAAGCACACGTCTGTCAGGGACGTCTGAACACGCGGAGAGGAGAACCGTGCGCGCGCGCACACACTTCATATTCATCTACCTGAAAGAGCTTTCCTTTTACCTCAGACCTTTTCAATTTTTATCTCAGAAATGTGCACGAGGAGCAAATTTAGCTAATTCTACAAAAATATTTGAAATATTCATAAGCCATGTAGGCGACATTAGCCTAGCCAGCTAGCTAAGCCACGCGTTGTGGTGCTTTATTAGCTTGCTAACGTTCCTACATTTGACTTACCACTTTGTAAACCCAAGGGCTGAATTTTCTACCTCATTGTTTAAAATTGTAGAGTTTATGATCATGCTAACGTTACAGCATGACGCTAGTTACCCAAGTTTATTTAGCTGTTAGCCAAGAAATTACTGTAAGGATAACGTATTAGCTAGCATACTAAACACTAAAGGAAATCTTTTTCTGTATGTTGCGTATACTTCTGTATGGGATTCCATACCAATGAAGTGGCTATTCATAATGCATACATTCTATAACTAGCTTATAAAGTAACGTGTTGTATTGGCTTCCACCATACAATCAAGATGAGCAAAAAAAATGACATTTATATAAATATTTACGTCACTCTCCTGCAAGAGCAGCACCTGCTGTTGAGGCAGAAATGCCGCTTAGTCTGGAGAATAGAACACACATTCTGACTTGTTCTTTTGTTTTTACAGACTGCCATGCAGAAGAGGCCCTGCAGGTGATGACATCACGTTGCCAGGGGAAACGCACGTGTGTGGTTCGAGCCTCGGTGCAGGAGTTCGGAGACCCGTGTTACACCGGGACTCGCAAATACCTCAATGTTATATACACCTGTGGTGAGCATACACACATACACACACACACACACACACACACACACACACGGGCAAATCAACACACTTAAAGTAACCTGAACCACACAATGTTGTGTGAATTCGAGTGTGTTCAATTCATGTGCTGGTAGAAATTAGTCAATTTACTTACTGGGAATCACTAGAAAGGCGATTTTGTATTTGTTTGGGTTCAGTTCGTCCGTGCTGAGTGTCAGAAAAAGGACACTCGAGCAGCACAGATGCAGTTAAAGGTGGGGTAAGTCATTTTATTTTTTATTTTTTATTTATTTTTAAGTGAAGCATTGTGTGTAGACATTTCTCCTCATACGCCGGCATCTTCCGTATGAGTGTCACAGCTTGAAATGCTCATAGTATGACCATGTAGTCTAAAACGATCACTGGGTAACAGAGTCATGGTGAAAACAAAAAAAAAAAAACACAAGCTGGAGGCACAAATTATAAGACAATTGATTACCAGGTCTATGTACAAACTTTTCTTTGCGTGTTAGTGTGCATATAACAAAAAAAAAACCTGAAAGGAAACAAAGAGATTGAATCCCCTAATTGTTGTTCTTTCTTAGAAAGATCTTTATGATAACTTTTACATAAAAATCTCTTGTCAGCACTTACAATGTTGTCATTATGCTAAGAGGAGCAGCAGAGGTAGCAGTGTAATGTAACAATATAGCAGATTAATAACCCCCAAAGTGTTCCTGTGCTGAGAAATGGAGGTTCCTGTAGTGTGATTTTACTGCAAGTTGACATTTTAATCAGCGAGTCTGCAACAGTTTGAACATCCAACCAATCAGATCCGAGGTTTCCAAAAAGCATCGTTAAGTGGTAGAGTGAGAATTATGCTGACCACTGATCTTAACTTTATCCTTTTTTTTTTTCTTTTTTTTTCTTTTTTGGTTTCTTTGGGTAACCAGACCTAGGATAAGTAGGTGTCTCCAGTCACCTGTCAATCATGTTGCCTGTCAGATCAGAAAACTCCGCCTCTTTCCTGCGCATTTTGCATGTAGAGAAATTTGCTTTGGACTAAAGCAGCGGTTAGTTTTTTTGTTTTTTTTTTTAAACTAGCTAGTTTCTATGAAAATAACTTCTACCAAAATAGCTGTTCATTTGTGTTTTGATTGTCCCATGGATTTAAAGATGTAGTCAGCAATCCATTTTTATTTTATTCTCATAACAATTCTGTAATCCTAAATCACTACACCAGTGGTGGTGGTATTGTTTATATCTGCATTATTCAGATCAGGACAGAGCCTTGAATTGGGTTTAAACGTGTGCACATGCAGGAGTTGGATTACGGAATGTAATGAAATGTTTTTCTGCATGTAGTATTCTACTTTTTGGAAACTGGAATTGTGTATTTAGGCATTGTATCATATCCCTGCAGACAGAGCCTCAGCAAACAGCCGCCATTCTGAAGTTTGGGCCACCAGAGGGCGCTAAACACTTAATATAGAACGGCAGGAAGCGCCTCGGTGTATTAAAAAAAAAAAAAAAAAAAAAGGCTCCATATTATTTTTATAACAATTCACCTAGTTTTACTGTTACTATATAGTTGCTTTGCATTTCTCTCCCTATGCTGTATTTTTGCCTTGATTGAAATGTTCTTTTTCTTCATCAGACTGTGGAGTCGCACACAAGGCTTTCGGGAATATCAATTTAAGCATACTTCCTAATTATTACATCTATTTTACTGAGAGTCAAATCAGAAGATTGGTCTTGCATGTATTTCACCCTGCAAGAAGCTTCTTAACCCCATAATTATTCATTATTCATTTTTTAGTGCCAAGTATGCAATACTGACTTTACACTGCTATATATTGGAGTATGATGCACATCTTTTAACATAGTTCTTACCTATTTTTCTATTCTTTCGATTTCTATTTCTATATCTAGCTGCTATTTATTATTATCCTTATTTTTCTGTGTTTATATTTTTCTTTTCTAAAATGGGAGTAACTGTTATATGACCAGTTTCTCCTCAGGGATCAATAAAGTAAACTAAGTAAACAGACTTTAGTCAGGTCCTGGTTTCAAATTTGGTGCTGGGGTTTATAGGGCTTGAATTACTACTGGAAATTATAGGATGACCTGTGGTTTCTATAGCAACACACACAAGTCCAAAATGGATTCTGGTTAACTATATAACAGTTATATTCTGTAGCCTGTATTATCTCAGAGAAGGTGTGGCCAACCTTTTTTTTGTGAAAGTATCTTTCACAAACTTTAATTGTTCTTTAACATCATGTAGACTGATCTCGGTGTGTGTATGTGTGAATAATGGACAATGTGGTACCAAGTTATTCTGCTGAGTCACTTGTTTTTATTCCTCGATAAGAAGCTTGTGTATGTGTGTGTTGAGAGACAGACCTGAATTTTTCAGAGCAGCCCCTTTGTGCGACCTCATCCTCCTACTGGAAACTAAATGAGAATAAACATCAGGCATGCTGATACAGCATGGGGTGTATGTTTGGGGGGGGGGGGGTTGAGTGAACCCATCTCTTGATCCAGTTCCATCAGCCTCCCACACTATGATGTCTGTCAATGTGTGTGTAGATAAACGTGACTCACATCCTCTTATGTCATTTATTATTATAGTGATTATAAGCTAACACACGCACACGCACACACACACACACACACACACACAGACACACACAGAACTCAGACATCAGGAATGGGATTTATCTGCCTACAAAAATAACCCGATGTTGGTGCTAGGCTTTGAAATGTGTTCAGAGAGAGTGTGTGTGTTTATAATAACCTTCTTATCACACATTGAAGCGGTTTGTTTTTGGGGTTTTTTAATCAACTGTGTGTGCATGTACTTGTGTGTACAAGAGAGACAAAGAGGCTTTCTTATATTGTGTGCTTGTCTGTGTGTCTACAGGTGTGTACTTGTGTGTTCTGTACTTGTGCACCTGTCTGGTGTGTGTGTGTTTGTGTGTGTGTGTGTGTGTGTGTGTGAGAGAGAGAGAGAGAGGTCATGCTTCAGATCCACTGAATGCTCTGCTAGTTTCTAAGGTGACAGAATTTCACTCAGGCCTGACCAAGACTTCCAGTCATCCTGTCTTATCTCCATGTTTCCTTCCCGTGTGTGTGTGTGTGTGTGTGTGTGTGTGTGTGCGTGTGTGTGTGCGTGCATGTTCCCTTTCTGAGGAAATAGTTTAATTCTGCAGTTTGAGATAATCTGACATAAGTGAAGAAGACTCTTCAGGTTCTGTCTGTTTATAAATTATACCCACCTACATTATGCTACATACATGTTAAAGTACAGAAGTGCAGAAGTGTGTGTGTGTGTGTGTGTGTGTGTGTGTGTGTGTGTGTGTGTGTGTGTGTGTTTGTATTAAATTACATGAGATTGTATTATAACAGATACTAATAAACAATATAAAA
>JAQQZR010000012.1:27000019-27010240 GCA_030068235.1 Notoglanidium macrostoma | reverse complement strand
TATGCTTTATTTAATGCCGCCCTGTCAGTATGGCATTAGCAATGCTTGTTTATGAGGAGTGTGTGTGTGTGTGTGTGTGTGTGTGTGTGTGTGTGTGTGTGTGTGTGTGTGTGTGTGTGTGTGTGCGTGCACACAAGGGGGAAATGTATGGCTCCCTCCTGCCTGTTTCGAGTGTAATCCAAACCGCATGGCTACGCTACAGAAAAAGAGGGAAAGTCATGTGACCCATTGACCAAACACACTACCTCTCCTCAGAGAGAGAGAGACCGACAGATAGACAAGGTTTCTTTATAAGGGGCTGCATGCCATTGTCCTTAAAAGGTCCCCACTTTTTCTATTACACACACAGCTGCTAATGTATATAATATGGGTTTGCTTTTATTACATCATAACTAGAATCTTGATGCATGTGTTCATCAGTTAGGAGGCCACTGCTCGCACGACTGGTTCAGTGAGAATAATGCGATCCAGTATGTCAGCTAACAGGAGGAAAGTGATCTAGTGAATGAGCCAATTAAAAAGAGTGATCCAGTGTGTGAGCCAATAGGAGGTCAGTGCGCCAGTGAGTGGGCCATGTGTGTCTCTCTCTCTCTCTCTCTCTCTCTCTCTCTCTCTGGTGATGTAACTCATGAACACACACAGTGTCATTAATGAACCATCTTCTCTCATCTGCTCCACCATAATGTCACCAGAGGTCAGAGTTCACGCATGTGGTTGCTATGGAAACAGAGAGGGTGGGCCTCCCAGTGTTTAGGAAAACTCTTATCTGTCCCTCTATCTCTCCTTTTTCACATCTCTTTTCATATGTAGTTATCTCTTCTTTCCCTCTGTTTCTTTCTGTATTTGCTTATTTCTTTACTTCTCCCTCTTTTTTCTCAACTCCTCTATTCCTTTTTTCCATTCTTTCTTTCACATTCTCTTTCTCTCAACCCCCTTTTCTTTCTTTCAGCCTTTTTCTCTCTTTTTTTTTTTCTTTCTTTTTCTTTTTTTTTTTTTTACCCCTTGGTCTGTTTTTCAGTTTTTTTCACTCTCTTTTTCTCCCTCTGCTTTCTCAGGATCCAAATCATTCTGTGTGGAAAGAGGGGAAAAAAAGGAAAACAACCACTAAAAGTGAGGGATGGAGAAAGAAACCGAGAGAGAGACCCAAACTGCATTATCAGCTGAATAAAATAGTCACATCACTTCCTGTTTCTCTTTTTTTCCTCTTTCATTATTACACACACAGGCACGCTTTATGCCCACACCCCCATCTCCCGCCCTGCTCTACCTCTCTGGTTGGCTGCACTCTGTGTGTGTCTGTGTGTGTCTGTGTGTGTGTGTGTGTGTGTGTGTACTCTGCGCTAAAGTGGTCATTCCTGCTCGCGCTCTCGTTCCCTTTAGAGCCAGAGAACAGAGACAGGAAAGGAAAGATCGGGTGAGGAGAGGAAGGGGAAAAAACAAGGGGAGAAACCCTGAAGGAAAGGAGATGGAGTGATTTAGGAGGAAAGGGTTTAAAGAAAGATAGAACGCAGTTTGGTTGTTAATTGAAAAGAAACGCTTGTGCGTGAGTTGGAGGAGTATCTCTGCTGTGTGGAGTTTTTACCTTCTTAAAGAGACATCCCTCTTTTCTGTCTTCTTAAGTCATCCGTCTAGCCCTTGTTCTCATAGGAGAGTTCAGCAAAGTGTGTTTGCACACGTGTAGGTTTTATACACAAACACGCATACACCGGTAGAGTGGAGGCTGTAACGAGCGAGGGAAAAGCCATGGAGATGGAGAAGAAGAAGAAAATGAGACCGAGCGAGGGAGAGAGATGGTGAAAGAGTGATGCAACATGTGTGTGTAAGTGCAGCTTCAGATTTACTTTGCTGGATTTCTCTCGTGTGTGTGTGTGTGTGTGTGTGTGTGTGTGTGTGTGTGTGCATGCAATGGAGAGAGATTTCATTCATACAAGTGACTAAATGTTACATTACTTAATTAAAAGCTGAACACTAAAGTTTGAATATATTTGAATATTAATAAGCGTATAATGTTAAACTGTAATAGTGAGCATTTAGCATTAGCGTGTATAATCATCTGCATATCTCTAGTTCCCGCTAGAATCCTGACGATGCCACGGTCATCCACAGCCGTTAGCCAAGAGAGCAAAACAGGCCGTGCACCCTGGGTGGGAGGGGCAAACTAACCCATCATGTAACCAATCATGGCTGTCTGTGAGCTCATGTATACAGAAGAGGGTAGATAGCATGTTACACTGCTAGTGTTAGCTGTCGTATGTTTAGAGCTGGTTGGTGGGAATTGGGGAGAAAATTCGATGCGATAAATTCATTAGTATATCATAATCATTAAAGGGGCAGTATGTAACAGTTATGGCCCTAGGGTTATAGGGTGAACAGCACCGAAAACATTGACAACCCTTTGACATAAAAATACTTTTCCAATCATCCTTCTCACCACCTGTGTTAGAGTTGCGTGCCCAATGAGTTGCCTTTTAAGGAAAAATGGGCGGAGCTAAGCAGATCTGCTTTGGATAGAGTTTCATAAAAACCTGAAATAAAGAAATTCACATGATCCGTTTTTCAGAATTACAGTTCTTTTTCTGAATGATCTTTGGAATGGTATGGTTGTTTCAGTTCTATAAACATAGTGAAAGATTACAGACTGCACCTTTAATGTGTTTATATTATATTATTACTATTATTATTATTATTATTATTATATTAGAGTTTGTGTACTTGATATTTAGATTGATTTAGGTTGAATTGATGCATCATATCCGAAATTATGAATATGATGCATCATTTCAACCTAAATCAATCTACATCAAACATAATGTTAAAAAAAAATTAAAGCAGCCATCAATGACCTGAAGTTAAAAAAATAAAAAGATGGACAGCTAAGTAGAAGATGAGGTCTTAAATATGTGGATTTTTTCCACCAATGTAATTATTGTGGAAAGGTGAATTTGTGTGTATGTGTGTGTGTGTGTGTGTATGTGTGTGTGTGTGTTTCATAAAACAAATATGTTGGTCACTTGACGGTTATCTGACTCCACATATCTGTGTGTCTGGTTTTGTCTTTATAACGTTATAACAGTGAGTCAGTGGAGGGAAAAATGCTCGCTGGTGTATCGTTTAGTATTTAGCCCTGTAATCTGTATCACACACACTGATTCAGTATGACTCAGCTCTCTGAGTGTGTGTGTGTGTGTGTGTGTGTCCATAGTCCCATTATTCGGTGTGAACACTGGAGCAACAGGAAGAGCCACTAGCGGCCAGTTGCTAGCCTCTAGCAATTAGTGGTTAGTGCTGATGTGCCCTAACCACAACACTCATTGTTCATTGACTGTGACCAAGTTCAGGTGGTGAAGATGAAGGTGATGTAGTGTGTGTGGGTGGGTATGTGCGGTAAGGACAAGTCACAATATTCTGTGGTTTAGTCGCACGCTTGTGACAAATAACCAGTAATGTTAAAGTATTGCAAAGAACATACATTTTCAGTTAATTTGATGCTACTGTGAACATCTCACTAGCCTTAGAGTTTACCAAGGTAACGATGGCAACTAGCAGTATATTAAAGATAGGCGCTCTAACTAGCGTAGTAGACTAGTGTAGAACAATTTATACGTGTGGCGCAAAAAAAAAACAACTCACAAATTTAGTGCAAGTGCAGTGTTAGGGTTATAAACTAGCTAAGTTGGGGTAAGACTATCACAGTTAAAATTTTCACCACAGTAGCGAAGTTGGCTAGCTAGATTTTTCTCCTCAGTGTAGCACCAGTTAGCTAGCTTCATATAATAGCTTCTTTTAGCTAATAGTTAATGTTATAAAGGGGTTTTCACCACAGAGTGATCTAGTAGCTAACAACCCAGCTAGCAAAGATGCGCCTCCTCAGTGTAGTTTATTTAATAGGTTATTTAAAAAAAGTATTCAAGTTAGTTAGAGATTTCTCCTCAGTGTTGCAATATGCAGCTAGCTATTTAATATCTTTTTATGCAACACTTTACAGTAAACATTCTATTTAGGTAGATATTTCCTCTCAGGTGTAACGCTAGCTATCTTACATTTTTAATAGCTTGTTTTATCCAATACCTAACTCAAAGTAAGCACTGTAGATGGCTAGTTATTTTTCCTCAGTGTAGTTTTAATTAATTTTATGGAGCTGTTAGCCAGGCAGACATGATTCTTTTGCTAACGTACTCCAGCCATAGCCCCTTATTGCTGCATTTGCTTGCAACTCACTAAATCTCTTTCTCTTTCACTCTTTCTCTGCTTTTCTTTACTCTAAATGAGACCCAGCTCCCGCACTTAAATAAACTTCCTCTACTTCTTTTCCATGTTTTGTTTCCCCTACAGTGTTTTTTTTTTTTCTTCTTTTCAGCCCCTATCGTAGATTTCTTCTCTTTCCTCAACCCCCCCCCCCTCCTTTTCTCTCTCTCTCTGTGGGTGGTTTTAACACCTTCATCCTGACCGATGAAGCTAAAGTGTGTGTGATCGAGAGAGAGAACTGTTTTGATGCAAATATATTTGCATATAAAATTTACATTCCCTGTTCTCAATTCGCCAAACGCTCTTTATCCAAAGTGAATCGTAAAGTAGTTTGAATCCAATCCAGATTCAGAGCCGAGCGTGCGACCAGGATCAGGTCCCAGGGCTTGAAAATAATGGCGCCCCCTTGTTCAGAGGACTATTCGTAATGACTTTCTGCTGTTTGACCTGAAACTTCCTGTAGGCATTACTAATACTATATGATGTGGCTGTTATGGTCTTATATCAATAACACTGCGAAGAAACCGCTCAGGCTGCTTTTAGCTCAAACTGTAACCATAGCAACGCTGTTACCGCTTCTGCCTTCTGCACGAGCTAATTAGCTAGCTTATCAAGCTACAGGGTGTCCGAAAAGTTAGGAACAGATGAGAGAAAAACTACAGGTAGTTTATTCTGTATTTATGATTCACAACATACAGCATGTTCACATTGTCCTTTTCGAAGTTCTTCACTGAAATATCTTCTCATACACTTACTAACAAGACTTTTCTCCAAGTTTTTTTTTTTTTTTTAAATCACCTAGTGCAACATCATGCTAATATTACGCTATGCTAAAAGGTTACACTTTTCAACGGTGACCAAAAAAAACCCTCTCAAAACCGGTAAAACATGCGCAGACAGTTTTAAGACTTTCTCCAAAAAGTATATCGGGATGTAGGAATTATCCGAACATTTCATTCTGCAGCTGTGACGAGAGAAGACTTGTCCTCGCCAGAGTCTCTGAACGTTCTTGGAGGCTTTAGGATCTCCTCCGCTCCTGTCCGAACGTGCCGCCATATTGTTCCAACAAACACGTGCTTTGTTTCATTAATACTTCCTGTTTGACGCCCTTTTGTTTGATCGACAGCCTGTGAATAGCCGCTGTTCCGAAACATCAGGAACGTTTTAGGAAACTTCACTTTAACATGAACTAACCTCTAATTGTGATTTTAAATACTTTCGCAAAAGCACTTTTTAGTAATAATAATAATAATAATAGCAATGTTTCATTTCTAAAAGTAAAACATTTAACAAAGAAAGCTCGCACACACACTGCTATTGTAAGCCGTGTAAGCTCAGCTAGCGAAAGCAAAGGATTCCATGCACGGAGGAAAAGAAAAGGCTGAAAGGACAGAGGAAAAGGGAGGAAGAGAGACTGAAAGAAAAAAGGGGGGTCAAGCGAAAGGGAGAAAGAAGACATGCTGCAGGCTACGGTACTTTATAATGTCAAAGTGAAACCACCACAGGAATTTACACTCCAGACAAGAAACCGCACTAAATCAAAGTGTGTTACAGTGACTGCCTGTGGGGCGTGCGTGCGTGCGTGCGTGTGAGAGAGACCGAGAATGAGTGTGATATATGTGCGTGCGTGCGTGTGTGTGTGTTACTTGGACGTACACTGCCAGGAGAAACGTTTTTTAACCACCTGGAGTTTCATGTTCTGTAACAGTTTAAGCATGTATCAGTGTTACAGACGAAACAAAACGCCTCAAACACCTTACACAACGTTTAATACGCCATCATACAGTCCGATCCAAAAGAAATGGGACCCTTTGAAAAGGTTGGAGGTATTTTCGTTGTTGTGTTTGTTTGGTTTTTTTTAACAGGTTACGGAAAAAATGTCTGATTTTATTTTAATTTCTTTCTCACTCACTGACATTATGAGAACTCTCGCCTGTAATGCAAGTAAATTTATCCTAACCAAATAAAAACCTTATTAGAATATAAAAAAGTTAGAATAAATTTATTTCAAATAAACCTGAAGAAATATCTTTTCTTTAAAAATGCTTTTGTTGCAAATACTTTAGTCTTGTTTGCTCTCTTAGAATTAATTTACTTAAAATACTTATAATACTTAAAATACCTCTACATTGACTAGATTTCTTGTTTTATATAATAATAAAGTGCTTTTGTTAAAATGGTTCTTTTCCCTTAAATAAATTTACTCGAGATGAACCTTAAGAATATTTTATTGTTCAAAATATTTTCCTTTCTTTTTTTTTTTTTTTCCTTCCCATTTTCTTAGTCATTCGTCAGTGCGAGATTAACCGTATACCGTTCATCGTAACCGTTCTTTAAGCCCGCCATTTCTGAGGGTGCCGATAATTCTGGACCTGACTGTATTTAATTAAGACAGGCTTACGATGTCTTCAAAATGTCTGCAAACTGAAACCTTAAAAATAAACCTCCGAACCGGGAGCTGTAAAAGTATTGGCACCCTTTTGCCGCACCCCCGGCTGTACTTGTTGTTGTAGTGTACACTACTTGTAGTGTTGTTGATGTGGGGATGTGAAATACCAGACCCACGCGTCACGTGTCTTTGTCAGGAGGAATTAGGAGAATGATCGTGAACGTGTGCACATGGGACAGAGAGAGGAAAAGCAGATGAGGTTTTGGGGTTGTAACATGTGGAGGTTTTTATTGGCTGTTTAAGCTAATTTGTCAGGATGTACAACACACGTGCACGTGCGCACACACACACAAACAACCACATTTACAGAGTGAACACTAGAGTATTCATATTGCACATGAACTCGACATCTGATGCACCGTATTAAACCACAGAGGGCAATTAAACGTAAATCTTATTAAAGAGGCGAACGCAGCAGGAGAGAGAGAGATGGAGAGAAGTAAAGACAGACTGCGAGGCGAGACGGAGGTAGAGAGGGGAGGCCTGCTGTTGCAGTTTTACTGTAGACACATGTTTTGCATTTGGCATTTCACTCATTCAGCATCCTCTTGTTTTTTTCCTGAAATTAGCAGCCTCCTCCTAATTACACATACGTGTTTACAGCCTCTACTTGGTTTCCAATAAGCCGTTTAATTGCCGCTGAGGTTTTCTGGGAACGGGTTTTTTATTTTTTTGCAGGCTCCAAGGTGAATAAACAAAGTTTCGGCGTGGTGAGGGGACAGCGGCGTCACGAGGCGAGGCGGGGAGACTTATAAGGGCTGAGAAGCAGCATTGGCTAAATTAGGTCAGGAGTAAGAAAGCCAAACAGCTAATAAATCGATGTGATGAACAGCTTGTGGAGCGGATCCTGTCGGGACGCGGCGTGTCCCGTCTTCATCGTGATTTCCTTTTATAACCTTTTCATTAGGAGTGCTCATTGCCTCCTGGATGGACGTGTGACCTTAAAGACAACTACACAGCATCAGTAGAAAATGTGCTGCTTGTTGCATGGGGGCCAACAGTTTTGCACAGCAACATTCAGTTTATGCTGATGTCATGGGAATGCGATTAAAAGCGTCTGCCTTAAGGGTTTAATTTAATTTGCTACAGTTGGGTTGCCAGATCTTAAAGCAAAGTGTCAACTTTCCATACATATTTATATACAAGCTGCTTAGGGTGGATTCTTTCTTTAAATTAATTCACGATTTTCATGTAAAGACGATTTCGTACATTACAAGTGAGATTTAACCCTCTAGGTAAAGAGAGTGATGCAGTGGCGCTTTAGCCTCGCCAGCTCTCGCATTTCCTCATCTGCTCAAACCGATCAGCTTCCAAAGCTCCAACTTTCACGCTAATACTAATACTATCGCTGACTAGCCGTAATCTCTGCCTCGCGTGTAGCTGCAGTGCATTCTGGGACTCTGAGTCCAAAGTTTGCACCAACATCTCGTTAAAACAGCAAGTGAGAGAAGACATTTTGTTCTTAGGAGTTAACAGCGAAACCTGATGAAACTGTTCTCTTATGATCGCTGAAATTTCCTCGCATTAAACCTCTAACCGCGTTAGCGATAGCAACATAGTCCTCTGACGTCAGTGCGGGACACAAGCGCTAACTTCTGACAGGAATAACGGAAATGCAGCACCAACCAACACATCCGCACCAGAATCGCTAAACACATGAAGGACATTTCAACGTAAGTATAGTTTCAGGGTGAACTGTTGCTTTAAAAGTTCAGTCACGTGCACAAACATGACAGGCTCCGGACCTTCAACATGATCTCATGAGAGATTTTTCCTTCTTGATCCTGTTCAGTGGCCATAAAAGGCTGAATCCTTCCCTGGCTTCTGTGTATTTTGGTTCAGCGTTCCGCGACAGATTTTGTGGTGAGCCGGGGTCACTCGGGGTCAGGACGCTCACACACGGCTTATTCAGGCGCGGAGCAGGAAGTGCTGCCATTTCCACAAACGCCGCGAGACGTCCGCTCGCTGTGTCGTCTGCGATCGGGATCTATTTATAAAGCAAACACACACTCTCTCACTCACACGCGCACATAAACAGCTTGCCCAGCCTTCTGACGTCAAAAAAGTGATCGTCCCAGTCGAGTTGGTTTATTTTTCCAGAGACGTATCGTTTCACAGGCAGATCCCTCAGCAAACACTGAAGTCTCTCTCTCGCTGTCCTTCTTTGGTATACTTGCAGCCATCATTCCTTTCTTTTCACACTTAAAAGTTTAATAGCTACTGACTGAAATAAATCTGACAATAAATAAGTCTGATGAACTGCTCACGAATCCGGTTCCACAGAGTTCAGCACGTTACCCAGCATGCCACGGTGCTGGAGGAGCTGTAA
Organism: Notoglanidium macrostoma; assembly: GCA_030068235.1. Taxonomy (NCBI): domain Eukaryota; kingdom Metazoa; phylum Chordata; class Actinopteri; order Siluriformes; family Auchenoglanididae; genus Notoglanidium; species Notoglanidium macrostoma. Next base: position 27,001,217 of record JAQQZR010000012.1, on the reverse strand, counting down.
AGAGGGAATCAGACAGGAATCCTGCAAATCCCCGGAGTGCATTCGTACAGGATTCCTGCAGTAATGGACGTGTGTGTGTGTGTATGAGTGAAAGAGAGTTTGTCTACATGGCGCTCCGATTACGGTTTTCCGACTTTCCGAGTTCATGCGTCTGTTGTTCTCGTTAGAAACAGAATCTGTCCCTCGACTCAGACAAACACCGTCCAGGTCTAAAAGACCAGCGTTTAAGTTACGGCGCCTTCGTGCGCTTATCGGAATTACCGTAAATACAAGTTACGAGCGTATCGCCAAGCCTCCGAAGTCGTAAATCGCTGAGGGGAGACCTGTATTTTTCTGTGATGCCCAAGCTGCTGAGCATTGGAAAATGGTGCTTGTCCTCCACAGAAGGTCGTTTACAAGGCAAGAAGCTCTTGAATGGAGCATTAGACCTCAAGCTGCATCATGGGAAACCACTCTTGTACAGCAGCCTGGCCCAGCGCACCACGTTTTAAACGCGTTTGTTATGGTGTGCTGGATGAAGTGTGATTTATTGGACCAGCATGTCTCAGGATTCCTGGCAGCTTGAGCTCTTCGGGGACGCTGCAGTCCTTTATATCCAAAGTAACAGTTTTTCTCAGAGGGTTTTAATTAAAAAAACATGACTATAAAACAGCGTTGTACAGTGAGTCGTATCTGCCATTCAAAAAAAAAAAAAAAAAAAAAAAGAAATGGAGCATTGGTTTAACGATTGAATACCGCAGCGCTGTTGAGTCCTGCATTCTGATTGGTCAGGTGGTGTTGATTTAGGGCCCGTGTCCACCAGATGTGGTTTTTGCGCTGGCAGCCTCCACAACCTCACATTCAGAGCAATTTCCTCAAGTGCTTGTTGTTGCTAGGTTTTAAAAACCATCTAGCACTTCCACATTCCTTCGTTGTCAACGTCAAGTCTCCATTTTAGGAAGGTTAGTTAAAACGATTGATTTCAAATCTTGTCCGTGGTATCCCTTCAGCGTTGGATGGTGAATATCTGGGTCCTCAGCGACAGCCAGGATCAGTTTCTCCTCCGCCATTGTTGACGGCGTTGCTCTCGGAAGTCCCGCCCCTTCCTGATTTTGATTGGTCGGTGAGTAATATTGACAAGCTCGTGGGTTTCCTCCGGGTACTCCGGTTTCCTCCCACAGTCCAAAGACATGCAGATTAGGTCAACTGGCTACTCTAA
>JAQQZR010000012.1:26997540-26999919 GCA_030068235.1 Notoglanidium macrostoma | reverse complement strand
CTGGCGACCTGCCCAGGATGTACCCCGCCTCTCGCCCCAAGATGCTGGGATTGGCTCCAGCTTCCCCGCCACCCAGATGGTTTATCCGGTATATGCGGTATAGATGATGGATGGATGGATGGACAGCTTGTTTGTGTAATCGTTCACGTGATGATTTTTCTGTAAGGAAACTTTTATTTAATATTTATGAAAGGAGTCTCCCGAGTCAGCGCTTTGTAACAGGCTGGAACGTTTCCGAACTGTCTTCAGGACAGAGTTGTTGTTGATTAGTTTCCTCTAATGCCACCATGCTGAGTGTTTCTTTCCTTAGTTCTAATGCAGTTGAGCTATTTTTTTGTTTTCCCTCCAAGAGCTAGACAGATAAACTGGCGGACTGCTGGAACGCGAGCAGGAGAAAGCGCGTCTGGATTCTATTTACAGCGCCGGGTTTAACGTTAGCCGTGTTTAATGATCGCAGCTGTAAGGACTCGTGCACAAGGCGTGTTCACGTCATCACACACGCTCACAAAACCGGCCCCACCTGCTGCTCACTGTAACCCCCCGACCAAAGCACAGAATGATCCGTCACGTTCTGGAAACGTGAGGCCTGCTTACTCGACCATGCTTCAGCTTGTGTGAGAGGGTGGGGGGGGGGGGTGTCTCTCTCTCTCTCTCCCTCTCTCCAAGGCCTTGTCTGTCTGATGGTATTATCTGTCTAGTGTTTGACAGCTGTTGTGCCCAAACTGAGACATGTTTCAGTTGTGTGTCCTTAACTTCCTGCCCCACTCTCATGCACACCTGCCTTTATTAACCGTCACCTCATGTACAGTTTGATTAGCTGGACGACGTTTGCGCCAGTTTAGCGGTTTTAGCACAATTCACTCCCATATTTCCAGGGAGCGCTATATTTCACAATGTTGCCCAATGTTCCCAGGATTGTATGTTTCTTTCAAACTCGATGGTTCGTAACATGAAAAGAAGACTAACGTTGACACCCCTGTGTTACACTCGCACATGTACGTACTCCAGGATTACATGTTTCATCAACGCAATCCGAAATTGCGTTCATTAGCTCTTGGAAGAAGGTCTAGCTTTACGGATGTTTCGAGATCTGACCTTTGGTGACCCTGGGAAACGGAACAGACACCACTGTTTGAGAGAGAATAAGAAAACGTCTGTGGGTGAACTCCATACGTCCTCCCATTAGATTAGCATAGATTAGATTAAGTCTGAGGTGCACATTAGCAGCAGGGCAGCAGTCATGTGTCAGTGTAACGGCTGCGATGGTTGGACTGCTGTATTTTCCTGGATAAGACGCATCCCGTTAATCAGAACTAGACAATCTTATTAGCGTTAGCCATCTTAGCTGAAGTTTTTCATCTTTAGTTCTAATTTCCACTGTGGTATTTTCAATGCTGGCACAAAGCTAATGATTAGCATGTCATAGAAGTGTGCTAGTTCAGGATTTGAATGCGAGTGTAACTTTATGCATCATTGTTTGCTTTGTAACCATAAACAAATTCATAATTACTTCTGTGTTGTAACGTCTAGAGTAGCACAGCGGCAGTAAAAGCCCTAACAGGGGCGTTCTGTAATTAGGGTAATTTAATAAGAAGCATGAGTTTGCTGTGTAAGTACAAAAAAAAAAACCAAAAAAAAAAACAGATAAAAGGTGAGTGAGTGAGTAGACAGTAGTATATTATAAGCAGCATGTTGCTATAAATTGTCCTGAAGCTTTTTAAGTGTGTGTGTGTGTGTGTGTGTGTGTGTGTGTGTGTGTGTGTTTTAATGCATACCAGACTGCTTGTATTTTTTAAAAGGCTCTTTAAGAGAGCAGCTGTTGCTGTTGCAGAGCCGTTCTCCTGGTGGGAATGCGCTCCTCTCTGGGCAGCTGAGGTCTATAGAAAGCTGCGGCCTTCTCGAGAGCGCTTCTGCCTCGCACACACTCAGACCTGGAATTTCATTTAACGTGGTTTTTGTTTGGTTTTGTTTTTTTCTCTACAAAACTGCCACAGACAGTTAAGTTAGAAATTAATATAAGGTCAGGACCCTCACGTAGTGTTCATGTTGATCGTTGTTTACCTCATGACTTTGGTGGGAGGCTACTGGCTAGCCAGCTAGAATGGGTTCTCATTCATGGATAAAAAAAATACATGTTAAAACCGCATAAAAACGCTCCACTTGTGTCGTGTTCACATCGTCAGCACTCCACATTCTCCCTTAAAGCTGTCCGACTCTATAACTGGTCAGTTAGCGGTTGATGCTAAGTGTAATTATAGTGTCATTTTATTCCTTCCAAAGTCTTTTTTTTTTGTAATTTACCATCATATCTGAGAGAAATGTTGACCTTCCGGATGGTTCTGTCTTATTTCTACCGTCTTATTGTCCCTTTAAAGAGGC
>JAQQZR010000012.1:26985040-26995040 GCA_030068235.1 Notoglanidium macrostoma | reverse complement strand
CCCTCCTTTGCCCCGCCCCCTTCCCAACCCCATGATCCCAATGTGGTGGGAGACAGCGCGCCTCCTGAAGGGAACCCATCCGTGACCTCCGACCCTACACCAGGTAAGGACTGTGACCTGGCATAACCTCTGACCTTTGACCCAAAGTAGAGGTTCCAGCTTTAACTTCGACTCAAGATCCACGAGCACAGAACACACAAACGCATGGTGGTTACACAGTGAATGTAAGCTCCAGTTACATTATAGCAGATTAACTTTCCCACAACACACGTGCACACTCTTCTCTGCATGAGTATCTGCCACCAGTATAGAGACACGGTACACATGCAAACAAGATTTTCTTCAACTTCAAAAAACACCACTCTGTGTGTGTGTGTGTGTGTGTGTGTGTGTGTGTGTGTGTGTGTGTGTGTGTGTGTGTGTGTCAGGGAAGTCTAAGCGAGGGAAGTCTGGCCTTGACTCCGAGAAGAAAAATCCGACTGAAGACCAATCAAGTGAGAAAGCAGAGCGCGAGAGAGACCTCCATACAGAGGCATCACCCAGAGACCCAAATCCTGCCGTCAGCACTGTGTTCAGAAAAAAGATGGCGCTCATCAGCAATGGCCTCGCTGCCTACACCTACATCACTGGTAATGTACACAACATCCACATAACTCTTTCTAGATTTAATAGTACTTGGTTGTTTAGACGGATAGATGGTAAGTTAATTACTGAATTACTAGGGCTGTAGACATGAATGCGAGAGGGAGGGAGTTAGGCGTTTAAATAGGTAGGGGGTGGGAGAGGTACCTCCCTGTCCAACTCCCTGTCTACCTAATTCCCCCGTCCCAACCTCCCTCCCCAATTTCCCGACCACCACACTTTTCCTACCTGTTGACTGTGTGTGTCCACAGAGCACCCGGAGCGCTGTGCGCTGTACTTCATGTGTGGTGTGTGTGTCGGTCTCTTCCTCACACTCTTCGCGCTGGTGGTGCAGATCTCCTGCAGGACGGAGCGTAAGCCGCGGCAAACAGTCGCAAAGAAACGGCCTCGTCCGGCCGACTCGAACTCGGACTCGGACTCGGATTCAGACTGGGACTCGGGCTCGGACCTGTCGTCACGGCGACGGCGGCGCTTTGAGCGCACGCTGAACACGAATGTGTTTACGTCGGCCGAGGAGCTGGAGCGAGCGCAGCGATTGGAGGAACGGGAGCGAATCATCCGCGAGATCTGGATGAACGGACAGCCTGACGTCCCGGGAACACGGAGCCTCAACCGCTATTACTGAAAAACACACCGAGCAGACTAGTGAGGCTGTAGCTGGAATTTGTAATCTATACAGAGGACATCACCACAAACTGTACTCTCCCACGGAACGTGCGTGTGCCCGCTAACACTTAATCTTCACTGTGCCGAGGTCGAAGGTCACAACAATATGACCACCTCCCTGACAGTGAAGCTAATGGGGAAATGTGGAGGCTAGCGGCTAGTAGCTAACAATCCTAGCCATAGGCAGCTCTGAAAGACTGAATAAGCTCTAAGGATCTCCAGCACTCTGATTGGTCCATTCCTTCTGCCTGTCAAAACGGGAGGCGGGACTGCAGAGGACGAGACCAAAGGCAGCGACCGGCTCTAAAGACTGTTCGTAAGAAGAACACTCTAGTGGAAGTGATGAATTTTACCCATCAGCCCATCTCCTGGCTCTCTTGAAAGCGTCATTAATTCAGAAGGAGCAATTCTGTATTTTGTTGTCTGCTAGCTGGCTCACTAGCTACAAATACGACAGGATGTATGATGGAATGTTTCATGCTGGAATGCACCTTCTAATACAGTCTGGGTGAAACGGTGCCTTTGAACTTTACCTTTATAAAAAACTAAAATATATATAAATAGAAGTGCTTGGAATTCATCTCAGCCCTTATAAAGTATATATTTTGAATATTTAATATTTTTAATGTTCTGTTCCCTGGATTGTTATGACATATTTTTATACCGTGCCAGCGTTTTTTGTTTGTTTGTTTGTTTTTTTGGTGATAGCTCAGGGATGTAATCCGAGTGTTTCCGTGTAAAAAGATTTTATTCCTTAAAAAAACGGAATCGTGCTTTACCGCAAACGTTCCGAACTATAAACCTCAAAGAGGTTGAGGATTTTTTGCATGCGAAGAGGACGTTTTATGCAAAACAAGTCACGTGCCTTATTCAGAACGGAGGACGGCAAATACAGTAACGTTGCCTGCACTCGCGTGACAAATCAGGCAGTTATGCTGACAGGGAGCAACTGTCAGTCAACAATGCAAAGTGAGCGGGGCTTAAAATCGACAAGCGTTAAACGTTGTTTTGGGTTCATTTATACACCAGAATTTTATTTTCAGCAGGACGACAACAGATTTGTGATCGCCCTCAGCTTATAAACGGAATGCAAGGAGCGGATTTGGTTGGTTATTGTAACAGCAAACCGAACCACACCCCTTAACTCTTCATTCTAACTCCGCCCACCATTTTTAAAACAACCGCAGTGAGAATACTGAGCATATTTCTGCCTGCAACAGCATTATATTCTGACTGCATTTTTTGCATTTGCATCCGTTTCCATGCGTTCAGTCACGTCACCTGAGTAACACATCAAACAAACTCTAATCCAGGTCATCAGTATGTAATTTCCTTTCACTTCCTGGTTGATGTGTGAACACAGTCCTCATACAAGGTGACATGGTGTGAGAGTGTATTTAACAGGAGTGTATATATTCGGATAGTTTTAATGCCTTATTAACTTCCCAGCAGACGTTTTGTCCATGAGAGGAGAACAGACGTAACCGACGCTGTATTTCCACTGCACGAGAGAAGCCAAAGAAACGTCAGACACACGTGGAGGAGATGGCGTGACCATTTCCTTCCATTTTCTTATGTCAATTTTTTTTGGCAAAAAAAAAAAAAGAAAGCGTGATTCTTACAGAAACCTTATTTTCCCCAAATAACGATTAGGATTTGATTGATTTCCCAATAATGAGCAATGACGAGGGGATGCAAGTGACGCGCTGCAGTGATATCTACATGTACATGGCCAAAGAGGACGTCATAGGTTGAGACGAAGAAACAGGTTTTTTTTTCTTGATTTAAGTAACATCAACGTCAAAAGCACTTACTGAAGATGAATAAAGGAAGAATCTGTTATTCTGCCATGTGTTCCTTTTTCAATAGCATTTTATTTTTGCTACTTTTTTTCAGAAATGCAGCTGCGGCCACGTAACTATAATTTCAAAATCTTGTCAGTGGGTTTTTTTTTTTTTTTGTGTCAGTAATTAAAGACGTCCATATATGGACTCAAAGACACACCCACATTCCCATTTATGTCTCAAAACCACTCACTTCCATACAAGAGACCGCAGCAAGCTGTAATCGTGACCTCGTACCTGCGTCACGCGAAGTCCTGCTGGTGCCGATCTTAAGCAGGCACCAAGAACCACGCAGCTGGAACCTTTGGTACTGGACCAGGATTAGCTGGTGATGGGGGGAAAAGCACAGGTCCAGTGGTCCAGATGTGACACTCAGACTTTGTGCAGTGGGAAAAAAGGCCCAAGGAGTAGCTGGAATTCATAACATCCCAACGATTAATTTAAAAACATCATGACTTTAAAAGCAAAATATATAGCATTTTTATACGACAAATAATGGAAATTGGAAATTATTCCACACTAGAATGTTACTAGTAATGAAATATCAGCCTTTAGCTTGAGGTTTAAGTGTGAATCAGTAATGTCTCATAGGAAAAAAGGAGGATTTTTTTTTTCTTTAACAAGAAACTCAGGAAACATGAATAATGCCGACTCGTCTGCTTCTGAAAATCTCTGCTGGGACGCTAAAAAGGTTTCGACGTCACATAATTCGCATAAGCACAACAATGAAGTAAACCAGATTCCTCACAGTTTGCTGTAGTTCTTAATGCTTTAAAGTAGTAGTTCATGTGAATTTGAACTGCAAGTGGCTCTCTAGTACATGTGTAATGCACCAGCTAGGCTAAAGCAAGCTTTTTTCTTTACATAGCACTCTAATACAGGAAGTAGAGAGCTGAACAGAGCTCCATACTGGAATATGTTATTTTATACCGTATAGAGTGCACTAGGAACCATCTGGGAGTCAGAAATAATGTCCAGAATCTGTTTTTGTACTTGCAACCAGTGCCTTACATGCATTAACCAAAATGTTTACCTGTGCTTGGAATAAATATCAAATAAACTCAAAACTTTTTGTGGTGTCAATTTGTCTTAGCTTAGCATGCCCTCTGGTGGTGACATTACACATAGCACGTTAGAAAGCATAATGAGGCAGATTGAGTTTTAATACAAGTTTTAAAAAAAGATCAATTAAAAAAAAAAAAGAAAACCTGTAATGAGTGGTTTATTCAATGTTGCTTCTCACTATGGCAAAACCTGTTACTGTTCAATTAGCAGTCGATGCTAGTCGCATTTAGACTTTATTTTTGTATTTAACCAATATATTTAAACTAATTGTTGATATTCAACCATCTTGTCTCACATCCACTGTCTCCACGTTGTTATATTGTCATATAAAAGCATACATATGTATGTACTAGCTAGAAAACCAACAGATGCTAAGTGCCAGTCTTGCTAGCTTCAAAGCGTCCGCCATATTGGAAAGGGACGGATATAACTGCAAATCAATGCGAGACTGTGTAGATATGCGGGAAATAAACTAACTCGCTTCCATCATATTTTCAAAAGCACGACTTTACATGGGTCGCAAATTTCTGTGTGGTTTAAATAAATACAATAAAAAATATGCACCCCAAATTATTTCACTGAGCTTAAGATTTAAAAAGTGAGTTTGTCATTTGATGAGTCAAACGAAGCAGACACTTTGTTAAAGCTTTACAGCTGGTAAAAATGACCCGTACGTTTCTTATTTTTGGAGTAAATTGAGAGAAAAAAAAAACTCAACTCGAAGAGGTGACCCATCCAAGATGGCGTCGCCGTTGACGCGTCTGGCTTTGTTGAACGTACGCACTCTGTATTTCCGTTTGACCGCACCGATAGTTTTATATTCACCATGGAAACCGCTACTATGGCTACAAAGGGTAACACACACACACATACAAGCCAATATAGGTTAGTGAGCATGAATGTCTCAGGGGAGTTATTTTTTTATTTTAAGAGTTAGTGGACCGAAGGTGGTATATTAAAAGTATTTACTTGAATTGTTTTTAAAAGATTACAGGTGTATAATGTCTGTGAATACAGCGCGCGAGCTTCCGTTCCTTCCAGGAAACACATTCCGGGACACCACGGTGAGCAACTTTACACACAAGTAAATAAATAAAAAGAAGAAATTCACAGTTAGTCTACTTTTATGGATAGGAATTTGAAAATAAGCTCTCATTTAGATATATTCAGGGCTCTCAAGTTTTGAAGACGGGCAAGAGTGACATTCCACACTTTTTTTCAATGTGTGTGTGTGTGTAAGAAAAGATTTGCACTCATATAGCACTGACGAATTTAACCAAATACAAAGTATTTATTCAGTTTCTCTGTGTGTGTGTGTGTCTCCTGTAATGGGCCGACCCTTTTCGCCACCTTATCCTGTGATAACGAAATATGAGCAGGCCTAGACTACTTGTTCTGAACAGGTGTTGGTGTCAGTGAACAGTCTGTAAAACTCTTGGCTAAGTTTAGGCTACAGACACTCAGCATGATGCTAATTATCTGGGCAACATTCTCTAACAGCAAAGTTGTGAATTTGTTGTAAGATTAAAACAGGAGATGACTCTGTGCCGGAAGTGATGCTCGGAGCTCCTATGAATGGGCTGAACGACATTTTCGGAGGATGTGTTTTTAGCAGAATCACGCGAACAATTCCAGGATAACTGTGCCTTTTTCATTGGTTGTTGTGTTGCATTTTACCCAGATACAATACTGCTATTTTCTGATTGGCTATTGTGTAGGCCCTTTCTTTGTTTTTGATTGGCTGGTAAGTGACAGGCTCGACTGAACTCCAGCGGATACGCGCTTGCTCCACAGTGAGGCGCTACTGAGCCGCGGCTACAGGAATATTGGCGCTGCGGCATATTAGCCTACAAATACGTTTTTCCGCGTGAGAAATACAATGTGTGGCGGGAGCGCGTGACAAAAGACCGAAAAGAGTGACTGTCTCGCTCAATGCATGACACGTGAGAGCCCTGTAGTTAGAATTTTGACAAACAATTAAAAAAAAAAACAAAAACACCCAGATCAATATTTTGGATGTTTTACGACAGATAAAATGGGTATTTTACGACACCTAAAATACAAATCCAGCTCACTTAATATTATTTCGTAAAATAATCACTAACTAACGTATTTTACCTGTTGATCTTTTTAAAAATTATTGTAAAAAATATTTTACATTTAATTGACATGCCATTTAATTAAAATGAAAAAGCTATTTTAATATTAAATGGAGTCTGTTATTTTCTCTAACTCTAATCCTCATCCTAACCCAAGAGGTGCATCGATCTGGGATCCCAAGTCACTACACATGAGCCTGAGAGCGGGCGTTTTAGACATTTGTGCGGTCAGATATGAAGCTGGTGGGATGAAAACTGACACGTTTATTAGTGTATTAGCCAACTTTGTGCTTGTGCAACACTGTGTGATGCATTCGTTCTTAGAAATCGCTTCTTCCTGGTTAAACAGACATTGAAGCGGCAATCTCCAAAGGATTTAGCACCACTGCATCCAAAAACAGTTCACGACAAAGTTCCGTCATTGTAAGATGTTCTTTAGAATCTCAGTGTGTGAGCGCAGATCTGACATCCATCTCAAGTCAACAGTAGAACTGCTTCGGACGACTCGAAACTACAAATACGCGAGCATCGAATATGACGTCATATACGATATGACGATATAATAGTGATATCGTGATCAATGATACACTATTCTGAAATATCGTGGGCATTGTTGCGCAGATTTTCATTCATTTATTTCGTTTTCATAGAATGATTACAGAAACAGATTTGCTGTCTGAACCTTCAAAAATAGGTCAGATTGTAGAAAACAGAAATCTCCTTAAATATCGTGATATATTTGTCATATCATCCACCCCTTAATGTTGCAGACAAAAACTCTATTACCTCAAGCTCACAATGAACGCTTTCTGTTTTCTGAACGAGCTGATTAATAACAGAAGAATAATGTAGTCATTTTCTTCAATCACAGGTTTATTGTAAGAGGATCTTCATCCTGTAAGACGAATTCTGTTATTAATCACGTAGGCCAAGATTTTATTGCGATCATCTCATACAGTGTGAAATCAAACAGTCTAAACAGTCTGCATGAGCAGGTTTTTTTTTTTTTTTTTAACAATCCTCTGTCATAAACATTAATCCCATGCAGATATCAGCCTTCCACAAAGCACAGACTTTATCCTATAAGAACGGTTACTCGCTTCCCATCCGGCCCAAAGTGGGGGTCGGACAGCAGCCTTTAACCTCAGGAAACCTTCTCCATAACGAGATGAACCAGCTCTCCATCCAGACACCCGTCATCCCGCATTACAAGTCCACACACACTCCTCCGATCGACTTCATCCCAGCCCACGTCGCCTACGACAAGAAGGTAACGAGCACTCTATTCCAGCCCGCCTCTCAGATCATCACAATTACAAGGATCAGTTAAGCATGATCATGTGAAAAACTCACAATTCCGACAGGAGCTTGAACTTGTACCACTTCATGACCTTTGCTCCCTATCTCCCACCCCAGGTTCTGCGTTTCTATGGTTACTTCCAGCAGGTGGTGCTGGAGTCGCCGGTGGAGCGTTGGCGTGTGCGCCCCGTCGTGTTTTATTACTACTTGGAGGACGACAGCATTTGTGTGACGGAGCCGAAGGTGAAAAACTCGGGAATGTTGCAGGGGAAACTGCTCAAGCGCCAGCGGCTGCTCAAGAACGAGCACGGAGAACACTACCACTGGAAAGACCTGAACCTTGCTATGGACCTGTGTGTGTACGGCACCGTGTACAGAATCACACACTGCGACACCTTCACCCAGGTACACACACTTCACATAGGAGGAGGCAGGCTTGGACAAGCAGTTTGCTTTAATGCAAAGCCAAATTGTGTTTGTGTGTGTGTGTAGGAATTCATGGAGAGTCAGGGGATAGCAATGAACGAACCTGAAGCGACCCCCAGTGACCCCTACATGACCCGCCGAGCTCAGCCCGAGCGCACTTTCATTACCCCCTCAGAATATGACCACCTCCTGCAGTTCCTCTGTATGGACCGCAAGGTAACACACACACACAGGAAATTATGAACATATATATATATATATATACACACACACACACAAATATATATACATGTACAGGTGCCTTAATGTGATTCAAATCTATTCAAATTCCCCGAAACAGCTTTCCAAATACCTGTAAATAACAACAATAATAATAACAACAACTCACTGTAATTTATCACAATCAAAATGCACAGTACACACAGAATTGTTAAGAAAATTAAAAAAGACGATTGTTTGCTATGATGCGGCTGCACCGGTGCCACCTAGAGGCAGGCCAGTTAAACACCACACCATAAGACGATGTCCGTTTTACAGTATTTACTGACTGGATAAACTCCAAGAGGCAGCAGGAAAGCAGGAATATGAAAGACTGGAAGAATAAGATTACTGATCATGACTGGTATTCATGCACTGGTGGTAATAGTTTAAGTGTGTGTGTGTGTGTGTGTGTAGGTGCTGCACTTCTCGGCTCTGTTAGAGGAATCGGACTCTCTGCATTTTGAGAAGAGGCCTGTAACTATACAGTATTATCTGGCGGATGATTCGGTGGAGATCCGTGAGGTCCGGGAGCCCAACAGTGGCAGAGACACGTTTCCGCTGCTGCTGCGGAGACAGAGGATTCCCAAAGACATCAAACCAGCCTGCCGTGAGAGAAACACACACACACACACACACACACAAACACAATCACAACTTATGTCTAATTCTGCACACAGTGTCAGACAACCACATCAAGCTCAGAGCATTCACACACACACCATCAACCACAAGTATAATTAATATGCATGCACACACAAGCTAACACACCAGGAGAATAAAGTGCAAACATATATACACACACTATGTACCATGCAAACTAACACACACACCAACACAACAGCATGCATGCACACACAACCTAACACACACCAATAGAAGTGTGTGTATATGCTTGCACATTATCTCACACACACTAATACAGCAGCATGCCAGCACACAATCTCACACACCAATACAAAGTGCATGCACACACACTAATACACTCACACACACACACTCTCTCTCTCACTCACTCACACACTCACACTAATACACTCACACTCTCTCACGCGTGCACACACACACACACACACACACTCTCTCTCACTCACTCACACACACACACTAATACACTCACACACTCTCTCTCTCTCATGCACGCACGCACACACACACACGCACACTCTCACGCGTGTGCGCACATACTCTCTCTCTCTCATGCACGCACGCACACACACACACGCACACTCTCACGCATGTGTGCACATACTCTCTCTCACGCGCGCACACACTCTCTCTCTCTCTCTCCCTCTCTCACGCACACAAACTCTCTCTCACTCCTTCTCAGAGCCGTTCCCTAGCTGTGTTTTCGAAGTGTCTCCACAAGACGTTGACGAGTATTACTCTCCAAAGGACTTCCGGGTTGGGGAGAAGCTCAGGCTCATGGGAAAGCTCTTCCTGCTGTATGATTGTGACAAGTTCACCCGGAGGTACTACGAGCAGCATCACCCTGACATCCTGCTAAAGCCCGTCCCGGCGGAGAAAAGGCCTGGGCAAGTGTGGAAGAGGGTAAATAAGATGTATATATTTTAAATATATACTGTTTGGCAAACTATGGCTATAATGTTCTTCCTTATTGTGTCCGTCCACACACACACACACACACACACACACACACACACACACACACACACACACACACACACACACACACACACA
>JAQQZR010000012.1:26921852-26934351 GCA_030068235.1 Notoglanidium macrostoma | reverse complement strand
ATAGATAGATAGATAGATAGATAGATAGATAGATAGATAGATAGATAGATAGATAGATAGATAGATAGATAGATCACGTTATTAATCCCAGAGGGAAATTCAAAGATTACAACAGCAATCTAAAAAGCAGAGTGTGCAAGCAAGAGTATTCAGAAAAACATAAATAGACATAAAAATGATTAAAATACAGTATTAGATCTAGGATGAGTAAAGCTTTATGTACTAATACAGTCTTCTGAGTAAATGTGAAAAGTGTGGAGTATTAACAATATTTACTACCCTTATCTTTTTTCCTCTTTAAAAGTCTCAAATGATTAAAAAAAAAATAAAAAATAGATCAGTATAAGATAATGAATATAGCCTACATTATGTGGTCCAAATGATTTCCATGTGCTTTTAGTATTATTCCCTTGCTGGTAAAAGATCTCTTTCTGTCTTCTTTTTTTTTTGGTTGTAATTAGCCTACTAACAGATTTCAAGGTGTTTATGCTCTTCTTTTTTAAACAGCAGTGTTTAACAGCTGGTAAAGCTGTATGCTGCCTCACTTTATTCAGGCTGTTAACTGTTCCAAGCCAAACATGTAGATCAGCATGTAATAGGTCTAATGCACCGGTCTAGCTTTATAAATTAATATATTAATTATATATATATATTAATTATAATATAATATTATAATATATTAATTAATTAATTAATATATAGCTCATTAAACATTGTTATATTGAAAATGTAGTGAAATTAGGATTCTTCAGAGTCATGGTAGGGTACTTGCTATAAAGTGACGTTTTTTTTTCTTTCTATATATATTATATTATTGACTATAATGGAATTTTTTGTAATTTTATAAAAATAATCAAAATTGCACAAAAGTCGGAAGACATGCAAATCACATCCTACCGTAAAGCACAGCACGTTCTAAACACGCACTACAGGTACTAAACTATTTAGTACGGTAGTGTGTGTTCTTTGGTGATTTGGACGGAGCCCAAGTCACGTGTGCTAGGGGCAGGAGCCAATCAGAAGCCAGCCAGAGAGAAAAGGAGAGTGAGAGAGGGAAAGATAGAGAGGGAGAGAGACGAAGAGAGAGAGAAGGAGGAGGTCACAAGAGAGAGAGAGAGAGACATGAGCAAACATCAAAAGAGGCGAAGCACGCTGTACCATGCGAGCTCGCGCTCGAAAATCGCAATGTCGGATCCACGGTGACGCGCATCATCTTCTTCATCACCATCTTCATCACCACCGTCGCCATCATCATCATCATCATCACCACCACCAACATTATCACCATCGATCGCTCCGTTTTGCGAAGGAAACGTGTTTTTTTTTCGTCGGAGGAACTTCGCAGGAACACGGAGGGTCCGCGCGCGGGGAAACATGGCCGAAGGTTTACCCTGATTCTGTTTCTTCTTCTAATTATTATTATTATTATTAACAAAAATATATATATTTGTACTATTGTCAAACATTTTACTTTGATTTCGCTCGCGCAGGAATGAAGACGGGTGTCGGGAGTTTTAGTTCAGCGCCTAACTTGCTTGTTTGTGCACGAGCTCCGCGCGGGTTTGTTTACGCCGTGTAAATGAGCACACGCGCGATTGAGAAACGGTTTGCGCTCTAGTAATAACATGCGTGAAGGTGAGAAAGAAAACGCGGCGGGGGTGGGGGGTGGGGGGAGGGGGGAAGGGTGTAATGCCCGCGCACCTGCCCCCCCCCCTTCACCTAACACTAGCAAGAAAAAAACGAGTGTATGTGAATTACGGTATGCACGTGCAGGTTTTTAACAAACAAAGTTAGGCTAGTTGTTGTGGTGAAGGAGTGAAATTGAGCAATCGCATCCGCAGGCGGGGGGCATAGGATCATGCGGGTTTTCAAACGTGTAACTGACTTCTGAGTGATGGCTCCCGGTTGTGCACGCGCACCTTAACGTGATTAGATGTGATGAAGTTATTCACATCACATCACACACACCTTGTTTGGGGTAAAAATGGGAATTTCCATTTTTTCGCCCACACACGTCGGGAATCTGCTGCTCTTGTGTGTGTGTGTGTGTGTGTGTGTGTGTTTTGTCTTGAACCAAGCAAACAAGCAGAACTCCAGGTTGCTGACTGTAACTCTGAGCATGATTACTGACTACTTCACCGGGACTGTGTTTCCATTTCTACCGTACAGGAGGGCCGGGCGGAGACGCCGCCAAGTGCCCGGGGCAGGAGGAGCGGAGCCCGGGGCAGGTCCTGGCTGGATCAGGCTACTGCAAATGGTTCAATGTGCGCATGGGATTTGGATTTATATCGATGACCCACAGCGAGGGGCGTCCAGTGGAGCCTCCATTAGACGTGTTTGTCCACCAGGTGAGTCCACCTGAGCTATTCTACTCATTTATCCAGCTGATTTCTCAGTGTTGACCACTGCTAGCATGCAGGATGGGCTTCAGGGTGTTTTGAATGCCGGTGAACCAGCAGTGGTGCATGGTGCTACATCTCGAGAACCTTTAGGGACGCCTTCAGGAACAGCGTTTTAGTGACACCATCATGGCCTATCCCACACCCAGCCTCCCCTAACCACCACCTAGGCTACATTGTATTCTAAGCTAGGAAGTTCATATTTTCAATAGTGATCTCTTCTGTCATTAAAGGCGTTTATGATGGTGTGATGAAGCATGATGGATTTTTTTCTTGTTCATGGAAACATGAACACGTGAGTACTACATGTCTTAAGACGTCACTGGTCAGTTGTTAAAATATTAATTACTCTACACAAGGCTTGATTGTCATTGCTTTGTGAGGAAATGCTGCTGTTCTGAAACCTAGCCTTCGAAAGATGTTCAGTCGCCTCATGGAGCAGTAATACACGAATGATGGAGCTACTAAAATGTCGGACTTTTACCTCACAGCCTGTTTGTTCCTCTCACCAGCTCCTACGAGGTGCTCTTGGTTGCTGTGAGGTGTTTTTTTGTGCTCAGGTTTATGCTAGCTTTCATGGCTTTTTTGTGTCCAGCGTTGAGCCAGATGTCGTCATGTGCTACAGTGTTTACATCCGATGCTAGTAGCTTAAAGCAGGAGGTTGTTCTCACTCGGTTGCCGTTTAAGAGCTTTGCTAACTGCTCTAGTCCGCATTTTATCCAGGTTTAGACCTCCAATGCGGATTTTAAAACGGCGCGAGGCTGTTACGTCATAATGAGTCGGCTATATTTTGAATTTGAGACCGTTAATAATGCGCGTGAGCAGGCCGCTGAAGCGTTTACCTGACTGACTAAACCACCGTATATCTTTCTTTACTTTATATTTGCTTTTAAAACACGTATTTCGAATTTATTAGGCGTATTTAAGGAATTATATTCTCATATCTAAGCCCTGTTGATGAGTTCAGTCGTTATTTGCTTGTTATTAACGTGTTCCTAAAGCTAGTGTTCTCATATAGCTTTCCTCGAGGCTATAAGTATCACTATAAACCGCTTGCTAAACATTATATAAGTACTAACTTCCTAAACTGTATGCTAATAAATGTATGTTTGCTATACTGAGCCTTTTTATTTTTGATTAATTTATTTCAAAGTCGTTTTATAACACTTTCATAAAGTCTTGGGTCACATTTTAGGTATATATGTATGTTGAATGAGAAAACTTGGTTAGTGAGAAAACTGCTATATTTTAATAAAGGTACATTTTGATCTGGTTATTAACCTTTTAAGGTGTTAATCAGTATGGAGTTAATGAATCTGATAAGTACTGTTAATGTGTTACTGAGTCCTGAAACCAACAAGCTAGGCATTGAAGCGTTGGCTAATCAGGATTAATTTGATGTGTAGTGTTGGTTTTGTTAAGTGTTTTTGTGGGAAATTATAGTTTTGTCCCTCATGTGTGTTAGAAACAGTTAACTGAAGTATATTTAATTAGTAATAATTAGAAAACCATTTAATCTAATCCATAATGATAAATTTTATTGCGCTTTTTAAGCATTGAATGTGGTGTTTATGTGCTTGCAGTAACGTGCTAGGCTAAGATCAGTAGGCTAATAAACGTGAGGTAAATTTGCTTTATGTTTAGTTCTCTGTCTAGTGTTTGATCATTTAAAGCATACCCAAGCCATTCCTGTGGTGTAACAGTGCCTGTTTGGCAGCATGCTAATTATGTGATGAGATGCTTTGTGTTTCTGTGAGAAATGTAGTACGAAATGAAGCTAGTGTTTCACTTTTTAAAAGAAAGTTTATATTGTGTATTCATCCTTTATAACACTTCTGGAAAATCTTAAGTCACCGTATAAATCATATTTGAGGCCTCATTAAAGAAGTGTTTTTCAATCATCTACACATTTAGTTCTTTGGAATGTAATGGAGCTCTTTATAAATATTTGTCATTATTCATTGGAAAATTTGGAAGTTAATTACTTCTTTAAGGTGTTCAGCTTCTGCTGAAATAATGCAAATTTAATAATAGACTATAATATTCTATTTTGTGGATCGTAACAGAGCCCAGACTGTTTCGATTACATTACTGAAACAATGCAAATGCTTCCATTACAGCTACAATCTTTGACTATGTAATAACAATATTAGTTAATCATGCATAAAATTCAATTAACTTCAGTTAGGTACACACTCTGATCTTCCGTTCCTTTTCACATGTCAGTCACACAAAAGTCTTGTTTTCCTCAGTATCAGATGTGTTCATTATAAATGTCTGCAGGTGAATCGGCTCATTTTCGAGCGATGCTCCTTTACCTTCAGGTCGGCGTTAAAGACTAAATGCAAATACAGTATGGAATGAAACGATACAAATCATATCCAACTAAATATAACAGGCACACTGTTGTTTAGTCATAATGTAAAAAAAATTGCTGTTATCAGATTTAACATAAAACAAGGCTAAAGATCACTCTATAACAGTAATTTGATCTCGCCTCAGTAATGCTTGCATCTAATTTTGTTTTACATTAATAAGATAGGTGTGAATAAGTTAGATGTGTATGAATGGCGAGATTGGAAATACTCATTTGAAGGCATAAATTGGTTTATGTATAAGAAGTTGTGTAAATTGACAGGAAGTGATAGAAAACAAAAAAAACCCCAAGACTAAACTTTAATTGAAATTGCCTTTATACAAGCATTCTGAGCACAGATATAATGGAAATGTGATTAAAGCAAGTTTGTATCCTAAGGGCTTAATTTACAATCGCTACACTCGGGTGCCCAGGCTTTAAGATTTCATTTTGTATTAGATCAACAAGATCATTATTATTATTATTATTATTATTATTATTGTTGTTATCATTATTTTTTCCATTATGCACTGCATGCTGGAACGACGCGGCTCCGACTTAACTCCTGAGAGGTGAGATGGAGGGAATGGAAGAGCAGTGATTATATACAGATTGCTGTTATGAAATAACGTCTACAGTGACGTACAGGAGCACAACAGCGTGGGTTTGCTGGAGTTAATATATATATAAGTTCCCTCTCAGTAAACAATAATAACTTCCAGCCATGTTTATCTGACTTTCACTCTTATGAACACTGAATAGAGTTACAGCCATCATTAAAAAAGGTATGTCGTAAGATGTTGCCTTAAAATTTGGCCAAAATATGTCGTAGTGTTGTTGGAAGACTTTCTACACGTTTCTACACGTCCTCATCCTGCTTTCTTAATGGAACTACACTTTTATGTGTAGTTTAATAATCCATTAATAATCCATCAAAGAGCTCAGACAGGATAAAAACATCCATGTTTGGGGGGGGGGGTGATATGATTAAAATATCATGTCATGATTTTAGAAGACATTTCTACGATCTCATGATATATAGGTTTACAACGACACTTCCTGAAAAACTTTCATGTTGCATTTAAAAAGCGTTGAAAAACTGTAGTTGATGATATTTCATTTAATGTTTAAAGTAGGAAAAACAAATTCTAAAAAAAAAATGGTTTTGTAACCTTTCAGATTTAGTACTGAATTTAGGCTGCTTCCAATCAGTCTGTAATGATTAAAAAAAAAGAACAAACATTTTCAAATATGTATAGAAATATATTATGATCTATATCATGATAGCTGAGAAAAGTGTATTCTGGCATAATGTGATTATATGCTTTTACTAATTAATTCAATAGAAGAATGACTTGTGTTTGTGTCGGATTACATCATTTTCAGAATCTGTGTGTGTGTGTGTGTGTGTGTGTTCTGCAAAAAATATTTTGAGGTTTGTATGGCAGTAAGATGTAAGATGACATCTAATCTACCATTTCTGAGGCCGACTTTCGTTAAGTTCGCTGTGTAATATTTGCCTGATTTTCCGCACGGATGCAGCACACTGAATAAAATCTCGGATAAAACATTTCTTCTTTTTGTGGTTATTCTCAAATTATGACTTTTAATGTTGGTAGCATTAGAAAATGAGTAAAGATGTTTTGTTCGTTGGAACTTTTTTGTTTAATCAACGAAATATGAAATTCAGGACATCTACTTTAAAAGCTATTTTATTTTTTTGAGATGGAAATCAGTTAAAACTTTATAAAATACGGTGTGCTGTAATCAGTGTGTTTATAAAACTCAACATGCCGACAGGACCCACGCACTTTTGGTTGTTATGGTAACACTTACGCATAACCTCGACCCACACGCGCACAGACCTTTAGATCAGAATACATGTAACGTGTATGTAAACACAGATTTAGTATAGGATTCATATAAACAGTTCATATACCAGATTAAGTAAATTTGTTTTCACTAAAACTGGTCGTACGTTTTGTGGGTTTTTCATTTGCTTCGGTTGGTTACACATTGCAGTAATGGCTGCTTGTGGATTGGTCAGAAAAATGGGCGGGGCTAATACACTATTTATTATCATGTAAGTAATAAAACACTTCAGGATGATCTGTTATAAGAAATTAATCAACGATGCAGTGGTGTGATGGAGCTGAGTTACTGCTGGCAAATCAAAGTTAAGCTAATTATTGTTCTTATTTTCTTTGCATTGTTAAAGTGTACCATGATATGTTTATTTATTTATTTATTTATCTATTTATTTATTTATTTATTTATTTATTTATTTATTTGCTAAGCAGTGACACGTTTTGTTTTTTTTTATTTATTATTATTATTTTTTTTACCATTTATAGTAACTTTAATATTGTAGAATGTCCATGTCCAGCCCTGCTGAACAGACAACAAAACATGAACTTTCACCTATTATTACTTCCTGTTTCTTAGCCCGCCCCTTGTTTGATTGACAGCTAAGAACCTCCTTCTGTTCTGAGAAATCAGGAGCGGTTCAGGCTTTCAGGAGATCTGATGAAGCGCTCACTGATCACTTCCTCTGTATGGGTGTGTGTGTGTGTGTGTGTTTGTGTGTGGGTAGAGACACGCCACTGAAATGCTGCTGCTGTATCGACTGAGCATCCTGTCGCACCGTTTTTCCGACTGCAGTGAAGATTATGAAGTGTGTGTGTGTGTGTGTGCTTCTGTATGCAAAATACAGGAGAGAGAAGAAAAACGGTCTGCACACACATGCATGTGTGTTGGGGGTCTAAAGTGTGTGTGTGTGTGTGTGTTGGGGGTTGGGGGTTCTCACTCTCCGCAGGCATTCTTTAAAAAGAGGAATTTCTTTAAAGACAAAAAAAAAGGGGGGTTCTCCCCTCCCCCACAAAATCACTCACACACACACACACATGCACACACACAGAAAATTTTGTGGACTCATTCTCCAGTCGGAGTATGTGTGTGTGTGTGTTTGCGCACGTGTCTGTGTGTGGGCATGTGCTTGCCGCATGTACTGACTTTTTCGACTTTTGTTGAAATGTTGCTCTGTGTGTGTCTGTGTGTGTGAGAGCGCGAGAGAATGAAAGGGTTAATGTATGTGTGTGTTCTAAATTTTAGACTCTGTGTGTGTGTGCGTGTGTGTAAAGGTTAAATCGGGCCCCTGGCCAGATTAACCTCTCGCCCGTTTCACTATTTGGCATGTAGACACACCCCTAAATCCTAAGGATTCTCTCTCTCTTTTTCTCTCTCTCTTTCTCTCTGTCTGTCTGTCTGGAACCAAGAACCGATGACATCAGGGGCTTTCGTGTGCCGTCACGTTGTTGCCCTAACAACGAATCAAGCGATTCAAACTCTTACCTCGTTTAAAAAAGCGTGAGAAATGAAACAGTTCGACGTTTTACTAACAGTTGCACCTGAGTGGCAGCGTACAGTGTGAACGTCTAACTTCGTTAGAGCCGTTACACACAGCAGAGGGGAAAAGAAACGAGCATCACCATGTATCTCCCATCATCGCCATCGTCCCTGTGCTGTGTGTGTGTAAATGCTGAAGGATTGAATTTTAACAGAATCCTATAGAAGGAAAAATCCTGTGCAGTCCACCTCCTTCTTCTTCTTCTTCTTCTTCTTCTTATTATTATTATTATGTGTTACAGTGTTTGATTCATAAACTGGCGGTAATGCAGCTGATTATTGCAAACATCCGGGTGGTGAAAGAGTGCAGCAGTTCAGGGAAGTAATTCAGGAAATGAAAAGTCGACTCAGAACAAATCCAGGAATAAAAATAATCACAAGGATATAAAAGTTGGAAGAAAAGGAAGCAGGATACTTTATTAATATTTGCTTTGAGGAAACCGCGTTGTTTCAGTTAAGGCAGTAAAATGAACGAATTTTTGATTTGTGAATTTTGTTAACGTGGATGAAAATGTCGCTCTCCTCATACGCTGTACAATCCCAAAGCTTTACAATATATTAAATTTTATGGGCACTGTATGTAATCAAATTTAAAATTAAAGTCAGACGTGCGATTGATAAACGTCAGGAACGTCAAGAGACTTGTATTTAATAAGGATTAAAATCAGGAAATGTATTTTTCCCCGTTTTTTTTTTTTTTTTTCCTTCTACCCTCATTTCACATTCATATTTCATTTAATAAATTTTCACGTACTCTTTAATAACTTGCAGCATTTGTATAATATTTAAAAAAAGTTCTTTTCCTGTTCAGCATGTCCTGGTTTATTCCATCGTTTATTACTTCATTCCTCTATCCTCATGCTTTCCTTCATCTCCACTTTGCCTTCTTTGCGATCAGTTCATTCCCATCGTTTATTCTTATTCTTTATCTATCTTTTCCTCCACTTCTTTCCTCCCTCTCTCCACGTCTCCGTCTCGCCCAGGTTCCTCTCTTTCCCCCCTGCTTAACTTCAAAACCAGAGGGTGAAAAGGGGGAGGGAAAAAAACACCACCACTAACCGGGTCACATGACCAGGCCCGCCTTCCTTTAAAAAATACCTGATGCCCATATAAGGAAATAAATGCAGAATGATTAAACAGACGTCGGGATGAATGGACTGAGGATCTCCATCGAAAAAAAAAACATAAAATTTTTTTTATTAGTAATCCTGTAACCTGTGGTTTTTAATCCGGAAAATGTCTTTAATTAGAATTAAGATGCAATTACGGTTATTTTAAAGATACTCACTTTATAAAATTACGATGAGTATTTTTTACTTTTTATTTACAAATTGCAATTTTAAAACAATTTAGACCACATTCAAGGAATCAGAAAGATTTAAAACATCTGGATTGTGCATGCTTTTATATATTACAATGAAACGGAGCGTATCAGAACAGGATGATTACAAATTATTCAATAATGAAATAAAATGTTTAACAAAAGAAAAAACATAATTCTAGGATTAGTTTAATTTCTTTATTTCCTGAAGCACAGAACAGAGGTTTAGAAAGGTATATTACATTATTTCAACTCGTAATCTTCTGTATAGATTACTTTTAGTGGAGTTCGTTACTAATAATTAATTACTGATTAGTTAATTAGTTACTAAGAATTATTTGTATATTATTCAGCTGAATGTTGATTCAGTTTCTTTCTTCAAGTACAAACTTTTCCTGAACTTCAGCAGTTGAACAGTTGTTATTTATTCAATTTTTTCGTTATTATTTAAAATTTTAATTATTTAATTGTTTAATAATTATAAAAATAAAAATTTATTTACATTTACAAGCATTATATTTAACATAATCATGGTTCATAGAAACATAATAGAAAGGAAGCGATGCATCTTTAACCTCTTTTCGTTTTTGTTTCATGTTCATTTGTGGTATAATAACAAACTGGACCTTAAGTAATTAAATAACGTACGAAGATGTTGGAAAATTTGAAATATAATAAACAGAAAATTTAAAGCTGACTTGTAGCTTTGTATTTCCTGATTAACAGCAAAGTAAAGTGAAAAAAGTGCAAATTAGACAATTGTCAAATGTTATTTTTTGTTTTAACGAACAATCTCTAGTAGAAATTCCCAAACTCACATGACCTACTAATGTCTAGCCATAATAAAATAAAAGTAAATCATAAAATTCGATTATTATTATTATAGAAATTCTTTAGTGCCAAGAAAAACTCAGTGTAGAGGTGTTTTATTTTATATCCGTTTATTTCAGAAAGTAATATTTATTAATTATTATTATTTACTAATATTTAAGTAACACGTAGAAATGGAGAAAGTTTGGTTAAAACAGCAAATTCTAAAATTTGTGTTTGTAAGTAGGAATCATTTTAATACGTTTTAATAAGAATGAAAGTAAGGCTTTTTTTTCCTGAAGATTTTTAAGTTTTATCTGCGAAGAAGAAATCTTTACATCGATTATAAAGAAAAGTGCAGGACTTCCAAACAACAGAAAGGACAAATCTAATGATGTTTTTTATATAAATTTATAATGAAATAATTGCAGTATGAGAGGGATTTATTGCCTTCTCATGTAGAATCGATTCACGTTATTTCACGCAAATACTTTAAAAGTGTTTGGTAACTATTTTCTAAAATGCTATTATACTATTTACAAAAGAAATGAGCTGGTTTATTGCCATGTTGAAAAAGACCATTCCGTTTTCTCCAGGTTTTTCTTCAGGTGTTTTTTAATTGCTGTAAAACAAACTGTAGCAGCACAAAAATGCTCTAATTTCAGAACTGCCTCAATCTGTGGCTAGATCCAGCAGAAACCTTAACCCTAGCTAGCTATGTTACCTGACTAGCGAACGCAATCCTTGGGGAAGAGTTAGAGATTTGTTTATAGACTTGTTAGTTTTCTTCATTGAAATGAAGCCGAACACAGTAAACATTATTTCAGCTACCTCCAAACAATGAAAATTCATTTACATTTTTCAGACACAAAAAGATTCAAACCGCTTCAAGATAGTAAGTAAGTGCTCAACGTTCTCAACGCACAGCTATGACTAAATAACTTGTTATTCGCTGAGTTTCTTTGAAGTTTTTAATCAGAAATGGTAGAACGACTTTTACTATTTGACTTCGTTTCCTGTGTGTGGATGACACTATAAAAGCTGATATCCTAACCCATAAAATAAAGCTCACTGAACTCATTCTTACTCATTCTTGTGTAAACTTTACTTCCTTACGCAACTTTTCGACGTCTCAGGTTAATAAACTTACGTGTGTAATCACTGCTTAATCACCTGAGTGAGGAAACGACTCCATAACTGAAAGCGCGTATGTGTAATAACAGAAACGTTATCATCAGGAGGTCGCTACTTCGAATCTCGGTGATGATGTAGCCATGGCTGGCAGCTCAAGAGAACAAAATGTGATTGCCATTTTTTACATTTTTTTTCCCCAGGTTTTTTGGCTTTCCTGAGTGTGTAACTCCGCCCCCTGATGTTGCATGTGCATTAGTTGTGTGATCATGGGAGAGTTAGATAAATCAGAAAATCAGGGGAAAATCCAAGTCGTTCTTGTCTGAATGTGCTCTTTAACAACACCTCCTAAGTTAAACTTGCTTGAAATTTTTGACTCGATCAGTTTCCTGATATTTCTCAATGTTTAAGAAACATTGATTTTTATTTATTTTTTTGGTAGTAGTAGCTTGAACTGATTTTAGAAGTTAATGTTAAACAGTAAGTACTATGTAGGAACAGTTTCAACTTTAATCAGATCCTTCGAGGCAATTACTTCAAAGGTTTCTTTACTTTTTTCCAAGGAAAGCCAACTTATTAAAACTTGCAGCTTTCCAGAATCAGGGACCGACTGTCCTATAACTGTCCTGCGAGGAGTATATCTATCTCTTAGCAACATGAATATGATGCGCTGTATGAGTACTGTCAAGTTGTGCATTTATCTAACCAGCTTGTTATTATATTACGTTAACACTTTTGAGTAAGTTCCTGATGGGTTATCTAATAAATTTAGGAAAAATTTTATTATGTATAGAGTGTTTTTGTATCTTTTCGTATCTCAGCACTCTGTGTGTGTGTGTGTGTGTGTGTGTGTGTGTGTGTGTGTGTGTGTGTGTGGTATAGTATTGTAGTAATCGGTAGAGTTTCTGAAGTTTGAGCTTGACTCTGAGATGACTGAGGAAATAACACTTCGGTTTTAATGCTTTGTGCCATGAATTAAAAGCTGATAGAGGTGCACACTCACGCTCACACACACACACACACACACACACACACACACACACACACACACACACACACACACACACACACACACAC
>JAQQZR010000012.1:26890223-26914942 GCA_030068235.1 Notoglanidium macrostoma | reverse complement strand
TCACACACACACACACACACACACACACACACACACACACACACACACACACACACACACACACACAGCAAGCCACATGTTAAAGCTGCTGACAAATAATGAATAATAAAAAAAATAATTGAAGTACAGGCTGTTACAGTGGAAATAAAGTGATAAATAAAGACAATACAATATGATAAACATATATTGTTATATATATAGCAAATATAGCAAGTGAAAGTACAATATTAAGCATTTCATGTGCATAAATTGAACTGATAAAAAGAAAAGAAAGAATCATGTATTTGAGTTTTATTTCTCGATCAGACGTCAAACCAGACTTCAAGATCCGAGCAAAATAACATTACAAAATGTATTGCTGATTTTTACACGTGACTTGATGAGCTGAATGTTTGTTTTTCCCGAAATAAAATGTATCAAAGAATTGAGAGAAAAATAGAATATAAATTCATGGGTATTACATTTAAAATGTATCTTAAATTTGGCTAAAATTCAATTGAATATATTAAAATAATGCATTGTTACATTAGCATTAATATGCATTAACCTGTTAAAGTTTACATATAAAAACTTGAAAATTTTGTGATTTAAATTAAAAAAAATTATAAACTGTTAAGACATTATTATAAAATTGATCAGAAATGCATGCAAATTGTAAATAATTAATATGTAAATTACACAATTAAATATTCAATGTATGCACGTGAGAATTAATGGTTTTATTTTATATTGTAAATTGTCTTTTTCTCGGCAGATCACATCAAATTGTAAAAAAAATAATAAATTTTATATATATAGTATAATATATAATTTTATACATATATGCAGGGGAAAAGTTCATACAGTTTAATAGATGCAGCAAAGATGCAGGACGATAAAGAATTGTATTTTATTTCTAGCCACACACACACACACACACAAACACACAAACACACACACACAGTCTGTTCTGCTGGTCTATATTTAGTCTTAGCTGATGATGTCACCGCGCCGTGGCAACCGCAGGCTCCATGGTAACACATATAAGGACAGAAAAGGCATTGCTTTATGTTCATGACGTTTGATTTAGGAACCGGTTGTCATATATAGATTTGAACCTTCGGTTGAAAATAAACACACACTCAGGCATAGTCAATATTACATAGTATCAAAATAGTATTATTGAATATTAATATAATATACTTAAATTTATAACATTGGTAGGTTTTACATTAACAGCACTAATGCCTCAAACAGCAGAACAAAACACCCGGGGTTGTGCTGTTTCAGGAAAACAACAAGCACGTTTGTCCTGAAAATGTCGGAAAACTTACGGCTTTACTGTTACAAAGCTCTGACGCTGGAGAGTCCTTCCATAAATGTTACACAAACGTCTCTTTATTTGGAGCGTCCGCTGTGCACGTCCCTGTGAATGAGCTGTTACTATGGAAACGATAACGTATTAGAACAAACGCACTAATATAATTATGTGATTTGTGAACGGCTTGAATTCATTGAGAATCATTCTTATTGTTTTTTTCTGTGTGTGTGTGTCTAGGTGTTATAACTGTGGAGGTCTGGACCACCACGCTAAAGAGTGCAGTCTGCCACCTCAGCCAAAGAAATGCCACTACTGTCAGAGCGTGACCCACATGGTGGCCCAGTGTCCCCACAGGGGGGCGCCGTCCCCCTGCAGCTCTCAGGACCCCCGGCAGCCCCGAGACGATGCCCACTCTTCATCTCCGGAGGACACGCCTCCCAGCTCTCAACGCTGGAGGACACATCGAGACTGACTGCAGACTTGCCTCTGAACTCTGACCTTTGACCTCACTCTGAGAGAGCCTGGACCCAGCACTGTCTACCTCACACGCTCGAGGAACAATGGAGGTCCTCGTTTCCTGCGCAGCTATGGCTATGGCAACGGCCGTGTGTGTGCATGCGTGTGTGTGTGCATGCGTGTGTGTGTGCGCGTGAGTGTGTGTGAGTGTGTTAGGACCCTGACTGATTTGCCCTCTATGCAACTATGGCACAGGTTATCAGGGGGTAACTAAGCATGTGTGTGTGTGTGTGTGTGTGTGTGTGTGTGTGTGTGTGTGGAAAGTGGGAGATGTGCTGTGAGACACTGACATGAATGTGAATCCAAATTCATAGTCATCATCACATAAACCTCATGACGTCTTCAAGCTGCTACTTCCGATCAAACTGCTATTATGAAGAGTTACGAAGTTACAATCAAGGTTTATTTTTTTTCTTTCTAAAATTGACATTCCTTCAAGTCAAAACAAATCATTCCAGTCATTTATCAAGCCAGGCTGCTCACGAGCGTTGACCAAAAGCGTCGGCAGATTGTTGAGTCGTAACAAATTAAGGCGGAGTCCACACTAACACGAGGGCCGTTTTGAAATACACTCTCGCATTTTCAGTATGTTTTCTGAAAGTTTCCTGTCCACAACAAAACACGAAAGAAACGGGCTGCCTGTCTTTTCGGCCATTTTGATGGTTTTGACAACATGAACGTAATCTTCTTTCTTCGCTTGTTTGAGATACAAAGAATTCAATGGTAAAATTCCGCCATCTTTGAATTGTGTTGATCATGTGACAATCACACATCAACGTTTTCGAAAAAGCCGTGTTTCTCCTCGTTTATGCTACAGCTTTTCAGCCTGAACGAAAAACAGACAAAACAAATTTTAAAAGCAGATGCATTTTCAAATTTACCTGTTTTCGTGTGGACTAAACCCTAAGGCTACGTTCACACTGCAGGTAAACGTGGAACAAATACTTTTTTTTTTGACTGACTTTCTAGGTTTTTTCCCTGCATGACAGTGTGAAGACTAGGCATGTAACGATTCACTCAATTCACAATTCGATTCAATTCCTGGTATTGGGTTCATGATTCGATTTTGCCATGATATTAAAAAAAATAAATAAACATTTATTTTCCTATTCTTTATCAACTAAAATATACTTTTTAATAAATTAAAAAAATATATACTTTTGTTTTATGTTTCTTAATAACCAACAATAATAATTCACAAACATTTGTAAAGTTTGGAGTAAAATATAATTTAAATATTCATTTAAAAAAAAAATGTTAATAACAAGCTTTTTCTTAAAAATAAAAAAGCTTAAATATAAAACAACTCCCTCCATGTGCTTCTCTTTTCTTTAGCTTTCGGCAGCCTGTAAAATCAGAGCTTCAATTTCTTGTTGAGTCTTTAAATACAGGCAATCGCACAAAAGCTCTTTCCCATTTTAGATCTGTTTTTTTGTGTTTCACGTCATTAGACTATGACTATGGTGATATCACATATAGTCCCACTATTGTATATTATTGCACCCTCTGCTGCCTGAATAATGCAATTACAGCTAGGAAAAACTATGAGATGAATCGCGATTCAATTCGAATCAAATTTATCGATGCATGATAAATCGTTACATGCCTAGTGGAGGCCAAATATCACACTTGAAGCGCATACAAACTATGAAACTGATGAATGTAAAATCTGTGCAACAAATTATAAACCAAAAAAATAAGGTTTTTTTGGATGAGTCAAAAACTGAAACCAGCTCCTAGGCGTGTTATCTTTGGTTAAAGATGCAATTTAAAGTTTGTTTTGTTCATGTTTATTGTAAATTCCTTACAGTATTTTTTTTTCTGGACTCCAGAATTAGCTTGGTTTAAATAATGATTAAATACTGAAAATATCGGCTTTGAGCTTTAAAAGTTGCCGTGTGAACAAAGTGTATGAGTGCTAATCGCGTGTGGAGCAGGTTGTTTTTCTCCTTAAGATTAACTCGAAATTAGCATTGTATTCCAAACTCATAACTTCTGAGACTAAGATGAGCGAGACTGAGATGTGTATGTCTGTATAAAGAAATGATATCTATAGTGTAGAGTGGTTTTTTGCATAGTGACCGACATTATCACCGTTTAAACGTTAATATATGTGCTTAAAAGATTTTATGAAAGTATCAAGATTTATGTATATAAAGGTTAGGTAGCTCACGTTGTTATGTTCTAGCCATGGCATTGAGTCAGATCCACATATCATGTACTGCGTTTAATCGAAGCCTAGAAACAACATCTAAGAAAACAAACATACCAAACCTTACTCTGCAATAGCATGATCGCACGCTAACATCTTCTAATCCACATCTCTTATGATGTATGCGGATATTATTGAAAATGTACTTTTTATCTAGATAAAAACAAAAAGCTTTCACAAATGCAAAAATGGTTCTTAAACTTTCTCACGAGCAAACCAGCCCAGTAGGTGGCGATAGTACGTCAGAAACTGTTACATCAAACACCTCAAGAATAACGTTAAGGTGATGCAGCAAAGAAAGCGAACTGCGCAAATGCAATCTTCAAGCACAACAATCGCTCAAACTTTTTATCCCAAAATTCCTATCCCAAATCTACACTCGCGCCAGACAGAACAATACCACAGCGATCATGCTAATGATAAAAACAAAGCGAAGTTTAATCGAACGTTATCAGATACGAAATGACGGAGCACAAAGTAACAACTCAGCACATTCATAGCATGTTTCAAACTGATGCTTTTTTAAAAAGTACGTTTTTCTCGTGCACGAGAAAACGGAAAAATGTTTTTATGTAATTGCCTTGTGGATGGGATGGTCATAGATAATCTACGTTTTCAAATATATTCGTTTACTTGTGGAAAATTAGACTGGTTTCTTTAGCCAAGGAGGTGAAAATGCTAATTTACGTGGAACGTTTACTGAAATAACGACTGAACAGATCACGCATAACGCTAACACAGATCAATCTCTGATAACAGGATCACTTCTATGCGCTTGATCAAACCTCAGATTATCACTGATTGCACCTTTAAGTGTGTTTTGAATAATTTACTCAGTGAACTCTCTGCCTTTTTGGGATCTCAAACATGAAGTAGCTTTTTTAGAACTGGACTGTTATGGAGCGTGTGAAGGAGCATCAGTGCACACCGCATACCGTGTGTTGAGATATTCATTTTATTAGTAATTAACATTAATAGAGAGGCACTCGGACTCATCGCTTACTCCATCCTGTGACTCTTAACACAGAGTTCACAGTCAGGAGAAGAGTATTTGCTGATGTGTGTGTGTGTGTGTGTGTGTGTTTTTACTCAGAGAGAGAAAGACAGTGCTGCTTTTCATAATAACTTGAACTGGCGCAAAAAACGTCCGCGACTGCGACGACTCTCCTCTGACCACACTGAATGTGAAAACTTGTTGAACTCGCAGCCGGTTATATAAACCTTTTTTTTTTTTTTTTTAAATCTGGTGTGTCGACAAATCAAACAGTTACACACTGCATACCGTATTTTCCAGAATATAAGACGCAATTTTTGTTCCTCACGTGATTCCTTATTCTAATTTGCTAATATTTCTTTTTTTTGTTTAGGGAACGTATACTGATTTGTGTTAACATTGACAACATAAATCTAACAAAGTTTAATAAGTCACTAATGAAATTCCTTAATTTAAGGAATCCAAATGAAGGAAAATTACAGAAGCACACACTCTTTTATCTGTTCGATGTCTTGGTCACCTCAGATACCTCACTTTCATGGTTCCACCTTTGTATTTCAATGCCATAAAACTACGAAATGATGTCCTTCCCACGGTTGGCGGAAAAATTTTGCAAGATTAGAAGCCGACTGGACCCTGCAAGTCAGTTTATTCAGCTAGCTAGCTTAAGTGCCTAGCTTGTAATGTGGCAGATTCTCCATAACATTCCATGACATTTAAGCTAGCTAGCTTAGCTAGGCTTTTTTTTTATTGACATTTCAGACTCGCGAGACGAGCAGCTAGCTATAGCCTTAGTAGCAAGATAGTTAACTATCAAGCTTAATTGAAAACACTCACCTGTTTGTTGAAAATATGCCAAACTATTATACCACATTATCTAGTGAAAGTTAGTAAGACTAGTAGTTAAATGCTTGTCCATTTGATGTGGCAAATGAACCGTGAAATTTATGCTAGCTTGGTAACGAACTTTTAGTTCTATTCTCTTGCAAGCTACTTGTGTTGCAAGATTTCACTAGCTGGTCTGGTACATTTGGTCACAACTTTTAAAGGAAGTTCCAGTTTGATTGATATTTCAGACTCGCAAGATTAGTATCTAGCTAAAGTTTAGCAGTAACATTAGTTAGCTAACAATTTTAAATATCCCAACTGTTTGTATACAAGAAATATGGCAATATTTTTAACAAGTCACCACAATTTTCCCTGACTTTAAAGCTAGCTAACTAATGTTATCTCTAGGTCATAGCTAGCGCGATACAGAAGAAGAGAACATTTGGTTGCTAGAACCTTACCAGCAATTTAGTTATCTAGCTAGCATGCAGTCCTCCAAATAATATGGTGAAATTCTGAAGGTGACTTCCGGAAAATACGGTATCTGTAGTAGGTTTTTAAACTATAAATCAGCTCTATTTTGGTATAGACGCGTATACCAAAGATGACGACTGTGCTGAAGTCATTCAAAGTGTGGTACGTTAATCTCATGAAAATGAAATGAACTGACGGTCCGACACTGATGCGGCATGCAGTGTTTCGACTGCACGATTATTTTTTTTCCTGTGTGTGCATGCGTGCGTTCTATTTAATCGATCAAAGGAAACAAAAAAAAAAACTGCTATC
The DNA here is from genome assembly GCA_030068235.1 of Notoglanidium macrostoma. Taxonomy (NCBI): domain Eukaryota; kingdom Metazoa; phylum Chordata; class Actinopteri; order Siluriformes; family Auchenoglanididae; genus Notoglanidium; species Notoglanidium macrostoma. Next base: position 26,908,306 of record JAQQZR010000012.1, on the reverse strand, counting down.
TGAGAGAGCACAGTTTTATTATACTGCATATTTTTTTACCCACAATTCCTCTCAGGATGAACTTCTCTCAGGGAACGAATGGAGCAATTGAACTGATCGTATTCTCTTGGGAAGACTGCGCCGCTTTCTTCAACGCAAAACCTCATCACTGTTGATTTTCCACACATGCAGTACAACACGTGTACTGATCTATTAACAACTACCTCTTTGAGTTATACATAGTCATGCATTTGTAACCCGTTTTTTTTTTTTTTTTTTAAGTTGTGTTGTTTCATGGGGTTTTTGCTTTTTGTTTTCTGTGTCATATGTGAATGTTTTATTTCTTACGGTAATAAGTTTGTTTACAGCAAAAGCCTACCTCATTTTCTCTGATCATCTCGGCCCGTATGAGGTCAGCATGTGAGGTTCTGTCCTGATGTTTTAAGCCACTTAATGTGGGGAGAAAATCAGACAGAGTGTCATATTAGTTTCTAATAATATCAGGCTTTAGCCATTTTGCAGTATAACATGTCTTTATACAGAGAATAGCGAGATGTGTGTTTGTGTGTGAAGCTGGACATGCACTACATGAATGCTAAAATTTATTTAAAAAAATATTTCCGGGAAATTTGTATGAAATCAGCACAATTTTAACATTGACTCGAGCAAAACAGAAGTGGGGCTGGGTGTATTGTTGATGCTATATGCTACCATCTCCATTTTTCCTCCAGTCACTCCACAGAACTGTGTTTTCAACACTTTTCCAATCAATCTGCCACAACAGTATCACTTCTTATTTGATAAAAAATAGTTCATGCTGTCAAAAATGAAACATAAAAAAGCTTTACAAATGCAACGACACCTGTGCTACTAGAATTTGTTTGAAATCACATAAAAAATTATTCATTGTAAAATTTCGACCAATTCTTTATTAAAATATTGAGATATACTTAAAATTTTGGTGTCATGCTACATTTCAAACCGGCGAATTATATTCTTATTCAAATTTTGAAATTCAAACCCAGATTTAGTCATTGTCTAGCTAATCAGATGTCCCATTAAATTGAAATTCAATTAAATATGATTTCAAAATAAAACGCAAATTTTACAGCATATAATATAATATGCTACAACTAATCTAAAAAAAAAATAGATATTCTGTCGTTAATGTAATTAACGTAATAATAATAGTGTTTAGCTAGGTTGGGCTACTCAGGAGGACGAATTTAGCTAATAATAGCAGAAGGAACCAAACTCAAATTTCAATTACAATTTTAATGCAGTTAAGTAAACCTAGGAAAATGCTACGAACTACACAAAAGTAGATTAACCACATCCATGTCTGATATAATCACTTCTGCTAATTACAGCTAATTAGCTATCCATAAAAGCTGCCTAATGATGTATTTTTTCAATTTTCATTGAGAGAATGAATTATAATGTTTATCAGTGCTAGCAGTTTTGGCTGCATCGTTATTCTAATGTTAGGGTTTGACATCCTCTCACTTATTCCTTATTTCATGCTAATATCTTGACTAGCGACACTATTACTTCACTGTTTACACATATAGAAATTATGAACATTTAACAAGTGAAAATGTGGCTTTAAATTCTGACAGCATCAAATATTTTTACATAAAGGGTTCTGAACATTTGCTAGAAACTAATAAAATCAGGCTAAGAGTCCTGTAGTGTCTGTCCAGCCTTACTCTCTAGTTGAAGTGTATTAACACTGCTCGGCTGTCATTTGATCTACTCCACATGAACATTCTCAGAGATAGAATTATAATAAAAACTTCTCTGATTTAACTCTTTTCTTCAAGTATGAAAGTATTAATTGACACTGAAGGTAGAGAAACTAACTCAGTCTTATTGGAAGTGCCAGGAAGTACAGAATTGTTTTTATCTTTGTCACTGGAGTGCCTGTTCTCATTGCCATGAATGAAGTTGTATCGTTTTAAAGCTGCCTTTAAAAAAATCCCGGGAATTCTGGGAAACGGCCTTTAGTTGGTGTCCATCATTTGCTGTAAACTGTTTTGTTGCATTGATGCCTAAAAATAAATGGGTAGGCATGTGCTGGAAAAAATGTTTACGATAAATCATGCTAATTGCATAATCTTTTATCATGATTTACAATATTATTATTATATTATTTATAGATTTATCTGATTTTTTTTTGTTTTTGTCACACAGTTGACTATTTAGATTGACAAACCTAGCAAGTCAACTGTCTCCATAATGAAATGTATGGAAATTGACTATGTTTTAAAGGATGCATAAAAAGTATGTGAACAATATTTTAATGTAATGTTGTATTGTTTAATCGATGATTGGCACATGTCTATAAACATGTAGTGTTGTACTAAAGTTCCATCATGTACTACATTCATGTAAAATTGATTCCAGTGGATTTTTTTCGTGAGGAGGAGCTGAAATACTCCGGTGTTACATTCAGAAAGATAAGTACTGATGTGTTTAAATCTGGTTTCATCAGTTTATTGTTGGATAGAAGAGCATCCACGTCAAGCTTCCAAAAAATTAACAACTTATATTCGCAATACAACTTAAAAATGTTGTAGGTTTTCAGAGTAAATGTCAAGGTAGTTTTGTTTCTGGGTTTTCTTTGAAATAACTTCATGGAATTTTAACATATTCTCTATGTAGGACTGAAAATCTACAATTTACAAAAATCCAACATCAACAATCATGATGTTATGACTGACTGAATTATTTTATATACCAGTTCAAATATCAGTTCTATTACAGGAACAGTTTGACAAAAAAAATTCAAGATGCACAACATAAACCCTTAGCACCAAATGTAGTCAATCAGCCAAAACATGTACTTGTCTGATTTCTTTTTTTTTTTTTTAAACAGAAGCTTGTAACTACCAGTTTAGCACTGTACAAACCGCATGCCTAAATCACCACACAGACATCGAAATGTATTAATCGTGCGCTTTGCACAATGCTAATCTGGTGGCTGGTAAACCATAAGCTTCCTTTACCTGCTATCGGTCATCAAATCTGTGTTAGCTGATCAACATTCGGTGCAAGAGAACGTTTCCTGTTCGGCAAAACCTTTCCTTTAAATGTATTCTAACAAATGAACATTACCACAGTCTGATTATGTTAAATATATGTTTTTTTTCTCCAATAAAACCCCAATAGCCATGTCGGCTGCTGTCTTAAAAGCCTTGAGGGATTTTAAAATCAAAAGTTGATTCCTGTACGCCTTCTGCTTTACAAAAGTCAATCTAAAACCTGGGCTAATGAGGGAGGTAATGTCTTTTGGTATTGACTGATGTGAATAAAGTAGCAATGATGAAATAATTTGGACCTAGATGAAATGTATTTTAAGCAGTACAGCATATTAACCCTAAATAACTCAGTGCTGACCTATTTGCCTTCTCAGTGCTCATATAGTATCATATTCACTGTAGGCTTTAACGTTTGTTCAACTGAAGCACTGATTTGTCTTTTTTGGCTATTATTTGAAATTCATATCACTCATTACATTATTTGGTCTGTGACTCTGGATTTTTGACTATGTTTAATTGTATGACTTGATTGAAATTAAACCTGCTATATCAACATGACTATACTGTGTATTGAGTTGTTGATTAACGGGAGCTCCAGGATGACTAAGTTATCACACTCAATTCTCACTCAGTTTAGTTTCTCTTTCGCTAATGGGTACAATGTCTGTACAATGTACTGGTCACTGTAAATAAGAGTGAATAGTGCCACTGTAAAATGGATGCTGTTCTTGACTCCAGATGCATTAAGAAACAATGATTCGAATCCAAATTTTTGTCTATCCCTTCATATCAAACTTTCAGTATAATGATAAAATAGCAGTCACAATTAAAGAAAGGTGCATCAGCATGTAGATCCAGAAATTGTTATTTAGTGACCCATCAGCGTAACATTTGTGTACAAAATTATCTCAAATTAACTAGTTCTAACATAATGCAATATTGAGAAACATGGTGGTCTACATAAGTCACTGCATAGCTAATTTTCTTTATATATACATTCTGTATACGCATCTACTCACTGTAACCGGCCAATAACCCACAATAGAAAGATACGATTGTAAAATAAAACTATACAAGATTTATTTTTTAAAACAAGGTAAATGTTAGCATTTATTTAGACATCACCGTAGTACAATAACATAGCTGTTTACATGACCACTTGCATGTAATCAGCTGAAATCAGATCACTATTATATTATTATTTTGCATATAAACACACTAGTCCTGATTATTTAGTTTTCTTTCAGAACATAGTTAAGCAATATTACAGTAATACTGGTCTTAGAAAATGTAAATTTCATCTTGTATCCTTTCTATTATTTAACCTGAGACAGTACTTTAAGTTAAGTGAACACAAAACACCGTGAGAAGACTGTTGCTAGGCAACTGTGGATATGACGCCTTATCTAGCCAGCTGCTAGTTACGTTAACGACATAACGTATAAAATGTTTTATGCGGACAATGTAAAGTCAGAATAACGGCGCAAAAATGTCGGGGATATTAACATTTCCCTCAGTTATGTCAATTAGTTGGCAAGAAAAGACATCGTACGACTAAAATCACACCGTAAATATAATTAGCATCGTATGCTAAGCGAACGCCCTCAGGTTCCGTTATACTAAGAATCACCAACAGAGCTCGTGAGACTGGAGAAAATTAAAATAATGTGACGTGAAATCAGATAAAATTTAGCTTTAACAAGAGAAGTAAAACAAATTCGCATTATTCTACACTGAAAACAATTACAGCATTATTACAGATCTTTAATATTAAAGTTGTTGTTTGACTTTTATTTGAATTTTATTGGGGAAATAAATCTACATCTAACTGGATCCCTCAAGTTCACCTGCCTTTAGCACTCATTTAGACCCAATAGCCCTTAAATAGAAAGATATATAGATTTGATGGAAATTTTGTTTAAACATCCATTTAGTCAAATATAATACGTTCAGAAACTGTGGACTTGAAGCACTGTAATGACACAGATGTTCCACCAGGTGGCAGTATCTATTTTCTAATTTCGAAATGTTGGCGTTGTCCTTACTCCAAACACACCTGATTCAATTAATCTGCTAGAGAGCAGCTCTACCTGAGGTGAAGTGTGTGTAGCAGAGGTGGAGAACCACTAAAATGTGAAGGATAGGGGGTTCTCCAGGACCAGGGCTGTGGGAGAGGAAACACTAGCTGATGTAGGAACATGAAAGGTGGGTTTGAGAGAGAGAGAGAGAGAGAGAGAGAGAACTTTAATTCGGTTTGGTAAGCTTACAAATGAGGCAGGACTCAATTTATGCACAAAGTCTTTGAAGGGACAAGTTGTCATTTTGTTGTCATTTTATTGTTATCATTTTCATGGGCCAGCAGGAGTCAGGCCTAGCAATGCTTGTCTTGTGTGTTCACGTCTGAAGTGCTGTAGGTTGATTTTCTATCAACTGAGCAGCAACATGTGTAAACAACAAGGCATGGAAATGAATTTCATTTAGTCATGAAGGATCCTTATGAATATTCAGAAGTGTATTAATCAGATTACATGATGACGGAGCCAACAACACGGAAAATAAAGGAAGAGTTAATTGATTGGCTTTTAATGTGATCGCATTCGAATCAGTTACGGTGTCCATCAATTGCATAACTCACGGCCATGCTCACAGTATTACTATAGGCGTATAAACACACACACACACACACACACACACACACACACACTCATCTAAAAGTGGCACAGCAAATGAAGAGACAGGGGCATGATGGGACAGGAGCAACAGAAAAACGACCCTGGGTAAAACAAACAACTGCAGCAGAAACCGAATCAGAGAAAAAGAGAGAGAGAGAGATGGAGAGAGTGACGGATGAGAAGGTGCACTGGCCGGCAGCAAACGCACAGAGATGATTAATACGGCCAGAAATAATTGCATTTCATTAAGATTGATGAGACACCATTTAACCTCATCTCTCTCTCTTCTCTCTCTCTCTCCATCTGTGTGTGTCTGTCTTTCTCTCTCACTCTCTCTCTTTTTTCCCTACAGCATTCATCCTTCGCCACTCTGAGAGCATCTCTATAGCAACGTCAGTCCATGATGGAGTGTCTGTTATCTCAGCAGCCAATCAAAACGAGCGATACACATGTGCAGAGACAAACACACCCCGGTGGTTATTATTCCTCCCGGTCAATGAGGTGTCAGAATATGGAAATGACACAGAAAGGTGATTAGAATTCTTAGTGCATAACTGTTACACTAATTTTTTATTACTGAGATAGATCTGTTATTAAAGGAACCTCTCAGAGGGGGGAAAAATATCACATTTACGCAAATGTAATCGATCAGAAAAACACGTTTAGTGTCTGACTTCTGTTTCTTTAATTTCACGCTGGAGCTATGGGGCAATAATGAACCGTAGAGTCTTTCTACAATTAGGGGTAAGCCATAAGCTATGGCATATTCATTGATGGCCAACCCGAAGCTATAATATTTAAAAACAAATTTAAAGTAAAGGAATTGCTCACTAGTTTCTTAACCATACAAACAAAATGTACTCCATTTCATACTCGCCTTTAAACTTTCTTCCCCTCCCGTTTTCTTCCTCTTTGTTCACCTGCTAATTCCTCCCCAACCAGCAAGCTCTCTTCCATCACACGACAGCCATCATGTGCATCTTTCAAGACACACAAAACCACATCTTTTCACACTGCTGCTCCTGCAGCATCACAGGGCAGAGTAACATCCTTGCAGGTAAGGGCTGTCTACCCTCTTCTGCATACATGAACTCACGGATGCCCATGATTGTCTAGTGTCCCTGTGATTGACGGGGAAAAGCGAGAGTATGCCATTCCTTCCAACCTGAGAGCACGGCCACTTTTGCTCTCTTAGCTCCTGACCACGGATGGCATTTTGTAATTTTTTATTTATTACCAAGCATAAGCATATCATCTATAAACAGCGTATCACCGGATGTTGGAATGTTACTCAGACGGCCATCTTGGACAACTAGACTAGACTAGAATTTTTTCCTGTGTGCAAATGAGTTCCAATATATGTTAGCTACGTTAGCCTTGTACATTAGCCTCCGCATTTGCGGTAAAAGGACGACTGTGTAGATGATAAATCATTACTTACTAAAAGACAGACACTTATAAAGGAATGTGATCATGGAGAATCGGTGGTTTTTAATCAATGGCATCAAAACACAGGTGGCACATGATGACTAAGTTCAGCCATGCTTAACACATCACTTAGTAACGAAGGTGACTTGAGAATCCTCCGAAATCCTGTAAAATTGAATACTTCCATGTATGGCTGTTCTACAGGTATGGCTTTAAAGCCACGCCCACTCAGAGCATCATTCTATCATATATGGAGTCAGAGTTTAGCAACTAAAAAGTGAATTGCTAAGATTTTTGTGTGCAGAGCAGAAATATGAAACAGAGGCCTGGGATGCAGACAATAACTAGATATACTCCATGTTTATCTAAGTATCAATGAAATTCTCTAATTATTAGAGACATTGACATAAATCACAAATAGGGAAAGTGTAGTCTGTTATAACAATTAATATAATCAATATAATACTCCTATATCTTTAATGTCCCCTGCACTTTTCAACTCTGTTTTCAAACACTTAGAGATTTGATACTGGGAAATGTACATACACAAACAATAAGAAAAAGATCCGATACACAAACATATGCAAGAAAAACAATCTTCTACACTTTCCATTTGTTGCTGTAAGAATAAACATATATCACAGACTTTTATCTGTACACATATGAGCGTGTGTTCGTGTATGTGTGTTTTCCCAGAGACACAAAGGCCAAAGAGATCTGGCTAAATCAGTTCACCTTTGTTACTTCCGTTCGGATCACACACACACACACACACGGCTTTATAGCAGATTAGAGAGGAAAGTGCATTGAGAAAAAAGTAACATGGCCAAGGTTATTAAAAAAAAAAGGGATGTAGCCAAGCAAGATGGCGTGCGCATGGCCCCAGGGCATCATGGGAGATAAATGGTTGACCCAAGCTGTGTCAGGCCTGGATTGATGCTACTATCAGCACTACGCTCACCCAATGATTTCCCTCTCGCTGATAAAGTGTGTTATCTAGTTAGTGGCGCGAGGGCCCGAGGCCGCAGGCGAAACCAAGGTCAATCTCTGAGGACGATCTTTGTTGGGCTAAATGAGGAGCGCGCGAGCTAGGGGAAGGGAGGAGGGCGAATCAAAAGGCAGCTGGGAGGTCTAAGGGATAAGATAAGCTAAATTACTTCTCTTTAGCAGGACGGGCCTGAGGGCTGCAGGATCTGAGGAGGGCAACAGTGGGAAAGTGTGTGTTGGTGTGTGTGCTCTCTCTGAGGCTACACCTGAAAATCACACACTTTTTCTTTCTCTCTGTCTCACACACACACACACACACACACACACACACGCACATACATACAAGCACAGTGTCACACTGTCTCTGAAATTCAGCTGATCTTTTCTGTTACACACACGCACACTTCAATGATTCTCACACTCATTTAACAATGTACACACTTCCAATAATCAATTATACAATCACAATCTTCAACACAACTGGACAAGATATCGCCACTCCTGCGTTCCGTGAGGAAGTAGGCTGCCTATGTAGGGAGGATTTTGGGGCAGAGGCTGAGATTTAAGGACTGAGATTCTCTTCTAAGGTTCCTTGATCTATAGATGGATGATTGGACGAGTAAATGGGTTTTATACCTATTCAAATATATAAATAGATGGATGTGAGGATGTCTATGATGTAGTTGGATATAGATATATAGATGGATGGTGGTTGGCAAAAAGGGATGCACTTTAAGGCAACTTCGTACTGCTTGTTGTTCTATACATTTATGTAAATTAATGTCATGAATGGTTGGATATCTTGGTGAGTGGATGAATGGATGGATGGATGAGTGGATGTCAAGATGGACACAATCATTTTTGCTAACTGCTTAACTTCCTGTTATCCATCCATGTCACTTCAGCTGACTACTTAATTTTTAGGTTGCAGTTTTATATATTCATTTAAACATTTGGATGAATGGATGGGTTTACTGGTGGATTGATGGATGAGCTCAGTACAATCTACTGCTTACTGTTTGCAGTTTTTTATAGAATTATATGGATGGATGGATAGACAGAGCTTGGTGGACAGATGGGTGCATGCAAATATGGGTGGATGTCAGGATGGATGTAATCACGTCAGCCAACTACCTAAATTTCTGTTTGCAGTTTTATATATTTATTTTAATATTTGTCTAACTAGATGGATATATTGATGGATGGCTGGATGGATAGATGAGTGGATGGATGGATGGGTGAATAGATGGATATATCGGTGGGTGGATGGATGGGTATATTGATGGATGGATGTAGGGGATGGATGGATGGATATGTTGATAGAAGGATGGAGGGGATGGATGGATGGATATATTGGTGGATGAATGGATAAATTGATGGATGGATGGAGGGGATGGATGGAGGGGATGGATGGATGGATGGATGGAGTGGATGGATGGATGGATGGAGGGATAAATTGATGGATGGATGGATATATTGATGGACGGATGGAGGGGATGGATGGATGGATATATTGATGGATGGATGGAGGGGATGGATGGATGGATATATTGATGGATGGATGGATAAATAAATATATTGGTGAATGACTGGATGGATATACTGCTAGGTGGATGAATAGATTGATTTCAATCCACTATTTCCTTAAAGCAGTGAGCATTGTGGCCTCTCAGTGTCTCACCACTAGATGTCAGTGTTGTCCTACATCTCACCACACAATTAGCCAGGCCCAGTGTTTCCTTCCTTCTCTCTCTCTCTCTCTCTCTCTCTCTCTCTCTCTCTCTCTCTCACAGACACACACACACACACACACCCTCCATTTTCACCTCCTCAAGACCTCATTAATGAACTGATGAGCTCGGTTCTGCTGGGTGTGAACAGGAAACGCTAAAATGTGCAGTTTTGCTAACAGGAAGCTTGTGCTCGAACACACAACACTCAGCATCACTCACCATGTAAAGTCCAGCACTTCTCAGGTCACAGTGTTGTTACAGTTGCAGTGTTTACTCATTCTTACAGAGTTTGATTTTTTTTTCCCTCATATTATTATTCTTTAGATATAATATACTGAGATAAATTCTTTCACTTTCTCCTTCCATCTTTCTTTCCTCGGTCTCTCAAACCCTCTTTCTTATTTTCACTCACTGTAAATTCACAACCTTTTACTTCACCACAATTTCAGAGCATAATATCACACATTTCTCCATATATTCCTCACAAAAATCTTCTAATCACATATATGATTTTTCTCTTATATTCACTTATATTTTCTGGGTTTTTCCTGAGCAATACCATACATCTAATGTACGGACATGATTATCAACACAATCAATATCTATTTAACACCAGACTTGCTAACAAAAATGAATAAATGTGACATTATCAAATCAGCTAACAAGTTTTATATTGTGTCACTGTTTTGTAGCTAGCTACTATTTTGTGAAAGAAAAACAAACCTGGCATGGTGTAAAGAATCACCATTGTGCACTAGCATTAACCAGCTAGTTAATGCAAACGAACCTGACATTAGTGATCTAGCTAGTTCGAGTTAGGTGTGTTTTTCAGTTTTGCTGCTTTTGTGATTGTTAACGTTATTAGTTATTAGGGCAGAGTTTTTAAAATAGACTTTTTATAAGAATCATGAAATTGGTGCAATGGGAAAACGAACGCTCCATCCATGAATCCGTGTAGGTCTTTAGTGAAGGAGTGCACAACTAGTATAAAATGGATGATGAATTTCCACATTTTCATCTGAAATTTCTCTGCAACTGCTGCCTCAACACTTTCTGTAGAGGACAATCCATATTTTCTTCCCCTCACGCTCCATTCTGTTTTACTCTCTTCTTCTTCTGTCTTAAAAAAAAAAAAAATCAACCTCAACATCTAACTAACTGAGGAAAGAATACCGAACTTTAGTCCTTCGTGAACTCTCAGTGTTCTGCCTTGAGGCCCGAACACTAATATCCTAAATATTAACCACGTGCAGATGCGTATGTGGTTACGTTTATGGATTTTGTGCATAATGTAACTGGCACACACTTACAGAGGCACACACACACACACACAAATCTTCTACTATCAAGAAGTAATCGTGTTAAAGCGCGATTAAAACTTGCTCTAATTACCTCTGGCCTCATTAAGGGAATGGAAGATGAGCGCAGAGTCATTTAGGCAGCGGAGCGAGTCCGTATTCTGCTCGGTTATTTAAAGATTCAGCTAAACCAAACTGATATACATTATTTAAATAAAAATGAATCACCGGGGAGTTTATGGGCCTGACAACTAACACAGGCTGTGTGTGTGTAAGTATTACACCAGATAAAGTCACACACAGGTTTGCAAACAAATCACACATTTCTCATTAGCTGCTATTTTTTGTTTTATTTTTTACAAGTGTATAATTTTTTGATGCAACCCGGTGCGTGTGCATTCTGTACGGATCTTTCCCCCGAATTTCCATGCAGGAATCTACAAGAGAACAAGAGTGTGTGTGTGCGTGTGCGTGTTCCTTTTGAGATTTGTCCTGTGGGTGGTCTCAAGTCCCGTAGGCATTACGGAGTTTTCAGTGAGCTCGAATAATTTTAGATTCAACCTTGGAGTTTATTTTCCTGCCTCAGCCTGATGACATCATACACCAATGAAAGTCTGCGCATCTTAAAATAATCAATGATGCAGCAGAGTTCCTGTTACCACACCCCAGTTGATCATTCTTCTCTAAGAGTGTACCACAGCAATGCTTACAGTTAGAAGAACGACGCGTCATAACTTCCTGTTATAGTTTCATTTAATGCTGTGAGACAAGTTAGTTCCTGTTCTCGCTTACGTTATAGCAGCTATAAACGTTCGTTCTCTTCCCAGCCGCTCACAGCTTGTCATGTTATTGCAAAAGTGTAGACTCCTGAAGCCAACTAAAAGTTACACGTTACCTCTGACATAAATGTACATCTCGTTACCCTGGAGAAAGCGCCGCATTATCAGTGATTATACACTCTTTTAATCCGTTTATGTAGAGAATATATACCTTAATCCCTGTGACTGGCCTTTTAACTAGCCGCAATCCAGAATTGCAAAAGGTGGCTATTTAGCTAGCTGCCAGGATTTCCATTCTGAACATGGTTTTAATTTTTAAAATTTCTTTCTTTCTTTTTAGAAAACAAGGAAGAAATGACATCATGCACACTTCAATCTGTGGTGATTTTCTTGTTGCACAACATCATGAGGACATATGAAGCTAATGATGTCTGGTTAACTAGATGACAAACAAAAACCCCCACAAAGTTCACTTCATCTGGATTTGAAACAGTTCAGAAATAACGAAGAAAAGTTTAATCTTGTTTGCTTGCTTTTTTTTTCTTGCTGTTTAGGCTCCAGGAAAAAAGCTCCTGCTCAGAAATTGGAAAAGACTTTGAGCGGGCCGAGATGACGGTAGATTGGATTGACAGCTGATTAGTGTGTGGCTTTGGTGTGGTGGACAGACATGGGAAAGGCCTTTCTGAGGTTTCATGGAAATTTAGAAAAACACACGCACACACACACACACACACACACACACACACACAGAGCTGTCAGTTCAGTCAGAACTTCAGAAAAGTCATGCTTTCTAATAAAGTCCTATTCCAGCCCCCATCCATCTCCTGTTGGAAGGGTCAGAAAATGTTAACTCTGTGTGTGTGTGTGTGTGTGTGTGTGTGTGTGTGTGTGAGTGAGAGAGCGAGAGAGAGATGGAGTCTGGACATTGATAAATTCCCTCCGCCAAACGATCGATAAATGTCCGTTATGGGCCTGCGGTGGCCTGCAGCTAGCATCATAATTATTCTGTCACACGATGCTGCCACACACACACACACACACACACACACACATGTGCGCACTAAGTTAAGTGCTGACATGTGATTGGCAGGTGGACAGCTTTAACCGAGGGCAACAAGCATAGACCCACCCCTTCAGCCACCCACACACGGCCTTGCGGGATACACTGTCACATGACCAACAGACTAACAGACAGACAGGAAAATACACACACACACACATACACACACATACACACACACACACACATACACACACACACACACACACTGCTAGACAAACAAGGGGCAATCAACGCAATTATTATGGGAACAAATCTCAAAGGTCTACTTACTTCCATGAAATAGTTTTTCCACTCACACACACACACACACACACACACACACACACACACACACACACACACACAGAGTTTAAAAAGTGAACATTTCCGCTGCTAATATTAAGTGCTGATAAGCATCAGTAAAAGCAGAAGCCGTGGCCTCTGCAGATGTGTGTGTGTGTTTGTGTGTGTGTGTGTGTGTGTGTTATAATAACAGTGTTCCGGGCGTGAGAGCGTGAGCTGATTATTAAATATAAATTGGAACAAATCCACAGTTTTGCCCTCTCTGATTGGAAGGTCATAGACATGAAGACACACATACACACACACACACATACACACACACATACACACACTCACACTCACACTCAGACCTGACAAAACAAATCATTTTCATTCACTCCTGATAGTTTTCAGCCACTAATTGCACTGAAATGTATCTGGACATATTTTTAGATCTTTGCGAGGACCAAAAAGTCCTCACCATGAGAGGTTTGTGTCACATGACCTCACACTCACCAGGTCCGTACAAAATAAACAGTTTTTTGCAAACAGGAATGCAGCGTTTACTTGAAACCATGGCTATGGTTAGGTTTAGGTTTAAAATGTAGCCATAGCATTACTACTAATATTACTTATTACTACTATTTACTAGTTGTACTTACTACTAGTACTTATAACTTGTTACCACTATTACTACTACTGCTTAACACTACTTACAACTTGCTACTAATTAGTACTACTACATAATATTTAACAAATTGCTACTAGTTACTGCTAATACTACTTATTACTACTACTTACCCATTCTTCTTACCACTACTTAATACTACTACTAACTACTATTACTTCCCACTTGCTAGTATTAAGTTAGACTACTACTACTTACTACTACTACTAAACGTGTCTACTGTTACTGTTAAGTACTGAACACTACTTCTGTTTACTACTAACTTGCAACTACTTACTACTACAATTTACTTCTCCTTACTACTTAATGTTACTACTATTTACTACTGCTACTCTGTATTACTTACCAATTCTACTTACTATTTACAACTATTTACAAGTGCTTACTACATAATACTACCACTACTTACTACCACTACTTACTACTGTTTCTTACTACTACTTAGTAGTAAATCTACTCATTAATACTTCTTGCCTCCACTACGTAAAACTTCTTACTACTTACTATTAATATACTTATTACTACTACTTACTAATTCTTCATACTACTAGTACTTATAACTTGTTAGTACTTACTACTAGTACATAATATTTAACAAATTGCTATCACTTACTGCTAATACTACTTATTACTGCTATTTACTACTTACTTATTTTTCTTACAACTTGTTACTACTTACCACTTAATACTACTAGTAAATACTATAACACCTTGCTCATACTTAGACTACTGTTACGTACCACTACTTTTGTCTACTGTTTCTACTTAGTACTGAATTCTACTTCTGTTTATTACTACTACTACACTGTACTACTATTAACTTGCAACTACTTACTGCTCCTGTTTGCTACTGCCAATTTGTGCTACTTACTAATTAGTCTTACTATTTTCAACTTGGTACCGCTTACTACTTCTACTAGTACTTAATACTTCCACTGTTTACTACTTCTTTCTACTACATACTACTGTTTACAAATTGCTATTACTACTGCTTACTATGTAATGCGGCTTACCACCACTAATTAGTACTTACTAGTACTACCACTGAGTGTACAGTACTCACTACATCTCTTCAAGTAGGAAAGTAGTATCCAAGTACTCAACTTGGATTATTTATATATGTAATCGAAGTTGACAGGTGCGTGACACCATGTGACCTCGGTGAGAGCAGTACAGGTAACCATGTTTGTGTGTGTGTGTGTGTGTGTGTGTGTGTGCGTATGTGCAGCCATGTGATTTAGCATGTGTTAGTGAGTGGGTAAGAACAATACATCTGCTCAGAATTCACACTCATTCACACTAAATAATGCTTTAACTAAGGTCTGAGTGTGAAAGGGCAAGCGCAACCTCAACGCCTACAGCCAGCTAGCATGCTAACACAGGCGCCACCGAGTGACAACCTTTGACCTTTGACTTTAGCAGTAAATTGTGAGTATTAAGATTCAACTATACAGCATAAACAGGAGCTAAAATTAGCACTCGTAGCTATGTCAATGGTGGCATGTAGGATACAATGATTCCGGTAATATTATTAACGTCAGCCTTAAGTCTTTGGTATATGAGACTGAAATGGAAAACACACACACACACACACACACCTGCCACAGGACTGAGCTAACGTGAGCTGATAATTGCTGATTATTGATTATAGATTAGCTCTCTCTTTATTTGAGTTTAGGGCCCTCTGGCACAGCATGCACGCAAAAACACACACACACACATACACAGTTTAGCAGCAGCTGCTTAGACACCCTGTGGTGTAGTGTGTACAAGTGTGTGTACGTGTGTGTGTAAAACTCAGGCTCAACCACGTGCAGCTGCTGCCACTCAGGGCCTATTGTCATGGAGACCACCTCCCAGCATGCACCACACAACTGCCCCATTGTATTGTGGGAGTAAACGATTTCACGCTTAGCCCAGTTATAGCCCAGCTGCCTCAAAGCAGACACGCGTGTGCGTGCATGTGTGTGTGTGTTTTGTCTCTGTCTGTGCCTCCATATGTCTGTATATTTTGCGTCTGCTCCATATTTAACTCGGTCTTTTCGCAGATCTTTAAAACATTAAGCGATTATTCATAGGAACTTTGCTAAAACTTATTAGCAGGGGATGGATATCAGTGGTATGTGACCTAGCTACAGCGCTAACTAGCTCTTTAGAAAAGCAGAAATTAAACAAATTTCCACAGGTTCTTCCATCTAGAAACTTCCAGCTGCTAGTTTGGAACTTTGCCTTCCTGTATTTTGATTTTATATACGGTGAAATGAGATGCTAGCAATGTGCTTAGCAACAATGTTTCATATTATGATATGTTGCTAGCTAGCAAATCAAGCCTGTATTTTATTGTATCATCTTATAAAACTACTTATTTAAGGATATATTTGTACACACAAACATAAGATCTTGGCTAAATAGTCTGTCAGTTTGTGTAGTGATCGCTATTGTATCTGATTCGAGTTAACTAGCTAGCCTATGAATCAGGCTACTTTTCACCTTGTGTTACACAAATTGCTAGCTATCTTGAGACAGCCAGTTGCCATGGTTTCCTCCGCAGCCCCATATGGAAAAGTTCAATATTTTGAAAATATACATTTTGTCCTCGGGCGAAATTTGAAATATTTGCACATATACAGCATATACTAAATATATTTTTTGAAACATACTGTAAATACAGAGCACTAGCGAGTGAGGTTACACAAGCTACACAGCTAGCTACAGAACATCTCCAAAACTACTCGACTGACAACAAACTGGAGGTTTTCCAGCTACAAATGACATTTCCGAGGGAAAGTCGCCTCTGGTTGGGAGTCGCCATATCACTTCTGACTGTGACAGGAATATTGATGTTCTGAGTGAATTTATGGTAATTCTGGCCTGGTCCATCTTAATCTGGCTTCTGCATATAGCAAACTGTATGTAGGGTAGTGAAATCTAAATTCTTTAGATTCTAATTTCTTCATTTATTTGAAACAAATTGAAATGTGAATTTTGCGGCTGACGCGTTAAACTGCAGGAAAAGGAAATGATTCTGCTGTTGAAAGTCAAATTCAAGGAAAAAGAATTGACAGTGATTAAACTCGAATAACACTGTTGCTGTTTACTTGTTTAAACTTATGAATATGTGTTAATTATTGCATTAATTGCATTAAATATTGCAAAATTAATGCATGCTGGACAATGAAAATTAATCCCAGATCAAGATTTCAAGACGTAAATATTTGAATTGCCGGAAATGTAAATTTAATTGACGCGGTGCAACACAGATTAAAATCGAACTTCCATCCACATTTCCTGTTTAAACTCTGTTTAAATGTTTGGTGCATTTTTGTCATTATATGTCTGTATAACTCCGTTTTTATTGTTTTATTGGCAGTAAGTTGCTCACGCTGGTGTTGTATCTGAAGCTCAGGCCTGGAAGGCAGATATTCATGCATGGCCAAACATTAGTGCACTGTCTCATCACAATATCATACACTCATCATAATTCCACTTATTCATAATTGAATAATCTCTCTGAGCTGCAGCCCTGCTGGGATTCGGTGCTTAACCAAATGATCTGCGTCATCTGTCATTGACTGCCAAAGAGACCCCATCCTCTCTCCTGCTGTGTGTGTGTGTGTGTGTGTGTGTGTGTGTGTTTGTGTGTGTAAGAGAGAAAGTGAAAGACTCTTGTTTTGTTTGTAGAACATTTGCTAAATAGTGAAAATGTGTGTACCTTTCTTTTTTCTAAAGAGAACTGCTAATACTATATTTGCAATAAGGAAAACGTTGGTATAAGCTGTATGTATTACTGTTAAAGTTTAAATACAACACACACACACAAACACACACACACACACACACACGCACAGAGAGACACAGACACATGTACACACAAACAGTGAAAGTGAACCCTGTGTGCATGTGTGTGTGTGTGTGTGTGTGTGTGTGTGTGAGAGAGAGAGAGAGAGTCACAAGGCAACATAATTACTGCATCAACCATGTTACTGAGACCGAGGTTACAGTTGGTGTTATTGAGGTTAAAGTTGGTGTTACTGAGGTTGAAGTTGGTGTTACTGAGGTTGAAGTTGGTGTTACTGAGGTTGAAGTTGGTGTTACTGAGGTTGAAGTTGGTGCTACTGAGGTTGAAGTTGGTGTTACTGAGGTTGAAGTTGGTG
>JAQQZR010000012.1:26821195-26838783 GCA_030068235.1 Notoglanidium macrostoma | reverse complement strand
CTATCTATCTATCTATCTATCTATCTATCTATCTATCTATCTATCTATCTATCTATCTATCTATCTATCTAAATAATGAGTTTGGACCACTATAATGTGGTAATATAATGTGTGATAATGTGTTTGGTTTGCTGGGTTAGACTTATTTATAAATATTTTCTCTATATATCTGAAATATTTCTGTGTGTCTAATTAATATCGGATAAATGTGATTTATTTATAAATGTATCTATCTGTTTGTTTATTTAATTTGCTTTGTGATTTTCATAATAATTATTATATATTATAAAATATATTTGGAATGGGCTAATAATAATAATAATAATAATAATAATAATAATAATAATAATGGATTTAGGCCTGTGTCAGTTCAGACTTTGTGAACCGTAGTTGTTAGTTTAGTTGTTTATAAATGAAAACGGTATCTAGTTTAGTTTTGTGTGAAAGTGTGTATACTGTGTGCATGTTTGACCATAATTAGATTTAATAATAATAAAAGAATATAATTTAGACCCCCTCTGTGTGTGGGTGTGTGTGTGTGGGAGAAAGAGAGCGAGAGAGAGGAGGTGCCTACACGCGCGTACGGAGTGTATATGAGATGAACGCGAGACTCTGCCTTTTTCCTTTCTCATTTCCTTTTTGTTGTTGCTTGGAGAGAAATCTCGGCGTCTCGTGAGAGCTGCACGTCGCTCGCGGACACGCGGGTGCCGCACCTGGGTCGCAATACTTTCCGCTTGAGGAGTCGCGCGACGAAACCCGCGGGCCACGCGCCCCCAACACTCCCCCACTCCCCCACTCACTCACTCTCTCTCTCTCTCTCTCTCGGTCGCTCGCGCCCTTCCCCGCATTCATATCAGTACCCACAGCGCGGAGCGGCTCTGTAGCTTTCATTGCGCTCGCGGCTTGGTGATGGGCGCACGCGCACGGGGGACACCGGCGGGGCTCAAATGAAAGACAGGGGCTCGCGCAGGTTAGGTCACTTTCGCGTGCTAAAGGTGCAGTCTCCATTACAACCGTCAATCATCCACTGCTGTAACAAATCATCTGCAGCATAAATCCGAATTGTTTTGTGATATCGCTGCTCTACATAAAATGAGCACATTTCACTTTCTCAAATAAAAAGGGACGAAACCTTTCCTTGTCGCTTGAGTGGTACCATTAAAGGTACAGTACCTTTAGTAGGCTTCATACCTTTAAAAAATTTTAATATACAGATTTAGACATATCCTAAATGGTAATTAAAAGTTCCTTCCCAGTTACACACTAAAGGTGACAAAGATGCATCATCACCTCCTCTGAAGGGAAAAGTACCATTTGGTATCTTAATTTCTGAAATTGTGTTTTAATCAAAATAATCCGTTTAGACAACTGGTCTCCGAGTTACCGTATAAACTATCAATTGCTATCTTTAATAAATTGGTTTTAATGGATCTGTACGCTTAAATAAAGGTACCCAACAGCACTTTAGATTGTTACCACCATCAAGGAACCATCTTTCGTACCATTAGTGGTGTGTCATTCACCTTTAAAAGTAATTGAAGCTACATCATGGACCTTAGGGACCACTCATGTGGCTACCTTTTAAAGCTTTACTCTAAAGCTAAGCTGGACTCTTGAGTGCTACAACAGCGATAAGAAAGAGTATCGTTTGGTACCTTTATTTTTGGGAGAGTGAAGGATTGTAATGTTCCCCCATTATGTCCTTCTGTCCTCTTAACCACAGTCCAGAAGAAAGTGTGTGTTGGATGGTAAGCATTAGCTACATCACTTCAGATGCTCCTTTCATTCTCTACATTCTGTTAGCATGAATCACTCTGAGAATGAACGCTACCTAGCTGAACTTTTCCCTGTCGCTGGGTTGGTACTCTTATGTTTTGTAGCCTAGCTTTAGTATGTAGGCTATGCTTTAGTGAAAGTAGTTGATTGGACCCAGTAAAGATACAAAACATTCACACATGATGGTACCATACCAGCGACAGTACAATTTTGGTAGCTTTATTTCTGGGGGGAAAAAAAACCCCACGAAAAACAAAACAAATCAATAACCTTCACCTCAAATTTCTGATGTTTCTTCTTTAAATTAATTGCGTTTAAATTCATTTTGTTTTCGTTCACCCACAAGGAAGTAGCCATATTTGATCGCACCGGAAGAAGAGGTGAGGTGTTTTTTGTTTGTTTGTTTGCATTAACATTACTACAAAAGTGAACAAACCCTGTTAGTAAAAAAAGCAGGAATATTATCTGCTGATCATCAGCATGACAATGGATTTTCGATTAGACTCAACATTAAGCATGATGTCTCAAATGACGTTTTTAAAAAAAATCATTTTAACTTCACCGCAGATATGGACTAATCTTTATAGGATAATCAATATTTAATTTTCTCCATCGATTCGTTAGAACTTTTGCAGAGCATCTTATATCCTATCTGTAAAATAAAGCTGTTTAGTTTTACAAAATATTTAACCGTTAAATAATGACCTCAGCGGTGTTGTTCGGGTTATTAGCATTTAAGTTCTGATCAGAAATATATAAATATTTTGTGGTTGTTTGTCCTTCACTGAAATCCTGAAATCCAATTACAAAAATTCTCCATCCTCCATGCTGAATTAATGACACGATGCTTTGGAGACAAAACTAAAGCAAATCGTGTTTTTTTTGATTGATAATTGGCGTGAAATGTAATAATGTCATGCGAATCAAAAGCACGAGCATTTGTAACACCCGACAATTACAATAAAACACATGATTTATTCCTTATTTCGGTATATAAATGAAAATCACTGGACAAAGAACCAACTTCTACCCTTCACCATATAACGAGTTGCCTATGGAACAAAATAAAATAAAAAAATAAAAAAAGAAACAAGAGGAAAAAAGGAAATAAAATATAAAATACGAGATGCTATCTATAAACCAAGCGTTCACCCAGGCACAGGGACACAGTCACAGACAGACGAGCCAGCTGCTCCTATGTACAAAACCTCCATTCCTCCATAAATTAGGCATAAATTAAATATATATACATCCAAACATAAATTAGAAGAGACTTCCGGTCTGACAGAGCCGCTGTACGACAACATCGCAAGGTTTCAGGCAGAAAGAAAGAAAGAAAGAAAGAGAGGGGGAAAGCTCGATGTACATTTTCAATAACATCTCTGGATAAAATCTTTCAGCATTGTTGATCACAAACTCGTACTAAAGGATATGAAATGATTCGAGTCATGATTCATACGACTCTAGCTTGGATGCAAATGTGAAACAACAACAAAAGAGTTTTAGCATTATTGTTTTTGGATAAATAATGTGTAAAGATGTAAAACGGAAGCTGGAGACTCTGGAGGTTTGGGTGTTCGTTAGAATAAATTCTAAATGATGAATAACTTCTTCATTCTTCTTAAAATTCTCTGTCCATGCATGCATGTTGAGAAAGATGTTCAGTAAGTGAGGATTACGGGATTTAAGAGCCATCTTTCCTATTCTGCCAATACAATTCTAAATCTCACTTTGATATGTCCATGAAGAGCTCGGATAAATACAGTGAGGTCCAAAAGTCTGTCTCGTTTTACATTCTTTACAAATTAAACGTGCAAAGAATTTTCATGATCAGCCTAAGTGAAATCTGAGAATTATCTATGGGATTTTCTGAAATTCTTAGTTCTGCTGTTGTTTGATTTAGGGAGTTGGCATGGTCTCCAGAAAGTTTGTGTTAAAACCCGGCGACCCATTAGCGTACAGGAATAACGCTGCATTCGGCTTACCTCAGATGGGACCTCTGGGGTTTTTTTTTGTGCTGGGATAAAGTAGGAAAAAACATGGATTCCTCCATTTTCTTATTTTGTTAGCCAAAATCTAGGTGGATAACATATATTTATGAACTGTATAGTCAGTGTTATAGATTTAACAAGTGAATTCATCTATACTGTGTTGAACACTTGAATACACAGCGGGGTTTAGTGCTGAAGCTGTGAGCGGCCATGTTGAATTGATGTCTCGTACTGAACTTTAGGAGACCAGTTGAGCGAGTGTCAGGAATGAAAAGTTATGGCCTTTGGTCAAATGCAGCACAAGACTTGAGGAAAATCATGGTCGATATTGAATATTTAAGATAGTGAGTGTTTTTTCTTCAGAACAATTTCTTTTGGATCCCACTGTATAGCTATATTATTCCTTTCCATCAGCTTGAGAACGGTGTTGAATAAACACCAACATTTTGTCTGCCAATTCAACACCAATTCAGTGCTTGCAGTGTATATAAGTATTCATAGATATGTTTTTTGTTTGTTTTCTCTGCATCAAAATTGTGTTAGTTCATAATGAGCACCTTTAAACGAAAACACTAAAAAGGCAGTGTGTAGCTCAATTTGTGATGCTCAAATCCCAGAAAGCCAGAACTGTTCCTGGAACAAAACCTTTACTTCTCAACTCCTCAGCTATTTTCTTTTTCACCCTTCATTGCATAGGATTCTGCTTTTACTTCACTTCTGATAAAAACCTACGTAAAATGCAATGTAAATCCCTAGCCATGCAGGACACCACTGGTTGTTTGATTATGAATGAAGTCGTATGTGAGACGATGGTCGAGTCGTGAGTGTTCAGTGTCCTAAGCGCAACCCGGAGTTACATTAATTACGCCATCTGATTACAGGAAGAGTGAATATCCAGTGGTTCAAAATAATTTACACTGATATAACGCTCAGGATTTCTGACTTCCAGTCCTGAAAACCCGTTTGATCATGAGCTGAATCGGAAAGTTGTGGTGCAGTTCCCTGTTTTTGGAATTAAGAAGATTTAATTATGGTTCTTTAAACACTCTGAAGAAGTTCACTGGTCAAAATAAACTCAAGTCATGCCTTCATACAGCAGAATCAAGAGCTATAGTACAGCCTGGGTGGTTAGACAGGTTTTCACCAAGCATTGTTCAAAACAAAATCTTTTCTTTTATCTTTCTGAGTCTCTGGTTAAAGGCTGGACAGTGGAGCAACGACCATTTTCATTGTCTTTATGAGAGAATGTCACCAGGCTTGCATGACTAATGACAGCGTTGCATGAGTGCCTCAGCGACGTCAATTTCCTTACAGCTTTCCTCTTTCCACTTTGCCTTCTTTCTTTTCCTCTTTGCCGATGTGTCACCCCCTCCCTCACCCCACCCCCTCACAAGAACGTAAAACAGAACATCATAAATCTTGAGTACAAAGAATCTCTGGACACATCTGATAAGCACTGCTCTTAGAGCCTCTTCTCCTCCAACATTGTGCCTCATTTCCTGTGTTTCTCGTCTTTCTCTCCTCCTTTCGAGCCGTCGGCCGGAGTGTGCCGGTTGGAGGTCTGGTTGTTGATGAACATCTTGTCGAGGCCCTTGAGCGCCTCGGTCAGGTAGTTCTGCAGCGCAGTGAGCGCGGCGCAGATGGCTGGCGAGCCGAAGCCGTGCGTGATGAAGCTGAAGTGAGACAGACAGCTCTGGATGCCCGGCTCCAGGATGGGCGACGGACGAGAATTCCCAAGCGGAGTTCGATCCTGCGCCAAAAGGTCTGTGAACTCCTTACACAACTGCCTGATTGTGGGAAAGACAGACAGAGGGAGAAAAATGGTTTAACCTTTATCTAAAGCAACATTCCTTAGTGCACAGAGTATGAAATATCTCGATATGCGATCTGTTATCTGGTTTAGAATTGGTGAAATGCATGACAATGTGCAAACACATCAGTTAAAATCAGTTTTAGACACATCGGTTCAAAAAAACGTGCAGAGACACAGAGGCCACACCTCCTCCACCAGGAGTCAGAATCGGAGTCATGGTCGAATTCAGAGTATGATTTGGAATCAGAGTCAGAATCACAATGAGAATCAGAATCAGTCAGCGTGTCACAAAATGTGAGTCAGTCACAATTAGACTCAGAATATAGTAAGAATCACAAGAACAAGGAAAAGATGCTGACTCGTATTATTTTAGACTCTAACGCTGTATTTCGTAACAGGAGAGATTCCCTCACCTCTGCTTTACTAATCTCATCCATGGACACTTGAAAGGCAAACTCTGACCTTAAATCGATACACTTACTGTGAGACATTTGATTGATTTGACCGGTGCCCTTAAATAACAGCAGACACTAGAATAAATAAAGAAATCTAAATATTTCAAACTGACCCACACTTTTAGTCCACCTTATTCACTGCTAGTTTCTACAGTTTAACCTTCAGAGATTATCTAAAGAATGAAGCACTAATGTTGTGCTGTTACAGGAAAATAATCAACAATAGAGAGGCGTGATGAAGTCAAGCTACTGTTACCACCCTGAAGTTGATTATTATTTTATCTAAACCACCACATTCCTGAGTTATTTATTCCACAGCAACCTGACAACAATAATTTTATTATTTATCAGTGAACAGCACATTGTATCTATTTATAATTAAATTTAATTTCGTGGATCATCCTGAAGACCGGTTAGTTCTTGTCCTCGCTTACATTATGGCAGCTATAAACAGTTGTTTCCTCACAAGCCTCTGTCTTTTCTCTCTCTCTCACGCTCTCTAGGTTAATAAGACAAAAAGAAATGCAACTTGTCTTACCGAGAAACCACAAAGCGTAAACTTCTCAGTCCTGAACATGTCAGAAAACTTAAAGTTGCAGTTTTACTTCTGACTCCTACCGTAAATGTTGTACAAACACCTTACAGAAAACATCACCATGTCAATAAATGTACATTTTTCTTTTACAGCAGTTGCCTGTGAATGAGCTGTTATTATAGAAACGGTAGAAATGTCCATTAGTCAAGTCGAGCCTTGGGTATAAACCAGCTCGCAGCTAATGAAGTAATGCTGTTAATTATTATTTCATTTCACATTTAAAAGGGTAAAAAGTAAACACTCATGTTTAGTTAACAATATATACAAGAACACATTCAGGAACAGTAGAGCCCTGCTTCCTAAGGTCCTTAAAACAGCGTTTCACGGAAACAAGGTTTCATGTACGCAGAAGAAGGAGGACGGCACTTCCATCAGAGTGCTGTGTTAGTGTGACGCAGCATGAGCAGCAGCTTGGCCGAGTTCTCATCTCAGAGGAAGCACGTGTTAGTCTTCACCCTCGCCTGTGGTGTGAGCGTGAACTGGCCAAGACAAAATTAGGGTGGAAACAATCCAGATACAAGATACAAACAATGAAACACACTCTCAAATGTACACCAGTGATCCTTAAAGTCTGATCGCGTACACTAAATGAGTTTTAAAGACACACCACATTTACTTTTGCAGGTAAGTAGCCTATGGGTAGAAGAAAAATGTGTGTTGCAACTCTCTGAAACAACAAAATAAGGGCGAAGGGTGAAGGATAACATGCACTTCCTGCAAGATGCACGAAGCTCAGGATACATGATACACACTCAGAGGAAAGCTCTATCCGCCCACTTCCACATACATGAGCAGCAGAGAGAGAGAGAGAGAGAGAGAGAGAGAGAGCGAGAGAGAGAGGGGGAGAGGGAGTGTGTGTCCCTTAGCCAATTTCACTCTCTCGAGCCACTTATTTAATTGTTTAAATAAAAAGTTATAGATGAGACTGCATTCATACATGAGTCATAATACCAATTACATTTTTAGCTAGCATTCACAATTTTTTTTTAGAAATTATAAAAAAATGTGTCCAATGGGACCCAAGGAGAGGGCTATAACGATATAAAGAAACTAACAATATGTACACAAAATCCGATGGCTTATACAATAACATTTGTATCAGTGAGATCTCTGTCTGCAAAGAGAATAAAGTAATAATTGTAATAATTATCACCTTTTTAAAAAGTCTTTCTGAGAACCACAAAAACCACTAAACTCTATGTTGGTTTTAAAACATGGGTTTCAAACTAAGTGATAAATAAACACCTGTCTTTTTTTTCCCTCTTACTAACGGTGCCGTTTTTAACCTTTTATCCTACTTTACATTTCCAAACCCTAAGGCTCATACTGTGCAAAAACAATGCATTATGACTAAGCGCATCTCACCTTATAAGAACTGACCAAGGTTTCTTGGAGTTTAAAAAACACAACCACTAACTTGAAGTTCTAACATTCGACTCTGAAAAGAAAAGTCAAAGTTTTCTTAAAAAGGAAGGACATCGTAAGAAAGTACCTTTGTAATAACTTTTCATGAGAGTTGGTTCGTGGATATACTTGAGAATAATTAATTGCATGCTAATGGAATCTGATGGGATCCAACCTGCGGAGTGGTGTCTAAAAGTGATTAATGCCAATAATACCACATATTGGACGTAGAATTTCTCGCCAGAAACAACAGAGAAACAGCGGCTCATGTATTTACACCGTAAATCTGCCACGTTTTAGTCATTTATTAGAAAAACGTTTGCATCCTAGTATTTAAATCATACAGTTTCTTTGAGAGAGGATGGATAAAACACCTCCACCTTGAAATCGATGATAATTTGATAACACCACCACATGCTGCATCCGGCAAATGACAATTTTGGCCTTGATTTTCTATTTCTGGCCCTGATTTTCTGTGTTTCTGTCATCCTGGTGCAATTTGATGTTTAGTAATGTGACAAATGTATAAAACATGTTTTCTATTGCCTGAAGGCAGAAACGCATTTTTCTCCAAATCATAAGATCATCAGATACGTCTTTCAGAGCCAATTCAATAAGTAAACTCTACGTAAATACATTTCAGGAGTTCAGATAGACGAAAATATTATCACGACACGTGAAGAGATTTAAAAAAAAATATGATTCCTGATGCACGTCACAACAATATGACATCATTTGCTACACAATATGCATACGTTCATTTACACAATAAAACACCGCCGTCTTAAAACTGATGATACCCTGTTTATCAACATGACCTAAAATCCAATCACAACCTGATCAGAATTAGCATGACTTAACCATGTGCTACTTTCACCAAACATGTAGAATACACAATTTTGGTTGATTTTGTCTTTTGGTCGCCAAAATATGAGGTTCATGAACGTGACTGAAATGTAAAACTCTTGTTTTTAAAGATCTCCAAATCGTACAATCATTAAAATCATAAGTAAATAATAATAGTAATGCACCTACATGATAAAAAAAACTTTAACATTTACAAAGAAGAAAGTATTTATTAAGAGAAATGATGGAAAAAAACAGCAAACTGTAATGTTCACTCATGCACTTGTATTTGGCCAGAAATGTGGCTAACAATCTATTTAAAAATATTGAAAAAATGATGTTCAAGGATACATTATGGGATTTAAATGTGTCATCCGGGAGCAAAGCAGCAGTGTTTGTCGGTTTTTAGAAATGATAACGTAGTGTGAAGTAATGTAAAGTTTCAGATTTGAGCTAAGACAAGCATGTCTCAACTGATTCACAATAAAAGTAAAGAACACCAGGCTGACCATGAAGGAAGTCCACATTTAAGTACCACATGTAAATGATCAGGTCTATAATTATACTAGTGCCACTTTCCACTTTCTTATCAAGCTTGTAAGCATTTCAGCCTGGTGTTTTTTTTCACCAGGGGAATTGTAACCTAATGGATTTGTCCACAGCTATCACTCTTCCTGTCCACCACCAAACTCCGTGCATGTGAATGAACACCGTCCTGCTGAGCATTCCTCTCGCTCCGTAGCCTCGAGGTTGAGAGAAACCTTAACTTTATTGAGCCCTTTCTGAAGACACCCGAATCCTCACGACCTTTCGCCGTTTTGACCTCGCCCTGCTCTGCTAACCATTTAAAGATCGCTCTTGCAATCGACCAGCAAGAGGAACCCATCACATCAGAATCATATCAGGGAGATTTAACTGGGAAAAACCATTAACCTGCAGGGTCTGAAGTAGATTATCGATGACGTCTGTAGTCCGAAGGAAGTGATGTTTGATGATGACAAGGAAGTAACCGTGTGGAACGTTGATAAAGCTTTATCACATCACTATTATCACGATAATGAAAGCATGGCTGGAATTCCTTGCTTTCGATACGTCTCGGTATATGAAATATCAATCTGAAGTAACAAATATAAAAATATATATATATATATATATATATATATATATATATATATATAACCTAAAAATGTTCTTACTCTATAAAAAAAGGTCATCGTTGACAGATCAGTGCAAAAACACCATTATGTGGCATCGTGCACTTGTCCAGGCTTGTCACATTTTTTTTGACCCACATTCGATTTCCAACAACAACAGCCGCCTTGTTGTCCACTCGCCATCACCATCATCATCATCTCTTTCTCTCTCTTCATTTCTGAACGACAGAACGTTTCGCCCCTGAGGCGTGTGCAGGAAGGAGGGAGGAGGAGGAGGAGGAGGTGGATGACTGACTTTTGACAGACAGACAGACCGTGAAAGGGGGAGAGAGAGAGGGATGAAGGGGGGTTAAAAATGACCCTAGGGCAAAACTTCAAGGGGAAAAGCTGGCACTTTCAGGCTTGAAACATTTCACTTTAAATATAATGAGTTTCTCCAGCGCACGCCAGCCCGAGACGGATAAAGGGAACAGGTTTCTGCCTCATTAGAAACCAGCTTAACGTGTCAAAAAAAAGAAAACCCACTCGGTTAAGCGTGTAACCATATAAGCAGCACTGGAGAATTTTTTGTTTTATGATGGATAGATGAGATAGAACAACATTTACTCACAGCTTATGCTACATTCCCTCGCCTTTCTTCACCGTGTGCTGATATTTCAGGATGCTAATTGGAGGATTATTTTTTAAAGAAGTAAAAATTGGTACGTACTTTGTTGCAAGCAGCATGTTTTTTCTTGTGTGGATCTCGTTGGGGTCCGTGTGCTGTCGGTTGAGGTACTCGGACACGGCCTTGGTGGGGAATTCTGTTTCACAGATGTACCCAAAGTCTCGGGCTAAATGGACAGCTTCCCCTGGTGAGGGGAAAAAATTATACATGTGAGCTGGACAAATTGTTGATGGAAATAACGTCACTACTCTGAGCTGTAATAAAAAATGAATTAGGGACAACCCATAAATACATAAAATTACACAATACTCTTCTTTTTAAGAAAAGAGAAACAAATAGACCTTTCTGGACAC
Source organism: Notoglanidium macrostoma (assembly GCA_030068235.1). Lineage (NCBI taxonomy): Eukaryota > Metazoa > Chordata > Actinopteri > Siluriformes > Auchenoglanididae > Notoglanidium > Notoglanidium macrostoma. Next base: position 26,827,729 of record JAQQZR010000012.1, on the reverse strand, counting down.
CCTGATACAGAAATATTTACCTAGAGTTGTCCTAGATTTTATTTTTTTTATCCATTTGTTATTGAAGTATTATTCTAATTACTTCATTTATTTATCTCACCCTGCTTTCTTTTTTATCCCAGGCGGCCAAACAGACAGCAGGAAATCAAGAACAGATCTTCAGTGTGTTTCTCATTACATAAGAGATTAAGGAGTTTACTAGCCTCGGGTTAAATCCTCGCCAGTGATTTTTCTCACGTTTTTAAAGATAAATGTTTAAGATTTTAGGATACTGAGTCCTAAGGTTTTAACTTTAAGATAAGGTCAAAAACAAAAACCTTTTAAATGTGTTTGGTTTTAGACTTTATGTAATATTTTGGTGTGAATCTTCTCACACAGGCTATATTCAGTGGTGGGTAAATAACAGATAGCATTATAGACAGATATATACCCTAGATAGAGCGTTATAAACAGATCTTATCTTATAGTAAAGTCCCGACATGTCTGTGCATTTTTTGTGCAAAAAACAAAAATCCATAAACAAAAACAACAGCAGCAAAACGCTCCATTGGAAACTTGTTTTTTTTTTTTTTTTTGATCGTTTGCGCACGTGAATAAAACAAGCGAAATGAAAAGGTAAATAAGGAGCTCGAGCTTACCTTCCACCAGTGACGTCAGCAAAGTGACGTTGGCAGCTTTGCGTCTTCCTGCTGGCAAATTCAGCCCTATTTTTTCCAGCTTCTCTCTCAGGGATCGACCTCCGTTTTTCGACTTCGCTCTGAAAACAAAGACATTTGTTAAGCGGAACTCACTATAAAGGGAAAACACAATCCAGAGCATACAGCTGCTGATGGACGTGTCCATTACTGAACAGATAAACATCATGTTATAACTATAATGAATTCAGAAATGACTCTGATACTCATTCATAAATTGCTTATAAGCATTAAGGTTACACAATTGCACCTTTGGACTCTATAATATACAGTTATAGAAGAGTAATGATTGATAATGGCACTATCCGGGGTCACCCAGATGAGGATGGGTTCCCTTTTGAGTCCTCTCAAGTTTTCTTCCTTATGTCGTCACAGGGAATTATTCCTTTCCAGCGTCACCTCTGGCTCGCTCATTAGGGATAAATTTATTCATTTAAAATTTATATCCGGAATTTATATATTTCTGTGAAGCTGCTTTCTGACATTGCCCACTGTTAATACAAATTGAATTGAACTGAATTAAAGGGGAAAATGAACAGCCGGTCCATGCGTCCATTCCTAATTCATAATTTTTGAAATAATCTATCGTCTTACAAACAAAACACGACATATGCGCATCAGTGCAAGTAGTGCAAAAAAAAAAAATCTAATTAGCTGACATTTTGTTGATTATATTGAGTTTTTGCTAAAAGATTTTATTCTTCTTCCCTTCATTCTGTTTAATGGATCTGAGACTGGTTTAAAATGGTCGATAACACGTTTATACTTAACAGTAATCTCTATAGAATTAAAAATATTCCGTATAGGCTGCATAAAATAAACTTTCTACCATATTTCTAGGGAAATCTAGACAACGCTTTTTACTATCCAACCCTTTATATTATTGTTATCTTCGTATTATATATTATATCTTCGTCATATTCAGAAGCGCACGTTGACTTTTGTCAGTTCAGTATTTATAAAGACTGTCGCGAGCGCGTGATCATACTGGAGAGTTCATGACTGGCTTATGAAGAATGATTCTCAGTCTTCTGACGAAAGAAGTCAGGAGAGAAGGTTTGATTTACATGCTTCCTTTGTGCAATATTTAGTCATTTAAACCAACCACTTGAAATTACTATATGAAGTTTGTTTTACTTCAAAAACAATGCAAATTGTTATTTTACTTATACCGCACCACTCAACTAAATATATATTTATTTCTCTTATCCACACAACACAGCATACCGTCATCATTTATTTTCTATTTTTGTATTTTATTTTCCTCCTTACTTCTACTTTATTGTTTAACAAGCAGTTATTCGAGCACTTCGTCGTCTATTTGCTTTACTTTTTTTTATCCTTGTGTATTTAACTGTAATGTGAGAATTACATCACATATAAATCTATATCTACATTATCAGTTTATCTTCATGCCAAAGGTTTTTCTTCTTTAATTGCCGTTTATTTACACTCCAGCTGAACACACCGAGCCTACAGGTTTCTGCTCGCATCTGGAAGACTTCAAACTCCTTCCTGCTCCAGCTTCTAGGCTGACCTGGGATTACAGCACTGCATTCCACCTACATAGGCTTCTTCCCCTAATTCCTGTCATAACTGCTCTATTATTATCTTTATTTCTGTTGGATATTATTATAGCCTGTAGTATTTGATGTACTACATAACTCTGAAGAGGAGGTGCTCCCCCTGCTGAGGCTTTGTTGGTCCAAAAGTTTTTGCCTCCTTTCTATTTGTAAGTTATAAAAAAATACTACTCTCTTAAACACTAGCCTATAACTGAAGATTTTATCTCGATTTCCGAAACAGCGTCCTTGTCCGCCATTTTGTATCCACATCAGAGATCATAATAAATAAAATAAAAAATCTGGAAATCCTACAATGCTCCATTCACTGCATACCAACTATATACTACACTTTCAGAGAACTTAGGTGTACTTTTTGTCACAGATGCTACAAACATGCATGCGTTTACTCTAAAAGCATGTTTTTTAAAGGTGCTTTGTAAATTTACATTTCAAGGGGGACGATAGACTACAAAAGGGTACCACCAAAGTGAGGGGAAAAGGTACGAATTTGGTACCAATTTTATATTCATATTTTCATATATATATATATATATATATCATTCATATATAGTGTAGGGAAAATTTTCCAAACCCTCATTTTTGTCATCTGAGCTCTTTCATCCTTAATTAGGCTATTTCAGTTTATTAACTATAAATATATTAGAGTAATTCAATTTTGATTGAATGTGATTTTGACATTTCTATGTCAGTCTAAAGAACACAAAGGGTGCAGAGAGAAAAGGCACTCTAGGCTCTTTAAGGTTATTTAACATAGTTACAGTTTTTTGCACTCGAACCTTAGGCCTGCAGAAGAGTAGCCGGAAGTGACGCACCTGCGCAGGACCCCGCCGAGCAGGGAGGCGTTGAGGCACTCGGGAGGTGAGAGTCTCCTCTGGACTTCTCCCACCGTCACCTTGTACTTGGAGGTGGAGCTGAGCAGAGACAAACGGCCCGGTACCGAGCAGAACACCTCGTTCACGTTCACGGAGACGCCGCCGATCAGCCCGTCTTTACTCATCATCAGAGACGTGACGCTCTTGTGTGGCATCGGGACTGCAGGATGGAGGGAGGGGGGATTAAACAAAACCAAAACCTGAACCTCCATTTAAAATACAAGACCTTTATTCTAATAAGCGCAGTGAAGTTCTTTAGTTCCGACAGACGCTGCACGCGATTTCAAAGAAAAGATAAATAATAATAAATCAAATAACGACAATGTTTTTTTTGTTTTTTTCAACTTAATAATACATTTCTCATGCTCATTTTTGACATCAGGGATTAGTGAAGCATAGCCAGGGGGGTTCCATGATTTTTTGTTTTCATTTTATTTTAATTTATATATACACGCTATACATTTATAAATTCCTTTATTTATTATCCTTTTCAACCGACTTTTAATACAAACTTCAAGAAGTCGTAAACAAGTCTGTTATAAATAAATTCGGGAAATGAAAATCTCTACAGCTCCGATAAACAGACAAAAAAAATAAAAATAAATAAATAGAAAATATTATTGTGCACATACTACTAATACTTAGGAGGTAAATCTATGCTGAGAGGGATAGGGCGGGGTGATATGATGAGGTATCGATATTGTGATAAATTATGACACAATAGACTTTTCTGAGATTATTATTATTATTATTATTAATAATAATAATAATAATAATAATAATAATAATAATAATAATAATAATAATAATAATAATTGTAGACTGTCTGGAAACTGCTAATTTGGTTTTTAAATTGTATATGTAATCTTCCTTTTTTTTAAAAACAGATTTGGATATATTCCAGTGTTAAATATGTGTGTAATTCATTTGTTTAAATAAATAAAAAGATGATTTTTTCTATTTATTTTTGTATTGTAAAATCCATATTATCTTTGTTGACATTCAGTAAATTATCATCAAACAGTTTGTTTGTAAGTTTTATTTTTTAAATATAACAATATTGCTTATGTGATGCTGTGTTGCATTGTGTTACACTGCTCATTGTGTTACATTGTGTTGAGTTGTGTATGTAATAACTATTATGTAATGTCACATTATGTTGTGTTACATTGTTACATTACATTACATTTCATTGTGATGTGGTATGATGTGTTCTGTTAAGTTCTGTTACTTTACATTATGTTACGATGTGTTATGTTACATTATATTGCTGTGTTGTATTGTTACATTGTTACATTGTGTTGTTATGTTGTTATGTTACATTATTTGGGACATTATGTTATGTTGTGCTATGCTATGTTATATTACATTGTCTTGCTGTTGTGCTATTGTAAAGTATGTTACAATGTATTATGTTACATTATGTTACATTGTTGCATTAACATTGCCTACAGTTCAAATATTGTTCCATTTCTTAGGTAAAATTTTATTGCAGGAAAAATTGCAAATGTCAATCATGTTTTATCATTTTTTTTATCATACAGGCTAACTTTACATTTACAGGATGGTTATATGACTCTAGGAGCTGTTTAAACTCTTATTTAATCGCAGTATGATATTATCATGGCTACTTGTCTATATATTTTAGACAGTATAGCCTACAGAGATTAAAAAGTTATGCTGTGGGGAAAAAAGTTTCCCATAAATACCCTGCGTACATGAATTCATGTGATATTGGACACCTGGGATTGAGTGACACTTTAGGACATTTAAGGACAATTTCAGATCCTACTTACTGTTATGAGCAAAAATAGAATCAAATGGTGTAATTACACCTCGAGCACTGACTGAAGATCATGAAGACTTTTCCATTATTGACCCTGACCAAACCTACACCTTTTGCCTTTTTTTTGCATAAAATCTGCATAATCTTTCTGAAAAAGGGAACTAAAACAGTCCATTTCCTTATTCCTGGAGTGGTGCGTTTTTCTGTTGCAATTTTAATGTTTATTTCACCTGGAAAGCTTTACAAATGATTTAATTGCACCCTAATTAAAGCTGTTAAAATTTCACTCCATGCAACAAGGGGTCGTACCGTTTAGTGCCCTTTTTTCTGAGAGTGTATTCTTATTTCCTATTTACAAAAACACGTTAAAGACTGAACATAGACGTCGCGTCATCATGTGGTAGAGACGTGCCTTTTCCACGTTATAGGTTATTTTCAAAGTATTATTTTGTAGGTTATTGAACACAAGAATAAAGGAAATCCTTTGCAGCTCGTGTCAGCAACAAATCCTTCACAGGAATTTCACTCCTGCACGCCCACTCTAATCCGCACAACCGCAGCGGGGAAACGCGGCGTTTAAAGGTCGCCTTTACAGTCAAAAGAACATGGAAAATATAACATATTTATTTATTATTATTGTTGTTGTTTTAAATTATTTATTTCTATGCCAAGCGCCTGAGAGGATGACACAAGAGTCTGTTTCTTCTATAATAACACCAAAGGCAGTGTGAGGCATGAGCCCTCTACCGACCCGGGTCACGGGTCCCGTCTGTTCCGGCACGCGCACTCTGGATTTGGCACTGTGTAGAGCGCGCGCTACCGTTTTCATACCACACAATCCACTAACAAGAAGAACTGGAAAAAAGGTATACGGATAATGGTTTCTGTTGTGTTGTTGTTGATGCTGTTGTTACTGTTTTGTGATGTGCGTCATATATATATATATGACTTCCGGTGTCGCTTGTTCACTCTGTGCATTATAGCATTATAGTAAATAATATTTAATGCTACATTTTCAACCCCTAAGGTGGTTTAGGAATGTTGTTGTGACGTGTTGCTTCGTGCTTTGTTTAGGAATTTAGTCCTCAGAAATTTCACTAAAATTACAATAGCAAACAGGCTAATTTGATATAGGCCTAAATGTTACACAGTTTTTATGCTAAATTTATAAACATTTTTCTGATTAATAAAAACATTTCAATTTTACCACAACAAATGTGATGATCACTTCCTGCGCCTGATCTTTAACCCCTAACCCTTAACCTAATCGTAATCTTTTGCTAACTACCACATGCGCTCGCGCCCGCCCCACCCCCGCTTTTTTTTTTTAATTGCAGCCTCTAATTATCGATTGTTGATTGACTCGCGCCAACACCAAATCGCCCTCGGGCACGTTTTCCCTAACAACGTGACGCCCTCGGTCATTTAGGGATTTAGAGCGCGCGCTCAACGTCACAACGAACGTCTCTTTAACGACACGCTAATGCGGTAACGACGAGTGCGCGAGCCCGCGGAGACACGAGCTCAGCGGGAATATTGCGTGTGTGTGTGTGTGTGTGTGTGTGTGTGTGTGTGTGTGTGTGTGTGTGTGTGTG
>JAQQZR010000012.1:26770686-26804831 GCA_030068235.1 Notoglanidium macrostoma | reverse complement strand
TATATATATATAAAAGCTTTAAAATAATTTTTTTAAAACTCAGCAAAAAATACATGGCTAAAAACTTTCACACAAACAGCAAATATAATAATTATTATAAAAGTTAAACCTCATAAAAGTCCAAACCTAATTCGTAATTTCAAACACAATTTTTTAACTGATCAGATCTAAATTATTCCCTTTTGTCTCTGATATGCAATCCTAAGGGTTTTTTTTCTCAGGTACTAACTCGGCATCGGATTTGTGGCACGTCTAATAACTGTAAAATGACTACGATTCTGTGGCGCTCCGTAACATTTCAAATTACACTACGGAATATTTACGGTAACTTTTTGTTCTTCGGTTATGTTCTCCGTTCTGGATTTGAGAATTACAAATTAAGTTTGCTGGTTCTTGCATATCTTCGTCCAATCAGGCGATTAGTTCATTTGAATATTTCCCAGCATGCTTAAACATTAAAGCAGTTATCACGTAGTGTTGTGACGTGTTTAATAAAAAAAAAACAACTCCTTTTCACTTTCCTGCTTTAACCGGGTCATAGTGGTGGGTTTTTTGTTTGTTTGTTTGTCACTGTCGTTGCAAAACCATGATTAGGAACTGACGTGTCAGACGTACCTTCTACTAAAGACGTGAGCAGTGTGACGTTGGCGGCTTTCCTGCGGCCTGCTGGGAGATTCAGCCCCAACCTGTCCAACTTCTCTCTCAGGCACCGGCCGCCATTTTTGGACTTCGCTCTGAGAGAGAGAGAGAGAGATGGTGTAAATTATAAAAAATCATTTAAAAAATAAAAGGTGTTCTTTGTTTAAGGTTTTAGGAGCAAAGTTGTAATATTTCAAGTGCAAATTTTAGGTTTACACTTAGGTTTAGGTTGAGAAAGTTCTCAATTCATTTTTCGGCACTGCGTTCAATACGAACCCGTTCAAAAAAACCTTTTTTTTTTTTCTTTGTCTTTTTTTGTTGTTGTTACATCGACTGGCAACCCAAGTAACCAAGTTATAGTATATTGAAGTAGTAATTACGTGATATAAGGAAGTAAATTATCCTTCATTAAATTTGAAAATGAATTTAACGGATGCTAGATTGTGTCTTTGCTAAGTCTATGCTTAAAAACCTAAACACGTCGAAAATTATGCATTTAGGACCAAAATTCAGTGAGTGTTTTTTTTTTTCTATTTTGAAAATGAGACCTTTTAACCTAAGCACTTCGGAATGTTATTCTTAGATTCAGTGTTGAAGTTGAAAACAAACAAACAAACAAATAAATAAATAAATAAATAAAGGTAAATTTAACACCCGCGGCTTGCCGATCATATTTTCAAAAATGTTGCAACAGAAAAAGGACGACGGAGACGCGGTACGTTTAAGATGATCTATAAATGTTTGTTTTTTCTGTGAGATTTTTTGGATATACAAACCGTTGTGTTGTGTTTTTGGGTCGCAGTATGTTGATATATAGTGCATTTACGTAAACGAAAAAAGTACATCAGGTCATGAAGTAAAGTATGGACAAACTATAGAAAAGTTCTCTCTTACACACGCACTCATTCTTAATACATCTTGCTTAGTGTGTGTGTGTGTGTGTGTGTGTGTGTGTGTGTGTGTGTGTGTGTGGTAGAGGCACCATCTTCATCCCCATCCAATTTCCCTCATCTTTACCCTTGTTTCTCTCTCTCTCTCTCTCTCTCTCTCTCTCTCATACTCATCAATAATAGATCCATTGGCTCTCCTGCTCGCTCCATCTCTTCCTCTTCCTCCCTCCCGCTCTCCCGTTCTTTTTTTTTTTTTTTTCCTCGACACTCATCCGTACCCTTCATCTCCGGATCTAGTGTTGAGCGATATCCTCATCCTCGTCCTCGTCCTTGTCCTACTCCGTTTCTTTCTACGTCTGCTGTTTATGCATGTTACTTTGTATGTGTGTGTATGTGTGTGCGTGTGTTACCTCCTGAGGATGCCCCCCAGCAGCGAGGCATTGAGACACTCCGGAGGAGAGAGTCGCCGCTTGACTTCCGCTATGGTCACTTTGTATTTGGATGTAGAGCTGAGGAGAGAGAGACGTCCGGGGACGGAGCAGAACAGATCTGTAGGGTTCACCACACACGTGCCTCCTGGTATTAACAACAAACAAACACACAAACGTGAACCACAACACAATAATAATGCTTTGCTAACATCCTGGTGCAGTTATTAGCATCACTGTTCCTCACAGCTCCAGCGCTTCGATCCCTGTCGGTTCTGCCGGGATTTCTGGTTTTCATCCCACCTTCTCTATACATGCCAGAAGGCAGACTAGCTACGCTGAATTGCCCCAGGTGTGAATCTACCCAGGCACCCCAGCCAGGGTGTGTTCCTGCCTCACATCCTGGTATAGACTCCGGATCCACTGGCAGCCTGGCCCGGATAATAATCTTACTCAAGATGAATAAATAAATTGCTTTATGTTTATATAAACTTTGAGAGTGAAGATCAACTCTAACTGACAGGAAGTTACTCATTTCTGAATCTAAAACTCAACAATGTACAGCTATCATGAACGATTCATACAATTCAACGTATGTAAATATGCGAAGGTTAGGATTAAGATTAGGAATTTTTGTTGGTTTAGATTCAAGTGGGTTTTTTTTTTTTCAATACATTATAAGTTGTGTATTTAATTTGATTATTTTTTTCCACACATGGAACAGTTTACAGCACATGAGGACAAAAACATCAAATCAGATTTGTGTATTTGTTTGTAATGCATAATATCTGATCTTCGACCTTAACCTGGTATAATCTTTCAAGAAATGTGGTCTAGTCCGGGAAATTAATTCTGTGGTGATTTCAGCTCTTAGATTGACAATAATATTATTACTGCTACTTGGTTGAACGATTGAGAATTAAACATTAAAGAATTTATTTCATCAAATGATTTAGGGTACGTGTAGAGATTTTTATCGCAGTGTTAACTACAGAAATTAGGATCGCTATGTTGTATGTGTGTGCGCATGTATGTGCGCATGTGTGTGGATATCTTGATGAAGTCCAGATGTCCCCACAAGGATAAGAATCTTTTTGATCTTGTGGGGACATCTGACTGGTCCTTTTAAAGAAAACTACCATTTTACAAAAATCACAGTTGTTTATTTAAAAAGCTGAAAGATCCAAAAGGTTTTATTTTGGTTGGTGAGATTAGGTTTAGGTTTAGACATAGCATTAATTAGCTGTATTACTAATTATGTCAAAGGAAGGTCCTCACAAATATGGTAAGACAAACCTGCATGTGCGTGTGTGCAGTATTTTAGAGTATTTGACAGGACATTATATAATGTACTAGCATATATTAGACTGTTGTAGGATTTCCTGTAATGTTGTAGAAGGCTTTAGAATGCTACATAACGTTCTAGAATGCTACCACATGTTAAAGGATTTATAGAATGTTGTAGAATTGACAGGTTTTATATCTCAGATGAGGACCAAATGTCCTCAAATTTTCAGCTTTTAATAACATGACAATGTCAATGTTTTCTTTTTCTAAGGTTTGGGTGTAGCAAAGTATTAATTAGCTGAATTAAAAGCCAATTATGTGAGTGGAAGGTGAAATGTCCTCATAAGGGTGTGTGTGTGTGTGTGTGTGTGTGTGTGTGTGTGTGTGTGTGTGTGTGTGTGTGTGTGTGTGTGTGTGTGTGTGCACGTTTTTGTACCCCTATGAGGAAAAATATGAGATTTCATTATACTTGTGCAGACAATTTTGGATGGTCCCCACAAGTGGGTGGTCCTCACACCTTTTTTTAAAGGGTTTTATAAACGAAAATAAGAAAAAGTAACAGAGCCAATACTATAACCTTATACTATAACCGAGGTTAACGTTAGGGTTGGGTTTAGGTGCAGGTGTAGCATTAACTAGCTTCATTAATCATCGTCAATGGAAGGTCCTCACAAAGACAGTAAAACCTGTGTGTGTGTATGTGTGTGTGTGTGTGGACAAAATGTCCCTACAGTAACAGGAATAACTGATGGGTTTGGCTTCTGTATGGTCCCCACAATGAAAACATTTTTAGACAAAACCTGCAGCTATAAAAACAAGTAAATAAATAAAAGATACAAAATGTTTCTTTTTGGTTACTGAGTTAAAGGTTAAGGTGAGATTTAGGTGAAGGTAAGCATAATAAGATAAGTGCACAGGAGTGTGTGTGCATGTGTGCGTGTGTGCATGTGTGTGTGTGTGTATGTGTGTGTGTGTTCTGGCGGCCCGATAAACACACCAGAGCTACGTTTGAAACAGAACTAGACTGGCATTTGGCCTATGTCTTTTTTCCCCCCTCTAACTTTAATTTTCGTGGCAAACTCGTAAAAAGCACTTGATTCGCTTTGTGATCGCTGAGCGCTGCGCCTCAGGCTACTCTCCCGCGCTTAAATACTCGCTATCGCCTCTGGGCCCGACGCTCGCGACCAGACTACCGGCAATAGCTCTTTTTCAATCGCCCTTGGCAACATAAAATACAAACTACTTTGAATCAAAACATTTTTTCGGGGGGAATTAATGCGATGTTAACTTGAATGCTAGGTGAGATCTTGGGTTTGTCAGACCGCTTCACATTGACTGACGTGCAGCGGTGCAGGTGAGAGACCCTGCAGCCAGAAAACTCCTTCAGGAACACACACACACATGTGCGCACACACACACACACACACACACATGCACACATTTCTTTTAATGAGGACCTTCCACAGACAACAAAATTATTAACGCAGCTAATTATTGCTGTGCTGCACTTAGATCTAACCCTAACGTTAACTTGGTTAAAAAGGAAACATATTTTAGTTTTACCTGCATTCATAAAAAAACAAACAAAAAAAAAAAACAATTGTGCAGATAGAAATGCTTTGTAAAAGTGAGGACCTGCAAAACAATCAGATCTATCCTTGTGGGGACATTTAGTCCTCACCAAGATATAAAACACACACACACACACACTCACACACACACACACACACACACACACCATTTGTCTTGCTTCTCCTTATGAGGAACATTCATTGCTTTAATTTCTACATGCATATCTAAATCAAACATTAACCTCATTAACCAAAAGAAAACATTTTAGTTTTAACTTTTAGTGAGGACCAGCTGGATGCCCCCATGAGTTAAACCTGTCAGATATTCCTATCTTTGTGGGGACATTAAGTCCTCACTAACATATATAAAAGTACATACACACACAGTTATGCTGGGGGTAGTTCTAAGGGCCATAAAAAGATAAGGGGGCCAAACACACATTGTGCATTAACCTGTAAAGGGTTCCTACACACACACGCGCGCGCACACACATGCACACGCACTAAACGCACACACTCTAGACTCTAAAGGCGAGAGGCTAATCTTGATCAAATTCCTGGAAGCTACATGCGCAGCGATGCTAATCATTAAAACGCGCGCGGCTTCTCTAAGCAGAGAGCGCGTTTCCTGAGTGATCTCTTTAGAAAAGAAATAGGAAAAAAAGAGCTGGATGGAGAGATAGCAGGAAAGAAAAAGCCTCGATGTGAATATTCAGACGAGTCGAAGTTGCAGTGAGTGTGAACAACATTAAATATGATCTCCGCTGCATTCGGGGCTCGAGCCGCATTAACATATCAAAGCGGCCGCCCGAGGCGCGAGAGAAGCCATCGATACCGGGAGCGCGAGGCAAAGCAAAGATTATTGGTTGTGATGGCTCTGGAATCGGCGGAGCTTGCGGCTAAAAATCCTCCGTTAAAAAAAAAAAAGAAAAAGAAAAACACGGGAGTGATAGCGTTGGGAGACGCGCGCGCCGCACGGATCCGCGCACAGCGAGGCGGAATTTTATTTAAGAAGAACAAAAAAAAAGGGAGGGGGAGAAAAAAAAACAAAGCCAGCAAACCGCGCGCGCTACAGTAGGTGAGATTCATGCAGAATGACAAATGTGTGATGTTATGAAAGAAGAAAGAAAGAAAAAAATTCTTAATAAAAAAAAAAAAAATAATGATAATAATAACGTAGTGATATTCACTTTCGAACAAATAATTGTATACTCTTTTGGGCGATAATTCTAATTAATCTAACAAATAATTAGGAAATGAGTAACCTGAAACAAAACACTGAGAATCAGTCATTTTTTAAATATTAGTAGATTTAATTTTTATTTTATATTAGTATATTTTAATAATTTTTTTTATTTGTATTTAGTAAGGTGCTTATTTGAAAAAAGAAATGCAAATGTGTTTTTTAAATTAATCTGAATAAAAAAACATTATTAATATATTAATAATGCTTATAATAATAAGTATAACCACTGTACTACGAACTACTGCATAATAATAACAATAATAATAATAATAATAATAATAATAATAATAATAATAATAATAATAAAGAAATGCGTATAGCCAAACAAGTCCTCTATACACTCTATAGCTATTTCCGTGCTCTAGTTCAGGTTTTCATGGTTGATACAAATTTGGTGATTTGAAGTGAAAATGAAAATAATAAGAAAAAACTATTTAAATATAATAATCACGATGGGGAAAAAAAAGTAACGCACAAACATTCTCATTATTGAGGTTTTTTAATGGGAGACACTACAGCTACCAGGCAACAAAGACTGAAAAACCAGGCAAGTTAAATAATTTAAACGTCCCTGAGTGAGTGTGTGTGAGTGTGTCTGTATATGTGTGTGTGTCTGTCTGTGTGTGTGCGCGCGTGCGCGTGACTTACCTCGTCGGATAACCCCGCCTTGTCCGTTCAACATGAGCCCGCATTGCGCGTCCACGGATCCCTACACACACACACACACGAACGTCAATTCTAATAAAATCTGCAAGAGTCTAGTACATTTCTATGATATTGTAATAAATACAATGCTCTCAGAAATGTCTATAATAATGTTCTGTTGTTGAATGTTGTTCATTCTGTAATATCCGAGCACTTTATAGTATATTTTTGAAATATTCTACAACATTATAGCAAATTCTATAAAAGTGTTGTACATAAAATGTTCTAGTACATTTCTATAATGTCGTAACAAATTCTACACCACTCTACAGGATTCTAGTAGATCTAGAAACTACATTTCTCTAATATTCTAGTAAGTTCTACAGTGTTCAGTACATTCTACAAAATTCTGTTACATTGTACAATATTCTAATAACATTTTCTAGTATCATAATATTCGTGTTATGTATGGGATTGTGCAGTAAATTCTATTACATTCTATATTTGCAGTAAAATCCACAAGATAATAGTAAATTCTACGGCATTATAATAAGTTTTAGAATATTATAGTAGATTTTGTACTGTTATAGTCAATAATACAGCATTATTGTAAATTTTACCGCATGATGTTAAAGTGTTCTAGTAAATTTTATTTTATCATAGTAAATTCTAAAGTATTATAGTACACTGGATCTGTACTAGCACTTAATAGCATAGAGTTCTCTCCCTGCGAAATGTCATTAAAAAAAATTTAAATGATTTCAACTAATAAAATAGCCTAAAAATGAGCACTGTTTCCAACCACGATGATGGCTAGCTATTAACTATTAGCTTAACAACTTTGTAACACCTTTCACTGATTTCACATATCCATCAGTGCTACAATTTAAACCTAGAATTTAGTTTCCTGTATAAGAAAAATTCGTTGAAGTTAAATCATATTACATGTGAAAGCGGCACAATTCGAGATCTTGCGCATGTTGGTATTGTGATGTCACAAGTCAGAGCTTTAAACAAATTCAGAACTGGGTATTTGACAAATTCAAGATTGAAGAATTAATTTTTTTTACAAGTCAAAAACTTGTAATTACCAACATCCAACAAAAAACAAACAATTAAACATGTAAAATCACAATATTAGAAAAATAGTTAGTTAGTGCTTAAGATAGCTTAAACTTATGCCTCACGAGACACAATTCTGTGCAGAACCTCTGTAGGAAGTTAAGAACCAACAACCATTAATTAAGTCCTTGAGGAACCCTTTATTTACTCTCTCTGAAATAAAGGTACCAAATGCTTTGCTTTCTTGGCAAGGCTATGTTTGTTTTGTGCAGTATAGCTTTAAAGGTATATCTTTGGTCTGAATTATTATTATTTATTTTTTTTACACATTATTTATGATTCCATGTAAAATGTTTTACTTTGTTGGTACCACACCAACAGAAAGGAAAAGTACAGTTCAGTACCTTGAATTCTGAGAGCATAAGGGTGTAAGGACCACCTTTGACGTTCCTTTAAAACTTTATTCTAAACCCTAATTAAGGGTACCAAATGCACATTCCCAGGTAACAGATACACACCAAAGACACAAAATGACCCTGATAGTATCACATCATCGACAAGGAAAAGTAGGAACATCAGGAAATGCCACAGCGTAATCGATCAAACTCGCAAACCGGCTAACGTTAGCTGTGCAGTTGGATGCAAAGATTTACGATTTTTCAAACGTCTTTATTTTCTATCGGTGGTTTGAATAACGACAAATTTAGGCTACTCTAATCCTGTACCCTTAAAGAACCATTTCTGGTCCCCTGTAAAAAAAAAAACTTTAATAATTAGTTTTGGTTGCCATGACAAAGACGGCAACAAACAAATAATGTGAAAATGTTTTTCACGTCTTTGTGGTAAACAGTCTAATAATCAAAAAGGTTCCACCATAGAACCATTACTGGTCCCCTAAAAACATTTCATGTCCATGATTCTTTAAAAATTATTATTTTTTAAGACAATATTTTTAAGGCAATAAAACATAAGGCTAACATTTCTGGTGGGAAAATGTTTTTTATTCTGCTCACTGTAGCAAAAACTAAAACGGTCCATTAATCAAAAACTTTCTTTTTTTTCATGGAAACAATCGTTTCCCCGAAAGATCCATAGAACCTTTTTGGTCCCCTAAAGAACCTTTTGGTCCATGATTGTTGACAAATCCATTTATTGCTGCCACCACAATGCTTTCACATAGCCTAGCACTAACATTCCGTGTAGGAAAATGTTTTTTGGTTCTAAGTGGCATGTAAAAAGGAAAAATTGAACAGAAAATTAGGCTTCTTAATGGGTCTTGTAGCCTATGACATGACATCAATTTTTCCATATATAAGAATATGGGAATTTTTAAAAAGTAGCTCACAAGCAAAAGAAAAAATGGTTTACAAAACATATTTTGCGTCACGTCGTAATTTCCGACTTTTCCGCTATTTCTTGAGAACTCCGATTTGTACGTGTGTGACGTCATTAAATAAACAAACAAATAAAATGCCCGGCACTGATTTCTACAATTAAAAGCAGTGAAGAACTGTCAGGGTTTAGCGGCGAGTGAATTTGTATAGCCTACTTGTGACGTCATACACGATCATTTGTGCGGTACTTAAACTTAACCTCTATTTTGTTTTTTAAATCTTAAACAGAATTGTATAGAATTCCGTAGAATTAAGCTACTCAGTTTCTAGTTCAAGCAATGACAATTTGGCTGCTTAGGAAACAGGTTGCAGCGATATTATTATTATTATTATTATTATTATTAACTTTTAGACATATATCAGTTGTGTCACGAGATTTTATCGAAAGTTAATCCGTCTCACGAGCTGCGAAGAGACTCGACAACAAAGAGTAACACACACATACACACACACACACACACACACACACACCGATTTATAAAGGGCCATACTGCCGAGCTCGTGTAAGCCTTTTTTTTTTAAAAACAAACTCCTCCTTTTTTTCCTCCTCGTGCAGTTAAAGTGATTATAAAATCAATATACAAAAAAACTCTCGAGATCAGGAATAAATTATGCGGGAAGGTAACAGGGCCACGGGGCAGCTTCTATTGTTCTGCGTGCCAAATCTTTTTTAGCGGCTCAGAGATGCACTTTGTGCGCGCGCGGGACTCTGTTGTGCCCCGCATCTGTTTCGGTGAAGCCCCGCACCGAGCCGCGTGCTGCTTTATTTTTTAAATTCAGAAAGGTCGGAAACCTTTTCTTCACGCGATTTAAAAAGTGTTTCTCTGAGGGGATTTTTTTTGAGTGTGTGTGTGTGTGTGTGTGTGTGTGTGTGTGTGTGTGTGTGTGTGTGTGTGTGTGTGTGTGTGTGTGTGTGTCTCAGTCTCACCATTATTTAACGCGAGCGCGTGCAGACAAGTTCCAAAAACTACTGAGGAAAAACGAAAAAAAAAAACAAAAACCCAAGGTGCACGCGACATGCGGTGTAAACAATGGCACTTATACGTCTGTGAGCACGCGACTATTTTCCTTTGTTGTTTAGCTGTTTCCTAAAATAATCAAATATTAGCTAATACTGAATTATTTAGGCTAGTTATGTTCGTGGATCTATATAGATTTTTTTACGTTTATAAACATGTAATAGATGCGCATCTTTTTCCCCCAAGGTCTCTATAATATTTAAATAAATAAGTAAATAAATATAAAAATTGCCAGGTAAAATTGTTTGCGACATTATAGAAAACTACACCACTGCATTTTTATACTAGCTGTGCAGTTTATTTCTCTAGGTACAAACAAGGTGCAATAACGTAAATATTAAAAATAGGCTATAGCCTATATTAAATATATATGAAATTGTAGCTAGTTATGGGGTTTTTTTAAATTTCGTTTTATATTTATTTTTGGGGGGATAAAATTTTATTTCTCACACACAGGCACACGTGCGCGCACACGCCTGCAAACTTTTTGTTTTGTTAGAAAGCGTGAAGCCAAACCAAAAGAATAATCGCATATCATGAACCAACCTTCATCCTTTATTTACTCATTTTTAACTCGCCAGTTAAACTTGACCCGCGCTCAGGATGTCTTTGCATAAATAACCAGTTGATTGACATTAAGTCCTAAATTGGATAAACTACGGTGCTCTACTGCGGAGGATTTGGCCTTTTGTCCGCGCGCCTTTTCCAAGCCCTTAATCCTCCCTTTTAACGGAGAGGCGCGCGCATTCACGCGATTCATTCCGACCTCTCAATAGCACAATGCGCAAAAACATACACCTAAAATTAGATTTCATTCTGTGGCAGCAGTTTCTCTTTTTCTCAAACGCTCAAAAGAAGTACACACATAAAGAGAGCGTCTGGTGACTTCATTTAAATGAGTCGCGTTTCAAATTAAATCCAGTGAAAAAAGATCGAAATGTTTGCTTCACTGTACTGAAAAAATAAGTCATATTTGTAGACTATACTTTTCGCATTTAATTCAAATGAGCACGAATTATTTTGCTGATTTGTTTTCAGCTAAATATGAATTGTTGATTTGTATTTTTCCATAAAATCCCTAATGCTCCCTAATAGAGCTACATGTAAAAAATAATTTTAAAGCGACATTCCTGTTATATGTTGATAATGCGCTGCTCAATAAATTTAGATTTGTTTAATAAAAATATGAATGATTTATATGTATTTCCATATTTTGAGCTTGCTGTAATTCCTTACTAATATGTTTATTTATTTGTTTGTTTGTTTTTATTTTAAGATTTTTATTTTATTTTAACATTTCTATTTTATGTTGTAAATTCGATGCTTTGAAAACGAAATCAATCAATGAATTTAGTTTAACAACTAGACTCGTCCCATTGAGGTTCCAGTACAGTTCTGATTTCCTATTTATTTATTTATTTATTTATTTATTTATTTATTTATTTTCAAATAAAATCCGTCTGGTTTTCGTAAAATTTGTAAAAATGTGATGAGTCAAGGTCACGTACTGCCAGGCATCTGAGGGTGTGTGTGTGTGTGTGTGTGTGTGTGTGTGTGTGTGTGTGTGTGTGTGTGTGTGAGTGACTTGTGTATTGTGCATGCTTGGACAGTATTATTTGGGGGGGGAGGTGTGCACGTGCTGGTACCTGTAGGTCATCAGCCCCGGGCGCCGGAAGCCCCAGACCGGCCCCTGGTAGCAGCCTTTGCTCGGGGTGCACACCGTACTGCGAGCCGTGGCTCACGAGCGACAGGTCGTGCCGTCGATAGGCGTCCAGGCAGCCCAGCTCGCGCCGCTGTTCGTCCAGGCACGAGGACTTGAGCGCGCGCGCGCCGTGCAGGTTGATGAAGTCAGTCGGCTCGCCGTGATGGTGCAGCTGCTGGTAGTACTGCTGTGAGTAGTACGCGTCAGCATTCACGGCCGCGTGGTGCCCGTGCTGGAAGTCGTAGTGGAAAGACTGGTGGTGTAAGGGCGTGTACTGGTGGTTGGCGGGGAAGTACGGCGACGCGAACTCGGTCCCGGTGGCCGGGTACGTGAGCGGAGACGACGACGAGTAAGCCACCGACGAGTTGGCCACAGACTCCAGGCAGCCGAGCTGCATCAAACGGTAGCTGTTTGGTCCGTCGTGACGTATCTGTGCAAAAAGGAGCGAGAGAGAGAGAGAGAGCGAGAGAGAGAGGGAGGGAAAAAATAAATATATGACGGATGTCATTTAACGAGCGCTTGCAGCTACACCGAGCTACAAGTCGCGCGCGCTGCTCCGTTCAACGGAAACCTTGTCGGGTTTTTTTTTTCTAAAGAAAAACTCGGCCTTGACAAACACGTACATGTACACAACGCACTCGCTCACACACACACACACACACACACACCCTTACTCACTCTCTTACACACATACACACACATACACGCACGCACGAGCCTCAAAGCCTCTTTTTTAGAGAAGTACCTGACGGCGGTGTCACTCTCCACTGCGCCTGGGAGGGTGCGCGTGAAAACCAGCGCACCGGTGTTTAAAAAAAACGTTTCCCCCTCCTCCTGTATCCTCAATCCCTCTATCTTTCTATCTCTCTATCACTTGTCTATCATTTGCCGTAGATAAGTGTGTGAGTGTGTGTGAGTGTAGAGTTATTATATCATTGCCAAAACTATTAAAATCATTTACTGTGCACGCGCCCTAAAGAGACATACGCACGTGAGTCACCGACAATAAAACGGAGTGAGTGAGAATCGGTGAAAAAGCAACTTGCTTCGAGTGTGAGTGTGTGCGTGCGAGCGTGTGTGTATATATATGTGTGTGTGTGTGTGTGTGTGTGTGTGTTTATTTTTTATCCTGACCGACACCGACGTTATAAAATCATATATTTATTCCTGATCATTTTCTACAATAATCACACACGCGCGCGAATAGTTTTGCTTATGATGCAAACAAAAAATGTACATTTATAAATATATAAATGTAAATAGGTAAAATCCTTTTTTTTTTTTTTAAATAAATGAATATATTTTAAAAATAAAAAAAATACCTCCGCATCATGAACCAGTCCCGGAAAGGTGGTTGACATTCTCGCTCTTCCGACAAAAAAAAAAAACTCCCCCGGATTATCCTCACACTCGCCGCCCGAATTAAACTCAGTAAAGATCGGAAGGAAGGAAAGAAAAGGAAGGAAGGACAGAGAAGGGAGCAAAAAAGTCCGCCGGAAAAAACTGGCGAAAATCGTGGCCTGTCGGAGTCGGTGTCAGTGCAAAAGTGCGCGCGCGTGTTTCTCTCCCCACTGCACCGAGCGGCTCCCTGGCTCGGATTATGTACTTGCCGGGGTTTTTCTCCGGCTGATGTCGTAGGTCCCTTGGTAATATAGAAGTTTTGAAAATTAAGCATCAGCATTGAGGAATGGGAGGACAATAGAGAGAGAAGGAGCCTCATCCCTGGAGACACGGAATAAATATTGTATCTTCGCCTAATAAGGAACCGAGTGCGCTTTCAACATTTTTTGATGATTTTTTTTCCCCAGTTTTGCGCCGACATTTTTTTTTGGTGCTCTTTTTCGGATTTTCTTTCTTTCTTTCTTTTGCAGCCAGAAACGTAAGTTTGGATTCGTACATATTGGGGGAATTTTTTTTTTTTTACCATTTTATTGCACGAATAAAACCTTTGAGAGGATCTTGTGAATGGATTCATGTGGTTTTGTCCTGGAGTTTCTTTTCTTTTCTTTTATTTATGCGCGCGTGCGTGTCTGTGTTTGTAGGGGAAAAAAAGGTAACAAATCTATGAACAATAATAATAATGACAGTAATAATTA
This sequence comes from Notoglanidium macrostoma, assembly GCA_030068235.1. Classification (NCBI taxonomy): domain Eukaryota; kingdom Metazoa; phylum Chordata; class Actinopteri; order Siluriformes; family Auchenoglanididae; genus Notoglanidium; species Notoglanidium macrostoma. The sequence continues at coordinate 26,790,852 of JAQQZR010000012.1, read as the reverse complement.
ATCGGTGTTCCTTTTTTCACACCTTTTTTGAGGGATATATTGCGACAATTTACTGCGTTTAATAATTAGGTTATTAGAGTAAATTTTATTTGAATAGTGTGTATGAGATAAACAAACAAACAAACCGCAAAAATAGACAAGCTTTGCACTCTAGCCTATGTAGCACATTTTAACATTGTGGCTGAAATCTGTTGCGTCTTTTTAATTCCGATTTGGGAGTCGGCCAAATCTCCTTTCTTCTTCTTCTTTTCTTTTTCTTTCTTTCTTTCTTTCTTTCTTTTTTAAACTAGATTGACTTCTCGCTCTCCGCCGGTCAATCTCAGGCTTTATGGCCGCTAAGTGGACCGTATCAGACTGGCTTTTTGTTGGACAGGAACAAAAAAAAAACATTTGCGTCCTTTCCCCCTTTTAAAAGAACGATTAGCGTGTGTGTGTGTGTGTATGCGTGTGTATGTGTGTGTGCGTGTGTGTGTGTGTGTGTGTTTGTGTGTGTATGTGTGTGTGAGGGGGCTTCCGTTCCGTCGCTCAACTCGTTCTCCGGTTTCGGTCAAATGAGCGCGTCTCTGAGGGGATGCTCTGTCAAAACACACACACGCACGCACGCACGCACGCACGCACCCGAACCTGGCGCGTTATAACATGTCCACTTGGTTATGAGAAGATAATAATAGGCTAATAATAATAATTCATATTATTATAGACCATAGGGTACTAAAAGTACTGTAGCTTTCCGTGGTACTTTTTTTAGTATGTATCTTTGTGAATATAGTGTACAAATAAACAAGATTTAATGGCCTTTTAAAAGGTACCCTAAAGGTACTAAAGGTGTACGCTTAAGGGTACAACATCGACGGTAAAGAATGGTACAGTTTAGTACCTTAGTACCACTTTATTTCCTTGACAGTGCACCAGTTGCGCGTGAATTGACATATTGTGCATTTTTATGTTGCTGCTGGGGAAAAATCGGATATTAAACGTAACTGATGTGTGTGTGTGTGTGCGTGCGTGCGTGCGCGCGTGCGTGCAAAACCTTGGCCTTGCCCATGTCACATCCATGCGCCGCCCCACCCTCCTAGCGCGTGAGCTCGGTGCGCGCCCTCGTGCAGGAGATGATGAAGGCGAATGAAGTCTTCAGATTTCTTAACATACGACTTAAACGACGCTGGAACGAATTATTTCGTATATTTTCCGCATGTTTTATGGCCATTATACACCACTTTCCGTCTCTCTCGCTCTCGCTCTCTCTTACACACACACACACACACACACACAAACACAATCAACAAAGTCCAATGTTTCAATATTTAAATCTACATTATGAATAATTCATCCTCACAGTTTAAAAAGTGTTATTACACAATTTTTTCGCACAGTAAATAATAAAGATCAAAAATAAACCAGCCACGCGACCAGCACGTCACGTGACAGGCTGCATCACCGTCCAATCACATCATGGACCTGCGGTTAACTTTCTCACACATCTATATTTACTGATTTATTTATTTATTATTTATTTTTATTCATTTTTTGACTGGAGGTCATATGAGTGTCGCTGCAGCAGCCTGAGGTAATGCAGCCTTTGCTATCTGTATTTTTTTTTTTTTTTTTTGAAAAAGGATGTTAAATACATTATCTATAATTACAGACATTCTGGGATACAAATGGTACTTAAGAGTACTTTTCTTTTTTATATGTTCAAGTGTGCATGTAGTGAACCCTCACAGGTTTCCTCTAAAAGTAATTTTGTACCTGAAATCATTATTAAAGAGCAGAGTACAGTCTAGTACCTTGAATTCTGAGCATGTGTTAGATAAATAACACAGTGAGTGTTTTTATAACAATATTATTTTACAACAGCTATACCAACAGCAGCAACAAAATACCACTGTTAAATAATTGTTATTTTTCTTATTATTACACAGCAAAAACAATACCACCAACACTATTAAATGCACACCAAATGCTACTTTATAACAATATTACACAACTGCAATACCACCAACAACAACACTGTTAAATGTCATACTATGTTATGTTTCATGACATAACACAACAACAGTACCACGTACAATGGCAATAACATAAAACTTAACACAGCGAATATTGTTTAATAACAATATAATCATAGAGCAACAATATTCAATAAATACATTTTTTATATTATCACGCAACAAAAACAATACCACCATCACAACTATTAAATGCCAGTGTTTTATAACAATATTATTACACAATGGCAATGTCACCAACACCACCATCAAAATAATAATGCTGTTAAATAAATAACACACCAAGTAATGTTTTATGATAAAATTATTACACAACAACAATAACAATACCACCAACAACAACAACAAGAAAATAACACTTTTACTAAGGGTGTGTTGGTTTATAACTATCATTACTGTAAAATAACAACGTTCATCAAAATACCAGTGGTTTATAATAATACTATTATACAACATTGTTAAATAAATAACGCATTGAGTGTTGATGCATAGCTAGTAATAAAAAATAACAATGTTAAATCAAATAACACAGTAAGTGTAGTTTTCATAGCAATATTACACAGCAACAACACTTTAAGTTTGGTTAATCCCTCGTGGGGATATCAAAGTGTTTAGAGCTACATAATGGTAAGAATAATAAAGATAGCAGCAATAATAATAATAATAATAATAATAATAATAATAATAATAATAATAAGGGTCGGTACGGTTGTGTGCACCATGAGAGCGCGAGAGAAGCAGTCCTCTCACGCGAGGGATTAAACGTGCGCTTGTACGCAGAGAGAGAGAGAGAGAGAGAGAGAGAGAGAGAGAGAGAGAGGTTGCACCAGTTGCTCGGTAGACGGCTTTAATAATGCGGCTTAACGCACGGAGTCCCGCACAAACCCCTCGCGCTACCATATGCACGTTGTACCGGCCTCGGCTCGCTCCATCTGTCAGAGCCACACACACACACACACACACACACAATCACACACACACACACACACACACACACACACACACACACACATACAGAGTCTCTATATGCTGCTCATCCCCGTCATGGAGCAGGAGACGGTTAAAATCCGTCACCAAGCTCAAAACTTAAAGCTCAAAGATTATAACAGATGCAAATATGAAGCTGAGGAGAGAAGCACGAGATTGGATTTAATAGATTGGATTAAAACGCGTCCCAGACTGTGAGGAGCCAATCAGATCTCTGTAAGCTACAGTTACTGTACAACTAATACACCACCTCTGATCAGCACAGAAAATACTGCACAACCGGAGCTATTTAAACATCATCATAAGCTACCAAATGTAAAATCTTGCTAATGTTCACATGCAAATAGCTAAAATTAGAGACGGAACCGATCCGATGCTCAGATCAGTATCAGTATCGGACCGATACCAGTGAAACTGGGTTTTTTTTTCTGATCCTGTTTTGAAACTTAAGATTTTTTTGTGAAACAACTGTATTCCTTGTTTAAGTTTGATTTATATTACAATTATCCTATTGTTAATAAGAAGTTTAACGCTGAGTCGTATGGATGTCGGCTGATCCTCCAGGTTTCATTAGCAGCATCAGGAAAGGACATTTGATATGGAGCCATCTCTAGCCACAGTGTAGGAGTTGAAGCTAAGCTGCACAGATTATAAATGATGAATTAGTTATTTAAATAAAACCATACGTATGCATGTATTTGATCTTAAACACGGATTACTATGGTAGTCTAAAGTAGACTCCAGATTTAACACACAAAATGATAAACCTCATGTACAGTTTCTGTTTATTCCGTAGGCTATGTTAGCACTGTTTAGCATTGCCTGGCTCTCATGAGCGTGTTTAGACTGTTTCTGGATTAGCTCTGTTTATCCAGAGATAGAAAAGTGTTAGGTCAGGTTTAGCTACCAAGAAGTGATTAGTGTTCATTTTATTCTCCAGGCTAAATCTGCCAGCAGCTAGCGACTGAAATCAACGCAGAAAGAAAGTCCGCTTCCTGGTGTTCGTGATCCGTTCGCTACATCTATGTTTGATCCATATTAATTTGTTAACTTGTTAACTTGTTAATCCATATTAACCAGAGCTCATGAGAAATTCGGACGAATGCTATAAGCACAAGGAGTTTGTTTCATATCAATGAATCTATAGCTCGGAAAATAGTCCAAGCTCTGACTCCGCCCCTTACTCCTGACGTACATTTGAATACGTGCTTATGCACATTCATGACGTATTTTCATGGGCGTTTTTTTTTTAATTAATTAATTTGTTTGTTTGTTTATTTATTTTAAGCTTTTTTGCTTGAGTGAAATTTTGTAGCACATCATTTGAGGATACTTTAAAGATAAACAAACAACCCTCAATGCTAAGATGTTTCTTTCACATGTAACTAGCTAACAAGTAGCTTTTCAACCATGTGACAAATGCGTTCCTTAAGGAATCTTTCTCATCCTAAAGTGTGTTTTTTTTTTTTGTTTTGTTTGTTTTTTTTAATCTTAATCCCTCTTTGGAGAATGGTTTGTGCTTTTTAGTAAAGCATTTTTTACACGATAGCCGACTTTAAATGGACAAATCACCTTCAATCGAAGGCCAACGAATATAAGGTAGCACATAACATTTACTTTATTGACGTTCTAGATCGTCATCATACAAATATATGTGTTAAAAAGACTTCCTGAGAACATTTTTTTTGTTTCTTCACCAGATGGATGATTACACTAATTAATTATTCCACTTCAATATCATTAAATCCCTGCTATAAGATTAACGTGGAACACAATAATGCACTCCTTAAGGGTTCCTCAATGTCCTAAAGTGCTTTTTAAATGCAATACTCTCTGAGAAAGCCATAATTCTGTTTACATAAAGGTACAGCAGGTCTTCATGCCCTCAAAATATAAACGAAAAGGTTGTAAGAATATCTAAAGAGCTTGGATGGAGATAGTCGTTATGATTATTATAAAAACGATGATGAATATTGTTTCTTGCTTACAGTCTTCTTTTAAATCTAATTTTATAGTTTAAAGAAGCTCAGTGTGCGCCTCATAAGGTCATGGTGGTGTCCGTTAATTGCTTTCAAAATGACGGCTGGGAAAATGACCGAAGTGTCTCAGAATAACAATTACAAAATAAAGTTAATCCTCGTCATGACCTACATACACTGACTCTCGCGCACACAGACACGCACACACGCGGAGGTTTATATGCTAATACAGTTAGAAGGGGGAGGGGCCATGCGTCACGCAGACAGATTGGATATAAATGAATGCAAAATGAATTTCTCCTTCACGATGTGAAGAGCGAGACTGAGCCAAGTGCAGAGTATTTACACAACACGTCTCATCAGTTCCTCACATCCGCCATTCTACAGGTTTTATTGATGTGCTAACTGATGAAGCAAAGGTCAGGGGTCAGAAACAGTCAGTTATTACACCTTTCTAGTACCTTATAAGACTGCTGAGCTGAGGTGGAACTACAGTATGTCACGCTATTATTCAAAGCACAAATGATACAATATCTCAAACATTAATGAGTAGATTCTAGAGAAATCTGTACCAAAGTAGAAATCATTTGTTTACAAATAAGTGGCCAAAGTAATGTAACCTGTTATGAAATATTTGGAGAGACATTTAAGAAAACACAACTTAACGTGCCACACTATTATGCAAACCTGTATAATAGCACTAAAAAAAAAAAAAATAGTAATTTTATGAACGTGGTTGTTAAAGAAACGCTGGAATTTGTTTAGGAAATGGTTTGAAATTATTTCTATGTAACAGTCCTGCATAAAAAGCTTGTACACGCTCCATGGTTAGATATGGCCGTCTGACTTTGTTAGATTCTGAATTTCTCTTGGTTGAATTCTTCTTGCCGATTTTGAGACGGCATCCCGCAGTTTGAAGAAAACTCATGTCCAGAAGAATAAATGTTTTGCTTGATGATACAAATGATGGTTCCCAATAGGGTTTAACGTGGGTGAAGATGATGGCCACTCCATCAGCGGCCATTTTCTGAAGCCCGAATTCTTTCGTCTTGGCAGCATGTGATGGAGCGTTGTCATGCTTGAATATCATCTTGTATCATCTTTATACCATGGCACAAAGTTGTTTTTTAGAAATTCTGTATAGGAATCTGTGGTCAGTTTCACACCTTCTCCACCCCAGAACATCACACCACCAGCCCCTTCCTGACGCCTCGGTGCGAGAGGACGAGGTCTATCATTTCTGATCCGACCCTTGCTCCATCCATCAGGTCCATCAAGAGTTGCTCATCACTCATCATTCATCTCCACGTATTTCCGCGATCATTGCACACGCTTCACTTTGTGTAAAGTCAGATATACAGCCTCCACTGAAGGCCAACCACATTGTCCAATCTGGTTAAGTGTCCCGCACCTTGTTGAAGATGATACACCACTGGCATCAGCCTATCAAATATCAAAGGATTCTCCATCATCACTGGATAAAAAAGGAAGAGTTTACGTTTTGAACCAACTTTCATTTTCCCTTTATCTGACCTTTTCTGGCCTGCATCAGATCCTGCCACATGCTTCTCGATGGTACGATGGTCTCTGCCAGTCATCTTCGCAATATCCACTGCTGACTTGCCATCACCCAAGTCCTTAATGATTATTAAGTCCTTCTTGCATCCCATAATAACACATTTTCTGTGCAACTGGCGTAAAACCATGGCACAACAAATTTGCCGTGAAAAGTACAAAAGTGGCAGTAGCTCTTAAGCATGAGGTCCAGCGCTTAATGAAACGTTCGCAGCTGATGCAGATAAATGCGATCGAAGTATAAAAACGGGAAGCTATCATGAAAGAACTCAAACACTTTTGCGTAATTGCGTGAACTTACTGTAGTTATTAAACATTTCCAGGTTCTTATATGACTGAGATGAACTAGTTATTAGACAGCTGACTAAAGAGGATGTGAAATATTAAAATGTCAAAAGTAAAGAAGTTTCAAAAAACTAATCTCAAGACTAAAATTCAAGCTGCCGTTTTTATTTACTAGTAGTTCAGTGAAACATTGATCTATTATTTGCTCCATTGGTGTTCCTAAACGGTAGCTCCAGTCTATTTCACCCAAATCCTTTGTATACATCCAATTTTAGTTGCCACAAGTCACAGCTTTCCCTCAAAGCGCCGACACTGGAGGCTCCTCCCATCAACTGCAGAAAACTTCCCCATATCAACGATCACACGGATTTTTTTTATTCTGTAGAAACAATTTTTGGATTGTATTTTTGACTTGTTAGCTACATTAACCTCGTAGCTCTAGTGCAAGATTAAAGACGCAAACCTCCGACACTAAACACGTCATGGCTCATCAGTCTCATTCAGGATAAGGCAAAGTGTGCGGATCTGATTTTCCACTGAGCCGTTTCTTGATCTCTCGTCAGTTCGTAGCGTTTCTGTAGAAATCCAGATGCACACAGATGGATTAATACTTTAAGATATTGATGGAAAATTAACGTTCCCTCTTACCGCCCCGAATAAGATAAAAACTCAAATGTTAACGCAGCACTAATGCATTGGGAGTGATTAATTCAACACAGCCTAGTTCAAACAAATAGTCTGATCCAGTTTCTTTTTTTTTTTTTACTCCACTTTTAGCGCTTCTGCTCCATCCTTAGGCTATCCAATATTGTTGTAGTAGTAATGAAATGGGTTTGTAATGAATTGAGAACACAATTAGGCAGTGAGGACAAATGAACAGCTAATTTAATAATTAAAAGCCTTTTTAAACACAGATTTAAGTTTATTCATTTATCCTTTAGACCACTGAAGCTCATTTAGACTCTGACACATGAGCATGTGCACTTAAAAGGATGTACTAAGTGCCCACACACACACACACACACACACACACACACACACACACACACACACTTGAGATTAACCCTGTAAGCAGCTGAGGTTAGATAAACAGATCAAGACAACAGATTCAGTGTTAAGTGATGAATCGGACATTAACTGGATAAAACTGCGTAAAAGATCCGAAAGCATTTATAACTTCATTATTAAAATCCTACAAAGTTTGGAAGTGTTCAGAGAGAGACCAAAATCGGCTCACAGTGTGTTCCACAGATCAATAATCCTTGATTTCTCACCATTTCAGTCGCTCATTATAAAGCTTGTTAATGAGTAGATATTAATGAAGCTTTGAGTTCAATACAGCGAGATTGAAAGACCCGCACATTAAAGGTGCAATAAGCGATTTTTAAAATTTCTTACTAGTACAAAAAACATGTAGAAAACGCCTAAAAAATGGTTTAAGCATGCGCTCAGCACAAAAGTTTCACTCGGTTGAGAAAACCTGTTCGGAAAACCGCATCACGGCCCAGAATGGTCCTGCTGTCAGTCATTTTATAGGCACTCCCCAACATCCCGTTACTCCGCCCATATCTCGGTCTGAAATCGGCATGTGCAAAAAAACCGCTCTGTGCTTAACAACAATCAGACCAGAATAAACACTGGCAGTGCTTTTTCCAAGATGGTGTCATTTATTATAGGTGACGCAGAATTAGCGACATTGTTCCAAACGCGATCTGTATAAATCAAATAACTTTTTATTTATTAAAACAGGACAGACATGTGAGCATTCTCCTAAATCAGTAGGAACTAAATTTAGTTTGTTTACACTGTTCTAACTCGGCTGGATATCCCTGTGCAACTCTAGTTAAAGGCTCTGGGGGTTGAAAAAAACATTCGAATTGTATTTATGTAAACTTGTTTAATTGTTAGAAACCTAATCTTGACCTAATGCAACTTTAAAGAAAATCTCTTGAGAACTTTTTGATCGTCAACCAGACTATGGCTGAATACTGTACATACTAACATAGTACTTTAAATTGAAACGCTAACATTTTGTATGCCAAGTAAAGGAAATGACGTAAACCGATGCAGTTATGTTTATTTTTCCGGTGATGTCGCGCTGTTGTAGTTAACGTGTAAAAATGTTGGCTTGAAACATGAATATGGTTGATAGAGTAAATTAGATTTGCTATAAAAATGACCTCATGGATCTCAATATCTTTGCCATTATATGCCGTATAAACAAATAGGAAAGATCTGCTCCTGAGATTCTACTTGCACTGATTTTATGTTAAAACACTAACTGGGAAGTTAAACAATACATTTATTCACAGGAGCTGGGAACAGAAAGCGCCAGCTGAGCCACGATTTCAGTGGCAAAAGCCTAAAACTTTAGCTGGACAGCTGGTGGAGTACAGTGCAAACCGTCAAACTATTAAAGACCATCTCAGACATCGAAACGGATCAATAAGCAATTCGATAAGCTCAGTAGGTACAGTAGAGACGGAATCGACGGAGGTTAAATCCCTAATAAGTAATCCTCAGTCCAAATCCAAGCTTGCTCAGGATTAGCTACGAGTTCACTGACCCAGATCAGGATAATAAAGTGGTGTGTAACGGTGCAGCTCTGCAGCTGTTCCTCGCTAGCTAGCTACACATATTAGCTGCGATAGTAAAAAAAAAAAAATGCTACCAGATTTAATGTTTAAACTTTTTAACAGTTCCATTGGAGTAGGTTCCAGAAGATTCTAGTGTTCACGCAATTCTCCAATTCAATCGTGACAGTTTCTCAGAAGCGAAGTGCAAGCGCATTCACGTGACGTCCCGATTCCGCTCCTCGAACATCACAATATGTTGGCGTCATGTGCTCACCATCATCTAGAACGTTCCCCTTGAGGAACCTCAAGAACTTTCTGGGTTTGTTTTTATATTCCAGTTAGTACCTCCTGGTGGCTTTAAGGTCAAGAGCTAAATAAAATGCGCAATAAAAATGCCAAACAGGTTACGAAGGCCTGAGAGTGAAGCTTGTAAAAGTACTCCTTTCTCTATCTACTTCTGGTTTCACATCTCCAGGAGTTTAGCGCTTCTTTGCGATGCCCAGTTCCACAACCATCTCCTGCGTGAAAATTGAGGTCAACAGAAGCTCTAATGTTTTTTTTTTATTTGGTATAATTTATTTCAAGGTACGGGGGCCTGGCAAACGTATTTAAATTAGGATGTTATCAGGGATAATATATTCACCACCTCTAAGATAAGAATAAATCAAACGCTCCAGTACGCTCAGAGGGTGTACACAACACCACGCTGTGCTCGACTGATGCAGGAGTCCATGAGGAAAAACTGTAATGAATACGACACGGTTTGTGTTTGGGGTTATATTAACTCAAAGTTTTCTACTTTAAAATGATGTTATTTAACATATTTATTACGACAAGTAACACAGAACTTCACACAATATCTGAGCACTTTTGTTCTACAGGATTCCCATCAGCGCGAGCGTCGGTGAGGAAGAACCGAAACACTCCGTGTCGTGCCGTTATGGGAAAATCGTCAACAACGTGGTGCGATGAAGCGGAGTCCCTGTTACAATTCCAAAGTGGATCGTTTTCCAGTAACGGCGCTTGTTTCATTCCTCTTCCACCGCAGCAAGTTGCCGACGTTTACGATTTTCGAATGACGGGTCTTTTGTGTCGCTATGGAAACTAGTTAGTTCCGGTTCTCACTCGTGTTATAGCAGCTGTATCTTTCTTTAAGTTTGTAAGACAAAAAACACAGCTTGTAAAGTTCCTGAGAAAGTGCAGAAAGCATAAAGTCCTCTGTCCTGAAGATGCTTTACTTCTGACTTCTGTAAATGGCAAATAAACGTCTGTTTACGGAAAACGTCACCATACGTACGACTTTAACCCGTCAATGTGGAGCGTCAGCTGTACACGTCCCTGTGAATGAGGTGTTACCGTAGAAACCATAACGTACTAGAAGGAGCACTTTAACACAAACCTGTGATTTGAGTGATGAATGATCTCCGTGAACTCTGTTTAGAATATTAATCAACACCTTCCGACCAATCAGATTTGAGGAAAAAGGTGACTCGCTCAACATAGGAAAGCGCTATTCTGTCATTAGATGTAATGCGATGTGAGTGTGTGCTGTGAGATTCGCTGGTACTTAAAAGTGTTTGTGAGGTGTGTGTGTGTGTGTGTGTGTGTGCGTGTGTGTGTGTGTGTGTGTGTGTCAGAGCCCCTCAGGCCTGTACCGCAGGGCGGGATTAGCTGTTATGTTCATTCAGCACAAAATGGATTCCGATATCAGACAGAACAGGGCAAGAGGTCTCCTTCTCTCTCTCTCTCTCTCTCTCTCTCTCTCTCTCTCTCTCTCTCTCTCTTTCTCACACACACTCACACACACACACACACACACCTTCTCTCTTCTTACTCACACACTCAAACCTCGTTCTCGTCTCCCACTCTCATACACATGTTCTCTTGCTCTTTGATCGTCTAATTCCTTTGTAATCTGTTAAACGCAGTCGCTTTGTTTATACTCTGTACTTAATCAGAGGCCAAAGTGGAGGCGAAGGAGAATCACTGATCCGATCCAGTCCCGAGACTGGTGAGACAGGGGAGAGATGGAGACAGATGGACACAGAGGAACAGACAGAGATGGAGAGGGAGACAGGGAGTCAGGGAGAGGGAGACAAGGAGATGGAGAGGGAGACAGGGAGTCAGGGAGAGGGAGACAAGGAGATGGAGAGGGAGACAGGGAGTCAGGGAGAGGAAGACAAGGAGATGGAGAGGGAGTCAGGGAGTCAGGGAGAGGGAGACAAGGAGACAGAGAGGGAGACAGGGTGTCAAGGAGAGGGAGACAAGGAGATGGAGAGGGAGACCGGGAGAGAGAGGGAGACTGGGAGAGAGAGGGGGAGAGTGAGGGAGACAGGGCGGGAGAGGGGGAGAGTGAGGGAGACTGGGAGGGAGAGGGAGAGAGTGAGGGAGACAGGGAGACTGGGAGAGAGGGAGAGAGGGAGACTGGGAGAGAGAGGGAGACAGGGAGAGAGAGAGAGGGAGACTGGGAGAGAGGGAGAGAGGGAGACTGGGAGAGACAGGGAGAGAGAGAGGGAGACAGGGAGAGGGAGACAGGGAGAGGGAGACAGGACACAGCATGGATGAGTGTGATGGTCTGAGGGACATCAGGCTTCCTATTAACACTTTGTTTTTGTTTTCTCAGCAGGTCAGGAGACATACAGGTGTAGAAACCTCCACTTAAAACATGCCTGTGTATTTTTTGATAATTATGAGATGATCCTAATTTCATCATTCATAAAGTCATAATTATGAAATAGAAAGTCCATTTTGAGATACTGTCATAATTATGAAATAAAAAGGAATAATTATATCAAGTAATAATTTCAAGGCATCATAATTAAGATATGAAGTTAATTTTGAGATCCTCTCATCATTGAGATATAAAAAGTCATAATTTCAAGACACCAAGTCGTGATTGCGGTAACAAGTCATAATTTTGAGATACTATCTCAAAATTTTCAAATATTAAGTCATAATTTCCATCCATCCATCCATTATCTATAGCTCTTTATCCGGGGGAAGCTGGAGCTAATCTCTGCAGACTTCGGGCGAGAGGCGGGGTACACCCTGGGCAGGTCGCCAGTCCAACACAGGACAGTCATAATTTTATGATCATAAAATCAAAATTTCAAGATACTGTCTTATGAAAATCAAAAGAGTAGACTCATCCTTCCAACAATACTGACACTGTCTCAAAATGATTACTTCTCTATCTCGCCAATAACAATTATAACATATTATCTCAACATTATGACTTGCTTTCTGATAATTATGACTCCGTATCTCAACATTGTGACCTGCTTTCTAGCTTTCTTTTTTAAGTGGTGGAAACAAGCTTCCAATTAAGATTAAGATCAGGCAACACTAATGGGACAAAAGCTCAACACACCAGTAACGGTCTGAGATCTGTATCTCTCCTGCTGATTAACACCAAGTGTGCAAAGACTGAGAGTGTTAAAGACTGTGCCACCTGAACAGCTTCATTCCCCGGGCCATAACTCTCTCACACACACTGAAAACACTCCAATATTCCTCCTCTGAGACAACACACACACACACACACACACACACTTCCTCTCTCTCTCTCTCTCTCTCTCTCTCTCTCTCACACGTACACACATTCATAAACTCATCATATACCTGAACACACCTACTGCACGTTTCATCCTGGGCTTTATCTGTGTTCTTTTAGTTCTTGTGTTTTATTGGATTTCGGTTTAAATGTCTGTAATTAAAGCCTCCGAATCTCATTCATATCCTGAGTTCATAAAAAAAATCTACTCTATCTTTATTAGAGACACTTTCCAAAGAAATAAAGCACAAAAATAGAAATTCTAAGTAAAAACCTTTTATATACTTCACTCTCAACTACTCCGGAGCTTTCCAGTGGTCATGCTCTTAACTAGATAACTCGCAGCACAGTAATAAATCCTAAAACAAGCTTTAACACAATCATAAAATCATATAATACATACGTTTTAGTTTGGTAAAAACACATACGTGTAATATCACACATCCACTGTACGGATAACATGAGGAAATGCAAAGCACCTAATTGTATCATATAAATAAGTAAACAAAATTAAAACGCTCATTAAAAAAACAAGCTCTACTGTTTTTCAAGATCTAAATATTTTTTGCGACTCCCTAATCCATATTTATGATATTTATTACTTGATATTTAAAAAAAATTGTGTGTGTGTGTGTGTGAGAGAGAGAGAGAGAGAGAGAGAGAGCGAGAGCGAGAGAGAGGGAGGGAGGGAGTGTTGTGGAAGAATGTGGTTTGTAGGTTATACATGTTCTTGTGGTTATATAAGTAAAATTATATTATTCATCTGGACACGCCCATTAGCCTGAGTCACTGTCTGCTCGTCCAATCAGAATGAGTCGTGCTTTGTCACTGCAACACACACACACACACACACATATATATACATGGACACACACAGGGGTTGTGTGACCACAACCACAATCCACTGACATGCACGCGCGTGCACACAAACTCACACACACTCACACACACACACACACACACACACACACACACACCCCATGCTCATAAAATCTTAATAACACTTTTCATCCATCAGTCATAATGACGTTTACTATTAAAAAAAAATCCACATCAACCTTACAAAAATCACAAACACATCTTTAAAATACACAAAACAACCCCGCTCACCACACACACACACACACACACACACACACACACACACACACACAGACGAAAACCCTTTCAAAAGGAGCAAGGGGAAATAAACAAAGGTGTGAACGCGAGCCTTTGACTCCGCTGGGAATTTTACTATTCTGCACTTCTCTGCTCCTCTCATCCCTCGCTTCCCACAATCCTTTGTGCTCGGCATAAAGCTGCTGATTATGAAGCCCAGAGCAGCGAGACTCTCCTCGGCTGTCAATCAAACGCTAACCTCCACACACACACACACAGTCTTTCTCTCTCTCACAGACACACACACACACACACGTCTGCTGCACTCATATGCACGTTATGTTACTATAGGAACATTTACATGTACACAGGAATACTTAAACACACACAACCCCACACACACACCCTCTGACTGGGGTCAGACTCCACCCAGCCCTCAATCTCCCACCGAGATCAGATTCTAGATATCAGTTGTAGATGTGTGGATGCCGCAGGGTCAGTGAATCAGGGCGGGGTTGGGCAATAGTGTTCCTGCCCCGGCCCTTAGCGCTCCTGCTACGCTCTTTAGCAAAACGTTTATCCTCAGGTTATGCCAGGAACACAGCGTGCACCACTTCCTGCTTCCAAATCCGCCATTTTAACAGCCCCTGATCATATAAGTAGCTTATCTTAGATTGGCTTGGATTAGTTTATCTCAGATTAGATTACACTATATAATAATCTAGTGGCATCTATGAGCTGATTCTGGATCAGAGGCGAGTAAAATGAGTTACAATGTGTTATTTACACTAGTAACACCACGGCAGCAATTCACACATTCACTGGCGCTATATTCATGAAGAAACATTTGCTAAGCTGACTAGCTTGCTGGCGGACTTTAGCACTAGGCTAATATTTCTAAACGATTGTATTGTCATTAAAACCGGTAATCTTTAGCCAAACTGATCGGATCATCAGATGTAACTGTTAAAGCAGGGCAGAACCAGCATGTGCTAGACCTGTGTTAGGACTCATCTGATTCAACTTTATTCAACTTAAAACATTGATTTCTGTTGCCATGTTTGCGGAATACAGCCTGTGACGCTGCGTTCAAACTAGACACTCGTGTCGCTTGTTGTTTGTGGGCGTGACCTGTATAAATATCAACCTATAAAATCTGCCATCAAAGGTGAGCTGGTTAGTTACAAAAGTATGTTAACAGTATGGCATTAGTTAGTTAGTTATTAGCTAGTTTTTGAATATTTGTTTTTGTTAAATTAGTTAGCTTGTTAGGTTTTTTTTTAATTTAGCTAGTACATACATTGACTAGCTACTTAATAGGTTTTTTTTGTTTGTTTTTACATAGCTTATTAAAGTACCTAGCTAGTGAAGATTTGAATACTATTTTCTTTTTCTTTTTTTTTTAGCTAGCTAGTTAGGTTCTGTCATTTGGGTGGTTAAATTAGCTAGCTAGCGTCGTAATTTGATGAATTTGAATGAAATGACCTAGCTATTTAAGCTTTGTAATTTCGTTAGTTAAATTAGCTAGCGAACTGGGTATATTATGATCCTTCAGCTCCTTCTTACTCGCTTTGTTCTGAGATTAGATTAGATTAGCATTAACAGTACTAGCATTGCATACTCACCGGACACACCAACAATCTCTGCTACCGCCTTCCGAGATTTATTTTTCTTTGTAACATTTCTGGACATGTTTAATAGGACAGGATATGATGAAACCACAGTTATAAGATTGTCCTCCGTTTTTGTGGGAAATAATTAGAGACGTGTCTCAGATTAAGTGCTATAAATATACAACTCGACTTTTCTGTCATTTCTTAAATAGAATCTAAGTGACAGGTAGGTACTGTATATAATTTATTCAGATAACCTCACTACACACACACACACACACACACACACACACACACACACACACACACCTCAAAGCGGAACAGCGGCCTTTTTTTTTCTACCCGAGGTTCACCCGTAGCTCAAGCAGCCTGCTATGAGGTTTCCATAGAAACAAATCTGTCCTGCAGCCTAGGTAATCCACATGAGCGGTACAGCACTGTCTCTGTGTGTGTGTGTGTGTGTGTGTGTGTGTGTGTGCGTGTGTGTGTGTGTGTGTGTGTTTGTGTCTGACGTAGTGCAGATGGGTAAATGTCGGGAGGAGAGGGACTCTGACCTGCCAGGAGAGTGATATTAATATTCATCCAGCATCTCAATCACACACACACACACACACACACACACACACAAAACTCATCAGAAAGCAAAAATATGGAGTAAACTGAAGTGTAACTAAACTAAACAGGGGTGAAAAATACTCGAGTAATTCGTCTTCGTTACTGTACTTGGTGCTACTCTGTACTTTTGCTCGAATACATTTCCAATAGAAAATAATTCTTTACCGCGTACATTATAACTTTGACCTTTAAAACACTCCTTCCGAATCTGAAACTCCACGAGACGTCGTTCCATCTTACACATTCCATGCCTTCCATGTGCAGATGAAATTATTGGCCTTCAAATTCACCATCTAGCTAAATAAGTATGTTGAACTACCTTTTGGAAATCTCAGATTTGCTTGATAAGTTTAATGACTTCAATTTGCCAGCTAGTTATGTTTTGTACATTTAAACGAACTAGCTAGTTAAGTTTGCACATTAACTCGTTAAATTTGCTAGCTAGTCAGGATTTTTCCACCGATTTTCCATCGAAAAAAAACATTCGCTTTCTAGTTAAATTTGCACTAGATAGTAGATTTTTGTCTTCATAATTCTCTTTTTTGAGTAATTGAGTAAGATTCTGACAAATTGGACTTAAGAATGATTTCTCTGCACTTTTTTCACCCCATCGGTGGTTCACATCAAAAGATGAGAACATTGTACTTCACGTTCCACATAAAAAAACGGAATAAAAATTCACAGGAGCATGTTGAAGAAAACTATCTTTACATCTGAAAAAGTTTTATCTGTTGCTAACACTACCTTATTCACACTATTCAACTAGCTAGCTACATTTGTGTGAAGGAGCAGGATATTTAATCTAATAAAAATGTAAATGTGTTTAAATGTAGATACATTTAAAAAAAAATGGAATAATTTGATTAAAAGTTTGAAAATTGATCTACGTAGAGTTTCCCTGTACTCTGTATTCCAACCTGAACATGCGATATTTTACACAATTAATGCATATTAAAATGTAGATCTTAATCAAAGTTCTTCAACAAAATCAATTCACAACATGAATAATCAATAAAGCTCATTTTCAGTGATATACGTACATAAGGGTCTATTATACAGCATGAATTACATCAAAACGGATTCACATTGTGGTCTAAATTTAATTTATTAAAAAAAAATCCCCAAAACCCATATTTAACAATTTTAATTCACTGTAAATCTTCTCTTACAGTACAAGCATGATGGAATTTGGATAGTAACTGCTAGAAGTATTGAAAAACGTGCTCGAATTTTTTAATTTGTTCCTAAATCACAAACGTTGAAATTTATTTGTGTTAATGAAAGTGATGTACATTGAATAAAACGGAATAAGAAATAAAGTAACGAATAATAAAACAGGCAGATAAACACACGGCAACAAAAAGTCACTCAAATCTGTAGCACAGAGTAAGCTTTGCTGGTGGTTGAGTTCCGTTATATGACATTTAAAGATTTTGCGCTAAAATGAAAAAAAAAAAAAAAATGTAAACACATTTATGTTTGTGTAATTCAGTATAAAATTGAGCTACCATGCAATACTGCTGTCTCTTTACAACAGTCACAAAAAAAAACCTCGCAACTTTGATCACTTCTTTGCCAAGCGGACCGGTTGTGTTCCCTGGTCATCACTTTTCCATGCTAATGCTAGCTCCGGTCCCTGTGCTAGCGGTAGCCGTCCTCCCTGAGCCTGGCACTTTGATGGACAGCTGTGTAGTTCTGGCCCAACTCCAACCGCGCAGATTACTCATGCAACTAATCTCCCATGATGCCCCGCGGCCAAGCCGGGGCCTGCTGCGCCTCTGCTCTTCATCAATATGCATGAGCATGCTAATGAGCCAAAAAAGCGCACAGGTGAGCTAGCTCAAAGAATCCGACACAACAGAGCAGCCTAATTAGCATAATTAGCAACCCACACGAGCGGGGTCCAAATATCATAATGACGGCAAGAGCGCTAACCCGCGCTCATCGCAATTACTCACAGTATGCTAACGTCCTGCGACTCGGCCTCGGAAGACGCGGGTCCAATTAAAACCGTTACAAACCCGTGCGGCGGCCATGTTGGAACACGGCGACAGATCGAGCTATAGTGTTAGCGCTGCGATGTTAGCGTCCAACATTTTTGACAGTCTGACACGCTTCTTGTACTTGTATGTTCGATACAGGAAACAGGAAATAACACGCATGCAACGTTAACATCACACGCACACACACGAGTGCAGGCCTCCTCTGCTGAAATGAGTTTATACAAGGTGACAGGTTCTCTCTCTTCGCACCGTGCTCTCTCCCTCTGCAGGCGCACTTCAAACACACACTTGTTGTGTTGCGGGATGATAAATAGCAGCAGCTGCAGATAGTGTGTGTGTGTGTGTGTGTGTGTGTGTGTGTGTGATAACAAGCGCTTCATGATGCCTGTTGGCTCTGAACTCTCATAGCTGATGCATTGTGTGGAGCTAACGCGCTAATTGAGTGAGGTGAAGCCGTGTGTGTGTGTGTGTGTGTGTGTGGTAAGAGCGGTGGCACTTCGAACCAGTTCAGACCGGATAACGGTGTCACTCTTAGCCGCAGTGCAGGATCAGAAGATTTCCAGACCCCATCAGACGATTCAGAAAAGATTCTGTTTATATCCTGCGGGAAAAGCCGCCCTGCGTTTCCTCTTCTTTTCTTTCGGCGCATACCAAAACCAAACATAAATGCAGAACAGTACAATATTGAACTGAACTGAGTGCTAGTCAGCTAGCTAGCAACATGATGTCAGCTACTCACACACACCTAGCAATGGATAGCAACTGTTAGCTAGCTTTCACCATAAAACGGAGCAATAAAATAGAGACGATGTTTAAAAAGACTCGATTGAACAGATTGCTAATGAGCTAACATGCAATGTGATGCTGGCTAAACACACACCTGGTGATGGTTAGAAATTCCTAGCTAGCTAAAACATTCCAGATTACGTCGTAGCATTTCTATAATTGACATTTTTCCAAAATATAAAGGCAGAGGAATGTTTAAAAGGAATCGATTGAACAGATTGCTAGTTAGCTATACGCAATGTAATGCTAGCTACTCAGACACCTAGCGATGGTTGGGAATTGTTAGCTAGTTTAAAAATTCCAGATTATCCTTTATCTTTTCACCTTAAAGCATCCGATTCTTATTGTTTTGCGCTGAACAAAGAACAAGCTGACTTCAGATTCCCCGCTTGAAGAGTCGCTAGTCAGTACTCGCGTGGAACCTTCCAGAACCTTTTACTTTTACAGTAAGGGGTCAGACCTGCTTTATACTTTGAGGGTCGATGAAGAAAGGAATCCACACACAGTTCAACATGATTGTAGGCTTATTCCTGAAGCTACCTGAAGAAATAAAGAGAGCGAGACGAGTTACATACGCCAAAATAAAAAAAAATATTGTTTCAAAAACCCCGAGCTGATGTAATAATAAGGTAAAGATGAGGGGAAGCTCCGCGCTCGTCTCTTCCTCGTTTCAAACACGGCCTTGTTCTTTTCCCGAACACGTCTCTATTCCCGAATAAAGTCTCAATCCGAAATGAAGCCGAGCGTCGCTCCTAGTTAGAGCAAAACACACACTGTTAGAAACACACAAATAGAAATTTTTTGAAGTTTTTAGCATGGAGGACGGTGTTGGAGAAAGAGAGAGAAAGAGAGGAGGAAAGGAAAGAGGGAAGAATAGGAGAAGGAGGAAGACAGCAGAGCAGGAGGAAGGTGTTCCCTCGAGATTCCCCTCCATTAATTGTGAAGTGAAGGTGCCCTCGGGGCAACACAAGGGAACGGCATTAAACCAGCCGGCAGCCAGGCACTCTCTTTCACTCTCACACACACACACACACACACACACACACACACACACACACACACACACACACACACACACACACACACA
>JAQQZR010000012.1:26741078-26770586 GCA_030068235.1 Notoglanidium macrostoma | reverse complement strand
GTGTGTGTGTGTGTGTATGTGTGTGTATGTGTGTGTATGTGTGTGTATGTGTGTGTATGTGTGTGTATGTGTGTGTGGGAAAGAGAAAGGAGAGAGCAAGAGAGAGGGAATGACAGACAGAATTTGTCCACTAGAGGGAGCACTGAGAATGCTGTTTGACCTCTTTCTGTGTGTGTGTGTGTGTGTGTGTGTGTGTGTGTGTGTGTGTGCACTGGAAGTCTATTCTCCACACCAGGCTCTGATGGATGAAGACATATAGTGTGACTGGAGTGTGCATGGAGCAGTGAACACACATTAGCACACTAGCTGAAGTGCACTTGGTAGAAAGCACTTGACTCAGTAAGAGATAGATTGAGACTGAGCGAGAGAAAGATAACAGAGGGACAGACATAGAAAGACAAATATTTTGATATAGAGAGAGAGATAGAATGTGCAAAAGGAAAGACAAAGAATTGGCGATATGGAACAGTACAGAGACTGACAGACAGGTAGACAGTGAGACGGCAAAGGGACAGACCAAAAGATGGATAGGTGGAGATTGGGAGAAGACAGATAGGAAGAGATTCAGACAAAGAGAGACAGATAAAAAGATGGCGAGACAGATCAACAGTGCGATAGAAAGAGAGACATAGAGAAAGGTAGAGATGGATAGAGGGTGCAATAAAACTGAGAGAGAATAATAGAGGGACGGAGAGATGGATAGAGAAGCAGGTCGACAGCGTAATAGAAAGAGAGAGATATTGTATATGGAAAGATAGACAGATAGATGTTGCAAAAGAAACAAACTAAAAATCAGACAGATAGACTGAGAGAGAGAGAGAGAGAGAGAGAGAGAGAGAGAGAGAGAATAGCTTAATATACAGAAACTACCAGGCAGATGGACAGAGAAACAGGGAGAGAAAGAGAGACCGATACAGAGCAATGGAGGCAAACAGAAAGAGAGAGACAGATAGACAGACAGACTGCAAAACAAAGAGAGCCTGAGAGATGGACAGACAGAGACAAACCGATAGATAGAAAGAAATAGTGACAGAGGAAGAGCGGCATGATGGGAGACAGAAAGGTAGAAAGCCGGGGTGATGGACAAAGAGAGACAGATCAACAAAACAGAGATACAGATTAAGGAAGAGAGGCAAACAGAAAGACAGGGAGGGAGACAGAAAAAGAAAGCTACAGAGACAGACAGGTAGAGAGCCAAAGACACAGAAAGATAGGACAAAATCCAGGGAGATAGACAGGTAGAAAGTCAAGGAGAACAATGGGTAGGAAGAGAGATGGATAGACACACATAGAGACACCAACAAAGTGGGAGACAGACAGCGGGATAGAGAGACAGCGGGATAGAGAGACAGACAGCTAGAGAGATACACAATGTCACAATAAGAGACAGAGACCGACAGATAAGTAAGAAAGCAAGACAGGAAGACAAAAACACAAATGTAGATAGACAGATAAACTTGTAGAGAGAAAGACAGGAAGATAGATGAATAATCAGACAGACAGTCTAGGGCTGTGTGCAAAGTGTGAAGTGCACTATTGAAGTGCACACTTTGCGGATGTGTTTCAATCCACGTGTGTGTGTGTGTGTGTGTGTGTGTGTGTGTGTGTGTGTGTGTGTGTGTGTGTGTGTGTGTGTACATGGTTGTAGCCCTAGTTTCTGTGGGATGGTGGGTGTAAAGCGGGTTGCCGGGGGCGACTGCGATATGAAAGGTGCCTAATGAAGCACTTAGCACCGAAGGCCCCGCCCGCCGCTGCGTCAAACCTGATTGGCCGACGGGAGGCCTAATGCGAGCCGAGCGGCCTTTTGTTGCTCGGCGACGAGCCCTGAGGCAACGCCCCAACCCTGACCCCTCCCTTCCACCTAATCACCATGGATACGATGTGACAACTTAGCAGGACTGTGTGTGTGTGTGTGTGTGTGAGTGGGTCAGTGTGAGTAAATGAGAGTATCTGTCTCTGTTTCTGTCATACCTGTCTCTCTCTATCGGTCTCTCCACCCGTCTCTCTCTGTCGGTCTCTCTGTCGGTCTCTCTATCGGTCTCTCTGTCAGTCTCTCTTTCGGTCTCTCTATCGGTCTCTCTGTCGGTCTCTCTCCCCCTGTCTTTCCCCATCGGTCTCTCCCCAACCTTTTCTCTCCACCTGTATCTTCTATTGGCCTCCCTATCTGTCTCTCCATATTGGTGTCTCTCCACCAGTCTCCCTCTATCAATCTCTCTGTTGGTCTCTATCAGTCTCTCTCCACCCGTCTCTCTCTATCGGTCTCTCTCTCTCTACTGGTCTCTCTCATCAGCCTCTCTCTGTCTTCTCACCTTTCTTTCTTTTTTCTCTTCGCAAGACTTTTTCACTCATGTTCTCACACTTTTCCTCTCTAACTTCCTCTCCATTTCATTCTTTCTTGTCATCTTTCTTCCTCCCTTATCTTTCCATTCCAACTTTTCTCAATCTGACTCTACTCTTGTCTCTCTCTTTCACCTCTCTTTCTAGTCATCTTTTCCTTTTTTCTCTTTCCATTTTCAAACCACTTTTCCTCTCTCACTCATTCTCACACCTTTTCCTGTTTTTTTTGTTTTCTTTCACTCCTTTCCATTTTTATCTTTCATTCATTATTCTTGCTGTTTCTCTCTCTTACAGTCGCTCTTTTATTATTTTTCTCTTTCCACATTTTACCACTTTTCCTCTCACTCATTTTCAGTTTGTCTTTTGCGGTGTTTTTTTCTTTCTCTCGCGATGTGAAATATGACTAATAGTTATAGAAGGAATAAAACACTGTGGGGACATGCTGTTACAGGAAAATAATCAGCTCCACTGTTAGAAAACTGTTCCCATCCTGTAGTTAAATGTTTTCTTCTAACAGCACGACTCTGAACTGTTTATTCCCAATGGTCATTTTTAATTTATTATCGAACAAGTCATGCTTTTTATCTTTTTATTGTTACATTTAACGTTACATAGCGTTTTAAAAATCTGTTTATTATTAGCCTTAGCGAGCATGAGAGAGTGTGAGTGTGAGTGTGAGTGTGAGTGTGAGTGTGAGTGTGAGCGTGAGTGTGAGCGTGAGCGTGAGCGTGTGTGTGTGTGTGTGTGTGTGTGTGTGTGTGTGTGTGTGTGAGACTGTGAGAGAGACTGTGAGTGAGAGGGCAGGCCTGAGAAGCTCCTGAGCCGCATCGCAGGGCACAGGAGTGGAAAATTGAAGTCATCAAGAGCCCGACTAACGACTCTGAAGAAAAGACGAGTAGAGCGGAGGACAGTAAAAGAGGAGGGAATGGTCCACTCCGTCACGAGAGACGGACAGAACGACACTCGTTTATCTGAGAGAGGGCGAGAGAGACGCACCGTGTTTTATGGTTATTGTGCTGCGACAGGGACGGACGCTTGAAATGTTCTCCGATTCTCTGCAAGCAATTATTTTCTATCGTCCACAGACACACACACACACACACACACACTCACACAGGTTATACGTTCTTGTTCTTCTCTGGAATCCATCTTTGGGATTGATGGTTATTTGCTTACTGGCATTAGATTTTATAGTGGGGTTGGATTTCCCAAAGAGAAAAAATAGTGTTTTTCACACACACACACAGACACACACACACACACACACACACACACTGTACTTTTAATTTGTCATAAATACCATGTAAATAATACTTTAAGTATAATGTAATGACTGAAACCCCTGAATTCTTACTTTTTGACGCTTTAAGTAGTTAAAGTTGTCAGTATGCTGTTGCTAGGCAACAAGGAAATATGTACATTGGGTACAAGGTAGCATTACAGCTACCTACTATCTCACACACACACACACACACACAATGCAATCATGTAAGAAAGATTAGATTAGATTAGATTAGATTAGATTAGATCAGATCAGGTCTATACTCACTTGCTCAGCTTTCTCGCTGCTTCTTCTATCGTTGTAATTTCTCTTTCTGTCTTTCTGTATCTCAATTGATGAAGGCTTTACTTTTCTTTCTTTCTGTCTTTCTTTCTTTCATCATTTTTAGCATCATACAAGCATAGCATTGCAATAATTGCAATATGCAAATACACGTTTTAATTTTTCTATTATTTCACCTGCCTTTCATCACATTCACCATGATCCTCTCCGGAGGCAGACGAGGAAAAGCACAGACGCAGGATCAAAAAGCAAGAACCCGGCACCGAAATAAACACTCAGTACAGAAATGTAAAACAGCAACCCGGCAACAACTCAACAGACTGGAATACTGACGGATTCTGGAATAGCGGAATTTTCTGGAGCCTCGATTTCACACGGCTCAGTGTAGCGCTAATGACCCCTACGAATAAAACTGAATAAATTGAAGGCTTTGAAATTTTATTTATTTATTTATTTTGCAAAAGTTGATATTATTTTCTTTCTATTTTGACTGTAGGTGCAAAGTTTCCACCACAACATTGTTTACAAATATTACAAATATAAGAGAAAAGTCATCAGACCGTAATTTATAAGTCGAAGATACCCACATGATTCATATCCGTGAGCTTTGGAGCAGGTTTAGGAAGAAGTGATCACATTTCTGACTGAAGTTTGTGTCTCCACTGATGAGGAAATGGAAAACAGCAGGCTGCTCTTTGTCAGAAACAAGTGTCCAAAAGAAAGAGAGAGAGAGTGCGAAAGACAGAGCGAGAGATGGAAGTAGGAAAACAGATGGTGTAAAATTTTAATCTGTAGCTATTTGGAGTTTGGAGATGTTTTGTGTGTGTGTGTGTGTCTCTGGGGCCGTGGGACGAGGACGCTGTTATGGAAGGAAGTTGTTGCAGCTAACAGGATGAACATAACCCTTGGTGACAGCTTCCGTTTGGCAAATGAGTTTTTTAAAACGCACAGCGTGTATTTGTCTCTCTCACTCACTCTCGCTCTCTCTCTCGCTCTCTCTCTCGCTCTCTCTCTCGCTCTCTCTGTGCATCTGTGCCATCCTGGCCTAATTGCTGCTGCATAATCAATCCCAGCATGCACAGCGAGGCTACCATGGCCCACAGAAACACTCTCACTTCAGCCTGCTTTACCTCAGTGACCATCACAGCACCCTGGAAGATGCCACCGTTTACAGATTTATAGATGTTTTTAGTTTTCTTTATGAATCTGATTCATGATTTCTCGCAGATAAATGAATGCAGGAATTGAAGGAAGGAAAAAATGCTTTTAAGCTCTCTGTGTTAACTTCCTGAGCCACGTACACTGTTTAATGTCCCAGATGTAGAGTCCTTCATTTACCGACTCGCAATTTGACTAAGACTTAATAATCACTGATCTGTGAGTCAAGTAACTCGACTCGCATGCAGGAAAAATAACAATTGTCACTTTCTATCAGGTCCAGTAATTATGCAGTGATATGAACATCATATATCGGAAGGTTTTGGACTGGTCTCGGGACTCCAGTCTCGGTTCAGACTCCAGATCTTGGATTGTGGCCTAGACTCAGGCATTTGTTCTGGGTGTGTAGACTCCACTCATACTTTAGAGTTGGGTTTCCGGACTTGACTCGGACTCTAGATCAGTGGTCACCAACCCTGTTCCTGGAGATCAACCTTCGTACAAGTTTTATCTCCAACCAAAATCTAACACACACCTTTTAGTTCATAAAGAACTTTTGAAAGCAACATTTAGTCAGGTGGGCACGATTATGGTTGAAGCTAAAAATCTTAGAGGGTAGATCTCCAGGAACAGGGTTGGTGACCACTGCTCTTGACGTGTAAGTCTGGACTTGAAAACCACTCTAGACTCCAGACTTGACTCAGACTCCAGAGTTGGGACTCTGGACTTGACTAAGAGCTGGGTTTCTGGATCCAACTCAGACTCTTCAGTTGGGTTCTGAACTTGGCTCAGACACTAGAGCATTTCTGAACTTGGTTCCAGATCAAGATTCCACACGGACACTAGAAATAGGACTGCTGACCTGACTGAAACTCTAGAACTGGGTTCTGGACTCCACTCAGGCACTAGATCTAGGACTCTGGATTTGACTCAGACTTAAGAGCTGGGTTTCTGAGCTTGACCCAGGTTCTTGAACTGGGTTTCTGGATTCAACTTTGGATCTAGACTAAATGACTAAGACTCTACATCTACTCTGGACTTCTAGGGATTTTGACAACACGAACTCTAGAGCTTGAACTCTGGGCTTCACTCTGGCTTTAGAACTGGATTTCTTGAGTTGACTTAGATTTTAGACCTTGGACTCTGGACTTGATTCAGAGATGGCTTTCTGGACAAGAGTTAAAATGGAGAGCTTGAATTCTGGATTTCAGTCGGAGTCTAGAGTTGAATCCAGGACTTTAATTGGATTCCAGAGGTAGTACTTTGGATTTGACCAGGATTCTAGAACTGGGGTTTTAGACCAAACCCATACTCTACATATTAGACTCCAGATTTAAGTCTGACTTTAGAGCTAGGACTCTTACACTCTAGAGACTGATTTCTGGATTCGATGCAGACTCTAGAGCCTTTAATAAACTCGTTATTTATTTGGACAGTCCGATCATATCGTCCGCTTTGAGTGTTTGTGCGCTTTTCAGAGTGTGTTTAAGGAAATCTGCTTTTCATATCACTGCCTAATTTCTGAAGTGGACAGGACTTTAACGATTATTCTATATGCTCTTTGAGTTGGTTGAGTCACAGATGAACAAATAAGTGTCGAGTTGCGAGTCAGTGAAAAGTAAGAGTGATTCTTCATCTCACTTGCACTTTCACCAGAGAAACTCTTGTACATAAGGAAGGGTTGGAACAGAACGTTGAAGTGGAAGAAAGGACGGCTGAATCCTGATGGAAGAGATTACAGCTTGGACCGAGTGATAAATCTAGCTGGATTGTGTGTGTGTGTGTGGGTGTGTGTGTGTGTGTGTGTGTGTGTGTGTGTGTGTAGCTGTCTATATCCATCACTCCCTCTAGACAGAGAGATATACACACCAGCCAGAGAGCGCTGATTTATCTCCCAGTCCAAGGAAATAATCCTGTCAGGCAGCACTGAGGATTCTGGGTAATTAGACTCACCCAATTAGCAGCTGCAGAACGAAGAAACAGGTGCAGACAGAGAGAGAGAGCGAGAGAGAGAGAGAGAGAGAGAGAGAGAGAGAGACAGACAGACAGACAGACAGACAGACAGACAGACAGACAGACAGACACCGAGAGAGTGAGAGAGAGAGCAAGAGAAAGAGAGACATGAAAGATGGAATGAAAACAGATAGACATGTGGAGGCCAAGGAGGAATTTCAAAGATGAACTCCAGAATAAATGGAAAACCTCAAAGATGTGTAACACACACACTGCAGAATTGTGTGTTTAAGAATGTACAGTATATAAACATCCAATAAACATCAAAAATAACTGAATTAATCTCACACTTTAGCTTCATCCATGACTCTCTCTCTCTCTCTCTCTCTCTCTCTCTCTCTCTTCCCATTCTGTCTCTCAGTTTTCTGTCTCTCTTTCTGTCTCACTTTCTTTTCTCTTTCTCTCGCTCCCTCTGATGTGGTTAAATGGAGGATCCCCCACCGAGAGCGAAGGATAGAAACAGTAAAGAAAAAGCAATATAAAGAGGATCGACAGCAGGTATCAGGTGGGAAGAATTATCCTCCAGCCTTTAATTGTACCCCCCGAGTGTGTGTGTGTGTATGTGAGAGAGAGAGAGTGACTGTGTGTCCAAGAAAGTGTGTGTCTGACCCCCTGCTCTTTGCCTCAGGCACTGGCTGACCCGGCCTGCCCCGGCCCCTCCCTCTCATTAAAACACTAATCCTGTCGCAACGCCACATGGCCCTCAGACCACTCCCCCGCACACACACACACACACACACACACACACACACACACACACACAGAGTCTCACACTGAATACAAATAAACTGTAATTAAAACAAAACACTAATTAAATGCTATGAAATTGTGTATTTACTCAAAGATGCACATGTCCATCAGGACTGAGTGACTATTAGATTAAAGGTGCGGTTTGTAATAATTATAAACCTTTCTAGACCTGTAACAATCATATCATTTCAAATATATCTTGAATATCTTGATATATGTTGTCATGTAATAAAGAAGAAAGGTTTCTGGTTTTGTTTGCATTTTTTCTGGCTTAGAAATTCGCTTTACTTCAACAGAAGCACAGCGTTTTGCCTAAAAGTCAGCTCGTAAGTTTAAAGGTGCGGTTTGTAATGTTTATAAATCTTTCTAGACCATATTGTTTCAACCATATCTTTGGAAAAACTGTTTCAGAATATTTCCCAATATCACTAAGATTTCTTCTTCTTCTTCTTGTTGCTGTTTTAGGTTTACATACTGTAGGTGTTTACATTTTTCTGGCCCAGAAATGAGCTCTGCCTTGACTGAATCAGAGCAGCTATAATCGTGATAATAAAATTGTTATTATTAAAATATTTAGGCTAGCAAAAATGGATGAATTGGTTATACAGAGTCTTGACAGATTTTGCTAGATTGTGTGTGTGTGTGTGTAGGTGTGTAGGATCAGGTCATGCTCTCCAACGCTTTTTCACGTAAGGAAGCGACTCCAAAGAGGGGCAACAAATCGATTCCCGCAACAGATCGTCTCTGACCTCTGAATGAATTATCCGTGTGTGTGTGTATGTGTGTGTTAGGGACAAGCTAGCAGCTCTGGGTCGGATATCGCTATCATGCTCCTTGGTTTTAATATTCTTGCTTGCAGGCATGCCACAGCCCGGTGTGTCTCATGCCCATATATATTAATAGCTTCATCTCCCCAACCGGAGAAAGCAAATAAAACACAAATGAAAGAATCCTCATGCATATAAACTATGCAGGCTTTTACACACACACACACACACACACAGACACACACTTATGTATATATACACACACACATAAAATTGGGTCCATGTCAATCATCGAGTTCTTCGTAGTCTCGATGTTCAGTGTCAGTAAAGTCCTGGTGTTCTTTGGATAGGGAAAAAAATTAATTTATATGGAAAAATGAATATTTATAATACCAACACTTCTATTTGTAACCCAAATATTATTGGTTAATAACGTAATAATATAAATGGTCATCTCAGGTGTGTTTCGGTTTCCATTTAAAAGAAAATATGTTTTTCTGTCCGAGATTTTCATTAGTGCAGTATCTCTGGTTGAATGTTTGTCCATGGAATTATCTTCCATAACCATCAGATGAATCGATCCAAACAGTCTCAAGGTCACAGCAAGGTCAAACATCTTAAATAGTTGTTCTTCAATAGCTTCTTTTCCGTTTGAAGTATATTTTAAAAGGGTTTCACGCATACAAATTAGGACTAGACTTATTGGAGGTGGCATACATTGCATGCCTTGTATTCATACTGTACTAACCCTGTATCAACAGGATTTTAGCTTGATGGTACTCGTAGTCCCTGACCTAGTGAACTAGCATGAGGATGTGCCTTTGATAGAGACTACCACGCACTTCTGTGAGTCAATCTGGATAAGGGTGTGTGCTAAATGCCGAAAATGTAAATGCGTCCACTCACAGAAAGAAGAACAAAGGGACTTAATAAAAGCGGAATATTTGGGAACTGTCATAGAGAAGGTCTTGGGTTTTGACAGCAACGCAGAGGCATCAGTAACCGATGACACTATTTTATTGAGTCTGTTTAAGCATTTCGGCTTGTAGTCTGGAATGGCAAACTGAAACCGGGAAAAAAAAGAAGCTCGTTGAACAAAGTCAATTAAAGCTGCCAGAAGGATTATTGGTGAACGTTTCTTTCTGACATTTTTTGACAGGCAGATATGGCAAAGAGCAAAAAAACCACTAATCATCAGTAATCCCGTCCCCCCAGCCTGTCTACAATGAACCGAAGTGCTGCTATCAGGTAGAAGGTGCAGATTTCCCAGGGCCAAGTGCTTAAACACCAATGTATTGTATGTGCAAAAAAGTAACCACACCACAGACCATGTGGTTATATGAAAGTGTGTTATTTTCATATAACACAGACGGGAGTGTTATTCTGCCTTTACTACAGTGATTTGCCAATGATTAGAATGTTTAATCTCTTAAAAAACAGCACATCATGCATTTTAATGATTTATAGTTAAGACTTAATGCTGTGGAACATCCACAAGACATGTTACTTCCTGTTCAGACTTACATTATAGCATCTCTCTCTCTCTCTCTCTCTCTCTCTCTCTCTCTCTCTCTCTCTCTCTCTCTTTCCAAAACCTCAACTTGTCAAACCTACAGTTTTACCTTTGACTTTTACACTGATACTGAAGATCCCACCATTAAATCTAACAAAAAAAATGCATACATACAAATACATTTTTTTAAATGAAAATAAAATGAAAATAACACACCCCTTCTAAACCAATCTTTTATATATATATATAAAATATAGTTGTTCTTAGTGGTTGTTTTATTGGAGTCATGATGTAGAACAGAGCTCCTAAGTTCCCATGTAAAATTCCTGAAAGCATATGTTTTTCGGGAAGTAACAGTACTACAGTATGATTATTTGAGTATGACCCCTGGTCATTGTACTTAACGAAAATGTAATTTAATGAAAACACTTGGTTTATAGGGAATGTATAAATGATTCATTTTGAATGCATTAATGTGTTTTGGTGAAAATCCTCTAAAGTCCTGTTTACTCATGACGAGGGTGTGTGAGTGTTTGTGCAGGTGGGCACTAAATATGAGCTAAAGGGACAAAGAACATGATGAATTATTGTTTGTGTGTTGAAGAACAATAATGTTTTAGTGAAATTTAAGAAGAAATGAAAATAGGTTAG
The DNA here is from genome assembly GCA_030068235.1 of Notoglanidium macrostoma. NCBI lineage: Eukaryota > Metazoa > Chordata > Actinopteri > Siluriformes > Auchenoglanididae > Notoglanidium > Notoglanidium macrostoma. The sequence goes on along the minus strand of JAQQZR010000012.1, from coordinate 26,759,833 downwards.
GTAGATTAATGGTGTGACCTAATCCTGACCTCAAATGCAGGACTGGAGCAATAATTAATTTAGAGAACATTATTCATTCTTCTTCTCTTCCACCTCAACCCGACCTTCTTCATGTTCTCTTCGCTTTCCTTGGCGGCCATCTTGCCTCTCTCTTTCTCTCTCTCTCTCTCTCTCTCTCTCTCTCTCTCTCTCTGAAGTGTAAGATGAAGGCATTTGTCTAGAGGGTGGGTGAGGGTATCATCCAGAATGTTGTGTGTGTGTCAGTGTGTGTGCAAGTGTGTGTAGTCTGTCACAGAGAGTTCATCTCAAGCAGCCTGACAGGTACAGACACTCCGGCCAGCATTAAAGAGAATTCCAAACGAGTTTCTGACACAAGCCTTGTTCGGCGCCTGTGTGTACGAAGGTGTGTGTGTGTTGTTCTGTCTATTTGGCCTATGCCACGCTGTGAAGAAGGAGGAACCTGCAGGGCAACACAAACACTGACAGCCAGATCAACCAATCAAACGAGACCCCCATCGGCTCTACCTGGCCAACTGCTGTCCTGGAAGCAGGGTTGAGCTCCACCCCTACAGCGGATCATGCAAATAGGATAGGAACACTGATTAAACCATCCTCAAAAAATGTGATCCATTCTATTCCATTTCCTTGAGTAACATTGTCTTAAAATTAGTTTTATTCAAATTCTTTTACTCTTCGGGGAGAAAATTGATTGAAAACAAAAATACCATTCATCCATTCATTATCCTCCACAGCAGCCCAGACCTCCCTCTCCCAAGTCACCACCTCCAGCACTTCTGAGGATACTGAGGTGTTCCCAAGCTAGCTCAAGAGGTCTCTTGAGTGTGTCCGGAGTCTGCCCCCGGGGTCTCCTCCTGGTAGGCCATGCCCAAAGCACCTTAACTAGGAGGCATCCTAGACAGATACTCAAACAACCTTAGCTGGATCCTTTTGACATGAAGGAACACTGGCCGAAAGACCAAGCTCCTCACCCTATATCTAAGGGTTAGTCTAGCCATCCTGCCTTGGCAACTCTGTTCTGCAGCTTGTATCTATGACCTTCTTTTGGTCACTACCCACAGTGTGGCTATAGGTGAATGGTAGGAATTATATGGTAGGAATGTGGATTGACCAATGTAGATTTGGCTCAACTCTCCCTTCACCACGACAGACTGGTACAGTGTCCACATCACAGCAATGATCTGCCTCTCAATCTCCTGCTCCATTTCTCCCCCACTCATGAACAAGACCCCAAGATACTTAAATTCCTCCACTTGAGGCAACAACTCTTCTCCAACCCGGAGCAAGCAATCCACCCTTTTCCAGCTAAGAACCATGGCCTCAGACTTGGGGGTGCTTTTTCTCATCATGGCTAATTCACACTTGGCTGAAAACTGCCCCAGAGCAAACTGGAGGTCACAGCTCAATGAAGCCTATAGGACCATATCATCTGAAAAATGCAAAGATGCTATCCTGAGCCCAGAAACCATATTCACCCTCTACCCTTACCTGCACCTAGAAATTCTGTCCATAAAGTTATGAACAAAGGGCAGCCCTGGCAGAGTCCAACCACCAAACAGGAATGAGGATGTTTATTTCCAGCAATACGAACCAAACTATCACTCCGGTTATCCCATTGCAGAGGGCCTTGTAGCTAATACTCCCGAAGCACCCCCCTTAGGACACCCTAAGGTACAGTCATATGCCTTTTCCAGATTCACAAAGCACATGTAGAATGGTTGGACAAACTCCTATGTACCCTCCAGTACCCTTTTGAAGCGATCTGTACCCTTGGGTAAAGAGCAGGTCCAGTGTTCTACAACCAGGATGAAAACCACATTGCTTCTCATAACATACTGCCGCATATGATGATTCAACTACAAAATAAATTATCGACCTGTAGCCTAGGGTGTCCTCGTGCAATGTGCGCTTATGAACACCCATATACACCATATAACATGGTGTTTGTTATGCACAAACTGTGATTAGCAAAGAAGTTCATTAACAAAGCCCCACTCCGGTTCAGATTGGCTCGGCCAATTCTCCCAATCACTTACCTCCACTTTTTGCTGTCATTGCCCACATGAGCATTGAAGTCACCCAGTAGAACAATAGAGTCAACAGGAAGCAGCTTCCATCGCCTTACCCAAGGTCTCCAAGAAGGCCTGATGCTCTGAAATGGTTTTTGGTGCATAATTACAAGCAACCATTAGAGCGCATTCCCCAACTCAGAGTCACGGGAGACAACCCTCTTCACCAGGAAAACTCTGACATATAAGCACCAAACTGGGGGGCTATAAGTAATCCCAGATCTGCCCGATGCCTGTCCTCCGGGGCAACTACAGAGTGGAATAGAGTCCAACTTCATCTCCAGGAGATATGCTGTGTGTTGAGGTGAGCCAGACCTTATCTAGCCGGTATCTCTCAACCAAGCTTTCTGCTACATTTTTTTTCAATGGCTGAAACTTAAATGATGTTTTTGTTGCAGAAAAAATTTTAATCACTCATAATAAAATAATTGGTTGTGAGTTGAGATTGGAAGTCTTAGAATGCACAATGTTAACTAATATAGTGCCACTGCGACCAAAGATGGCAGATGACAAAGTTCTGTCAGCATGACAGATTTTAGATGACGTTTGTCTAAAATCCACCAATAGGAGGATAGCAAACACATGGCACAGCTACAACTATGTTAGTAGCGATGACTAAACATAATCAAAGCATGCTAATAGCCTGAAAACAATTGTCCTTATTACCTCACAAGCAATTTATTTCCATTTCCACATTAAATAATGGCATACTTGTAAAAAAAAAAGCCAGGGGAGTTACTTCACTTGTCTTGTCAGAGGATTATTGGCATCAGAAGCACAATATTTCGGTGACATATTTTCCTGACGTGTTTATTAAAGCATGAATACACACATTAGCGTATAATATAATTGAGCTAAAACAAAATAGCCACAATTATAAATGGAGCCAGAGCGAGCAAGTAAAGTAGAAAGTAGCACATAATGTATGTATGGTTAAAAGTTCATTTACAGCAGATTGGACAGAAATAATAATAATAATAATAATAATAGTAATAATAATTTTGAAATGTTTATAAATTTTCAGCATTTGGAAAAACTGCCATCAGTTAAGTGTGGATGAGGCAGTAGTTTGAGAAAGAAAGTGGAACTGGGCTTAGTCAAGGATACAAACAAGTGACTGTGTGTGTGTGTTTGTGTGTGTGTGTGTGTGTGTGTTTGTGTGTTTGCGAATGTCAGCACCAAGCGAGAATGTGTATGCACCTGTTCAAAGCTGAGGCATGCTGAGTAGCACCGTTAGCTGCCTCTTCGAATGCTTTAAAGTCGAAGCGAGGGATGACAGGGGTGACGGGATGAGCGAGGAAAACGAGCAAACATGCATGTGCGGCAGAACATCGCTTACCTGAGTACAGAGATCTAAGCCTGAAAAAGACAGGGGAGGAGCAGTGGAACACACCACTAAATGTTTCCAGTGAGTGTGAGAGTGTGGCATTTCTTCAGTGTCAGATTTAACATGCTAGCACCTGTGTGGAGTCAGTTTTAACACACTAACATGTTTATTTGCATCTGAATAAAAATAGCGGTGACACTGTGCAGCTCTTTGCACACTTAAACACAAACAATTATTTAGCAGCATTAGTCACCTAACTAGTTAACCCAGCTTCTCTAACTAGCTATTTACGCACTTTTGTCTGTTGTCACATATTCGTCATATGATAAAGTATGTGTGTGTGCTCATTAAAATCCTGTACATCTACATGCTTTTGATTTACCTAAATTTCGTCCTGGTCTCTCTCACACACACACACACACACACACACACACACACACACACACACACACACACACACACACACAGAAAACTCCTGTTAGCTTGCTTGGAGCTGTGCACTTGGAGGATTATTCGAGGGATTTGTTCTTTGTAACTGAAGTTAAGCCAAAGAATTTCACACTATGAGTGTTTTAATGAGAATTATCCACTTAGTCAGCTCAAAGCACACACACACACACACACACACACACACAGTATCAGTATCAGTAACTAGTGAATGAGAGGTATAAAATTGTCTATTTAAAAAAAAAAAAGTTTATTCATCTATCGCTCACAATTACAGAATGAACTATCATTTATTAATCTATTAGTTTATTCTCAAATTTCCCCAAAAAAATACATTTAATCTTTTTCCTTCACTTGTTCACTAATGTGCCTACTACTTTGTAATAACTTAAACATGAAATAGCCATGTTTAATTGTTTGCCTCTCACAATTATTCTTTTACTACTACCATTGATGAGTTTATCTGTTGGATTGTAAGTTTTGAATTGATTTGATTTACTATATTGACATTTGCATTTAAAAGTTCACCTATGACATTGGCTAGTTTACCTCTCACATTTACTAATAAGGACAAACTATTAAATGTTTTTGGTAAACTAATATGAAAGGGTAGACTGGTGATCACAGGATAAACTAGTAAATGCGAGAGTTAATCTACTAAATGTGAGTGCTAAACTACTAAATGCAAATGGTAGTACATGTAAGACTAGGACATGTAAGAGATGTTACATGCAAAAGAAAATGTAGTAAATGTAAAAAAAAAAAAAAAAGTAAATTTGAGTGAGTTAGTTAATGTGAGTAGTTTTTTAAACATGAGAGATAAAGTACTGAAGGCTAGAGCTAAACCAAAAAAAAAGGTAGATTCGCAAATTAGCAAACATTCGTAAATTTTCGTTTTATTTGAATGCAAGAGGTAAACTAGTACATGTGCTAAGTAAATTAGCAAACGGGCGCATTCAGTTAGTGAGTGTGAGGCAAACTTGTGAACCTGAGTGGGGTCGTTTTCTGGAAATGCGAGAAGTAAATCAGTAAATGCGAGAGTTCGATGGATGGACACAAAATATATTTTAGCAAATGTGAGAGGTAAATTAATAAATGCGAGTGCTTTCTGTGAATGCAAAAGGTAAATGAGTAAATGTTACAGGTTTGAACTGCAGCCTAAATGACACTTCGTACAGGTATAAATTCAGTATCTCTGTTACACACACACACACACTCCGCTGGGACGGCGTGCCTATTTGCCGTTGGAGTTTTAAGTGGTTTACGTATTTGAGGAGAGTTTAGCAGGGACATGTGAAATGTTAATTCAGCCGGTGTGTGTCGTCTCAGGGCCGGCTCCGTTCAGCGGGGCTTTCACCAGGGAGAAAGAGTGAAAGCGAGAGCGAGAGAGGGAGAGTTTGCCATTCCAAACCTGCGCATCATTCTGTTTGAAGTGCTGATCCGAGCTCCGGTCTGCCTCACCTGCAAGATCAATACCGTTCCGTTCAAAGGCGGGACGGCTCCGTACGGCCGCATGGTGTTATTAATTTATAGAAACTTCTTGAAACTTTTTCTAAAGGGAAGTTTAGGAAAAAAAAGAGGGGGGAGAAAAACAGACAAAAAAGTGCAGTGAAGGAAGGACTGATTAATGCAACAGCGGCTTTGATTGATGCCCGGATCACGTGAGAAGCCGGCCAGCGCACAGCGCAGTTCCTAATAAGAATATTCAAATGAGGGAATATTTAAATGAGTCTGATATTTAAATGAGCAGAGCGTGAGTATGTTGTGTACATGTGATTGTGAGAGTCGGAGCTCGGTTGGGTCGGGATCCCGGATCAGAAGGATTCGGGTGGGGATTAGACGGCGTGTTTTGGAAATGTTTTGAGAAAGACAGATTGTTAGTGTGGGTAAGAACGACACGACAACAAAGGTGATGTGGTTCTGAATAAACCATGTCCTCTCACCTTAAACCTGTTTCTGTGATCTGAACCATAATCAGTTGAAAAGGTATAGAAACAGATGGACAAAAGAATAAATAAACTGGACAAGTCTATATTTTTAGGGAAATAATCCTAGACTGCATTCTAGCAATGTTAAAAAAAAAAAAAACCAAACCCAAATGAGACTTTATTTCCAAATCGACTTGAAATTCCACGCAGCACAATCAATGGCAATAATTATACAAACAACATCTCATGTGTGTGTGTGTGTGTGTGTGTGTGTGTGTGTGTGTGTGAGAGGGAGAACCTCTAACATCCATTAATTCACCTGTCACGTTCACTGATAACACTCGCAATTAATAATTTACCTCTTAGTTCTGATAATTTGCCTCCTGCGTTCTTTTAATTACCTCGCGCATACTATTTTACCTCTCACATTTACGAAAAACACCCATTCCTTAGTTCTCCCTCTTATGTTCACTAGATTAGCTCCCATTTGCTAATGTTCCTTTCACTCAATTCCTTTTCGTGTGTACTAATTTACCTCTCACATTGACTAATTTACCTCTCACATTGACTAATTTATCTTTCGCATTTACTAATTTACTTTTCACATTTAACAGGTTAGCTCTCGCATTTACTAGTTTGACTTTTGGATTTGCTAGCTTCCCTGTCACATTTCCTATCTTTAGCTTGCATTTACTAGTTTAGCTTTCACATTTACCAGGTTACCGCTTGAATTTCCTAGTGTGCCTTTTGGATTTCCTAGAATACTTTTCACGTTTACTGTCTTACACTCGCATTTACTAGTTTTCCTTTCATATGTAGCAATTTATTTGCATTTTGCATTTACCTCTCGTTTTTTACCAGTTACTTTTCACATTTAATGATTTGCCTTCCGGGTTTACCCGTTTACCTCTCGCATTTACTAATTTACCTCACACAATTACTGTTTTACATTGTGCCGTTTTCCACCATTGTACGTTTTCCAACTTACCTTTCGCATTTACCGTACTATATTTACTATATTATCTATACGCTGGCTAGCAATTAGCACATTTTCAGTCGTGGTCAATATTCAAAATGATATTACACAACACATTCACTTAATGAATGCAGGCCACCATTTTGAAATTAATTTCCATTCATGAAGTGATGTCCTTTCCTGGATGAGTTGGTGCTCGCAGGAAAGAGAGAGGAAGTTGCTGGAGTCACCTCGGGATATCTCAGGGGAAAACTGTCCTCATGGTAATCTAATTAACACCCCAGTAAGAGAGAGAGAAAGTGAGAGAGGGAAGAAATGATGAATGAGGCAGACACAGTGTGTGTGTTTGTGAGTAAGAATGTGTTAGACTGAGACAGAGAAAGAAGAGTGTGTGTGTGTGTGTGCGTGCATGTTGTGTTTTTCCGGTTCTTTGTTGTCAGACGTGATGATTTAAGAGGAATTAGCATGGCTGCGTTCAGAGAAACTCCAGCGCGCACTTCCATGGCCGCGGGCTCGCAGCTCAACACAGCTTTATATTTATTTTTAATTATATCAATTTATCAGGAGGAGAAACATCAGACGACTCGGAGCCCGGCTTCATTTCATCTCCTCTCACTCTCACCTGAGGGAACATGCATACAAACAGCCATCCCAATATGCACCGGGACACACACACTCTCTCGCTCTCTCTCTCACTCACACACACACACGATCGTTTCATCATCCAGGAATAAATACAAAGATCACGCAACACACGCGTTACAGAAACGCTCACACACAATATCACAAACGCAATCTTACACTTAATTGAGCTGTGAATTTGTGTGTGTGTGTGTGTGTGTGAATACTCCAACATGCTAGCATATCAAACTTCTGTCTAATAAATGCTAGGATATCAGTTGTATTTGTATTAAGCATTAGCATTTTTAAGTATACCTGGAAATACTATACGTTTCTAATTACCCCAGTGTACCTGTCTTGAAAGGTAACATAAAAGGTAACAGCAGGTATAATTAGAAGTGCTGTTATGTCTAAAGTAACTAGAATAGAATAGACTTTATTGTCATGCCAGCATGAAAATTGTCTTTAGTCTCACCGTTAAACACATGTATCAGAATTCACTCAGTCCATTAAAAACACAAGTACATCATATGAACACATATGCAAACATGCTGTATATACCCCCCTGCTCCCCCCCACCACACACACACACACACACACACACACACACACACACATACAATGCTGAGAGCATTAACAAACACACTCAAGTTCTACTTTTATCTCCACTATGTCCCTAACAGGCCCTTATTTTTCCATAGCTTATTGACCATAGAATTTCAGTTGTGCAATCCATATTACATCACCACCATATATTCTATCATATCATTCCATGTTAAGATTCATGCATGTCACATCATAGCATATTATTCAATATAGCATATTAACCATAGTATAGTTCTTATTTTATTATAATTTCAGTGCGCATATCCACTGTAAATTGACACGCTTTTTTCTATTAGAAGAAATATGTGAATAAGTATGCATTCATAACTATAAATAAAAATGTATTTGTTACTATGAAAGACGTTGTCATTGTTTGGGAAGATTTCACACAACAAGTCAAGTTCTCAGGAGCAACATCATCAGATGCTCGAATCAAAAATGCTACAGAGCCAGAGCAAAGACCTTCAACACTCCTGTTCAATTATACGCAGAAGAAAAGGTGTTAAATACAAGTAATCCTCCCTGGATTGGTCCACCACCCAAGATTTCATAATATTCTCTCAGAATAATGAGAAGGAAGATAAGAGAGAAGCCATCAGTCACTGGAAATGGGTTGCAGGACGACCTGAAAGCAGCAGGAACACCAGTTACACAGAGAACAATAAGCAATAATCTGCAACACAATCATTCCCGTTTCCTCAAATATGATCTCTTTTGGAACATTGTCACTGTGGATGTCTGAATAATTACTTCCCATCACTGTAAATCCTCAAGGCTATCAGTAATGTTCACCAGAGTACTGTAATTCTGTAACTAATCACAAATATCAAAAACACTTTATTTAAAACTCATCTGCACTGGACCATCATTAGACATTCATGAGCACTGCATAAATCTTTTAAAGAGCAATTCTGGCAAAATTACACTATAGCAGTCAAAATTTTGTAAGGTGACATTAAGGTTCTTTTGTGTTAAAATGTGTCTGGCTCAACTCTTCAGCACTGCAGTATCTGTACATTTTTATCCTTATCTCACAACATCGTTTCTAAAGTACATGCCATAAAAAATCTTTTATATATATATATATATATATATATATATATATATATATATATATAATCTGTCTATAATTCTAATACAAATGTAAACTTTCTATTCAGATGCTTCTAAACTCCATCAGATGTGTTTGGTGGTGTTGGTTATGGATAAGACGGTTCATGATCACTGCAGGACAACAATTAATGTACATGGACGTGTTGAGTTCAGCGGAGATGAGGAGTAGCAGGCAGTACACTGCTGGAACACACAGATCGATATGTAATTACTCCCTGCTTGTGGCTCTCTTATTGATGAGTTTATTCAGCTTCATGGAGTGCCATGTCTTAAGATTGTGCCCAGTTTATGCTCACAATTCAGCTTCTTTCACATATTCAGATTTTTGAGAGCCTCTCATGTACTGTAGCGTTGCCACATTGTTAGTATTTATTTACATTTAAAGGCCCAGGAAATCATTTTTATTATACACTTACACTTCAAACACCATGCTAGTGTACACCCTGCACACTGGACCAGTACACACTGTGTACACTAGTATACTGTATAGTAGTCAAGTATGACAACTTTCATGCAGTGTACTAGACTGACATGTCTGTAAAAATAAATAAATTCACATGTAAATCACCATGTCACACAGGGGGCTGGTGGAAGTAAATCAGAAATCCCAGCTATTGCTACTAGCAAATGCTAGCTAGTGACATCTTGGCTAGCAAGTATGCCTTTTAGTTACATTAGCGAGCTAGCTAGCATTAGCTATGGGCTGGGCTATTTGTTCTGTTAACAAGAAAACATGAAAATACACCAAAATATGGATTTTTTTATTATTTGCTTTATATTTATAATCTCAGCTGGAGTCAAAGCCACTTCTGCTGTCCGCCATGTTTTTTGAAAATTGCAGGAAGCTGGAAATCACCACATTGCATCATGGGATGCAGGAGACGACGAAGTGAGTTCTGGAAATTGTATAGTGGAAATTTTCACCTAAGTAGTATATCATTATACTATTTTTTCATTATTTTTCATGTACTGCATACTATTTATTACTTTTCCATCAAGATTACTATACGAGCAGGATCCAGTCAACACTGGTTTCCGCCACAAAATGGCTGACTCCATTTCCCAGCCGCCATGCAAGTCATGTAACATGTAATCACTCACATCTGTTTTGTCTTCAACCAAATTAGTACCATTATTTAAGTCCCGTATTTCACTCACTATCTATTTCTCGCATCTCTTGTTTCTTGATTCTTGCTTCCACCGTGTTTGACTAGTGTGTGTTTTCTTTAATAAACCACCTACTCTCGTGTTCTCCTCCTTTATCTAATATACAAGTACTTAGAAAGAAAAAAAAAAGTAAATACTGCAGAGTCAAATACTCTTCCTGTACCATGTCCTGAAGTGTTTAACTCGCCTTATACTGCAGTAATTTGATTCAATTTTTTACAATTTATTAAATAAATAATGTTGGGTAGCGTTCATAAGGCAGGTTAATGCCTATTCTCACTTATGTTATAGCAGTTATAAACAGTCGTTCGCTGCCAGCCTGTCTTTTTAGCTTCTCCGTAAGACTAAAGAAATAAAAAAATAAATGTCCCATTACAGAAAGCACCTTTAAAAAAAAATATCTACCGTACAAGTCCCTGTGAATGGGCTGTTACTATAGAAACAAAGCTATTACTGAAAATTAATCAACACCACCTGACCAATCGGAATTGAGAAGTTAGCAGCGCTGTTGTATTATTATATTATATTATAAGTACATATGTTAAGTTTCTCGCACTAATGTGTAAAAATGCTAATAAGCATGTATAAATGCTACATCCTAATCCTAACGACTCCTAGCGACATTTTTCCTGTATGTTGACTCCTGGATAATTATATTTAAGGCTGAATCTGTAAACACAGGAAGAAATAAAGCAGTATGTACTTCATCCTATAGCTACTGTTTAATCAACTGGCTAAAGCAATTAATCTACTCCTAATCTACCATCTACTAATTAATCACCGCAATTAATCTACAGCACACGGCGTTAATAATCCTTTAAAGGAGAGATCAGAAGAGCAGCTGCACCTCAGATTGACCCCTGGAGGACGGCAGAATCAGCAGTTGGTGCAGGACATATGGAAACAAAGGTCAAGTTAAAACAGAAACAAACGTCTCTCATCCTAGACTATTTTTTATTTGTTTAACTTTTTACTAATATTACAGTATGGTAATGAAAGAATTCCAACATGAAGAGAAAAGAAAACCTACAAAATACCACAGTAAAATTGTTAAGTAATACTATAAAATATTATTTATATTCAATTTATATGTAACTTTATAAGTATGTTTCATATAAAGAAATGTTATAGTAACAAATAACAAATTTTAAATATTTATTTAATATATTTAATTTTTTAATCATTTGTTATAGCAAAATGATATGTATAAATATAAATGCTATCTCAATAATAAAAAAAATGTTAATAAAATTTTACTTAATGGTCAGAGTGTCCATGCTGACCCTGTGCACTGCCAAAAGCTCCTGGAGCAAGGGAAGGTGGCCTGGTCTGATCAATCATGTTTTCTTTTACATCATGTGCACGTTCCGCCGTGTGTGTGTGTGTGTGTGTGTGTGTGTCGCTTACCTGGGGAAGAGATGGCACCAGGGTGCATTATGGGAAGAAGGCGAACTGGCGTAGGCAGTGTGATGCTCTGGACAAGTTTCTACTGGGAAACCTTGGGTCCGGGTCTTCATGTGGATGTTACTTTGACCAGTACCACCTGCCTAAACACTATTGCAGACCAAGTACACACCTTCCTGGTAACGATATTCCCTAATGGCAGGGGCCTCTTTCAGCAGGATAACGCACCCTGACACACTGCAAAAATTGTTCAGAAATGGTTTGAGGAGCAAATAGTTCAAGGTGTTGACTCGACTTCCGAATTCCTCAGATCTCAATCTATTCGAGCATCTGTGGGATGTCTGATCCATGGACAGCACACCTATAGAGGTCTTATGGAGTCCTTGCCTCGACAGGTCAGAGCAGTTTTAGCAGCACGAAGGGGACCAACACAATATTAGCCAGGTGGTTTTAATGTTTTGGCTGGTCGTGTGTGTGACTGTATAGAAGTGTTTTAAAATAATAGCTAATAATTTATCAATAATTATAATATTAGATATCACATTATTCCTAAATATAATTTATAATTATTATAAATATTTTTTTAGAATATTATAATATTATTATTTTGTTAGATAGACACAAAACAAATGTAAATTAAACTGGCCTTTTAAATAAAAAGTCTAAACAAATATGCTAATTTCTTCTACCTACATTAGATATGAACAGATGTGGTAATTGTTAGCTTCCATTAATTGTTAGTCACATAAGCTGTTTCTGAGATTTTTATAAAGCATACAATAAAATAAGATAATAATACAAAACATGAATTATATGTAATAAAGACATGACTTTGTTTAGACAGATAGATAGATAGATAGATAGATAGATAGATAGATAGATAGATAGATAGATAGATAGATAGATTACATCTGACACTTCTGTATTATTATCTGAAAGTTTATGTAAAGTTTGCTAGAATGTAATTAGCATACCAGCATGTCAACAGTGCCTTTAAAAACTTCCCAGCGACCCGCGCTGTAGCGAATTTGCACCGCGTGACGAATTCATTAAGCCAGCCTGTCACTTTTTTAACACTATAACGTTTACAAATATTCACTCTTATTTACTGAAATGCGGCATTAGCATTTTGTACCTGGCTAATGCTCTACCGACGGCCTGCTCTGCCAGCGCCTGTGAATGAGCTTGTCATGGTTGGGGAACTAATTTGTCGGAAAGAAGAGGAGGCAGGTGGGAATTCACGCAGCTGGAGGGGGGAATAATTTAGTCTTAGGGCTGCTAAATCAACCTCGACCATCAGCATGCATGAGTACAGTCAGTTGGAAATGTGCTGCGCCTGCAGAATCGCGAGCGGGATACGGTGATGCTAATAACAGTGATAGCACCGCAGGGTGGAGGATGCCAGGGAAAACCTTTAGCGTATTCATCTCAGAGCAATTCAGCTGTTCAGAAGCCTGCGGCGTGCATATGCTCCAACGTAAAGAGTGCAGACTGCGACGGCTAAAGCTGAAACACAGTATCGGGTCCTGCCAGTTTTCTTTCTATATTTATGTTTATTTCTTTTATTCGTAATAATGCATTTAAATCAAAGAGGCTTGAACTACAAAGAACTGTTATTTAATAAGGAACTTGATTGCTTTTTTTGTTTTTGGCGGTTTTGTTTTAGGACAGTCTAAAATAGCGATGGTGCACCCTCCGTCATTTCTGATTAAAAGAATTATAAAAAATAAAACAATTTAATTAATCTACGCATAAATAGACTATGCAAACCAAAATATAATTACTTTAAAAGCATAAAAAAGCAATACAATTGTTTAGACCAGGATTAAAATGTGGATGTGAAAGGACAACCGTGCAAAGACATCATCAGAAAAATTTAAATAAAAACTTTGCAAACTGATGTGATTTGATCTTTCTCTTAAGATATTCTAATCAACAACCTGAGCATCTTCTTAAGCCACACTGGTGAACTTTAATGCACTAAATGTTTTGTTCGAACAGGAACCTGAGGAACCTGTTGAAGATTGAAAAAAAACCATCTCTTGGTCTTTTCCCGATCTTCATCTGTCCAGTTTTGGTGTTCCTGTGCCTTTATAGCCTCAGATGGCTGTTGTTGTCTGACTGCAGTGGAACCCGATGTGGTCGTTTTCTGTTCGACACATTGAGATGCTTTTCTGCTCAACATGGTTGTGAAGAGCGGTTATTAGAGTTACTGTACCCTCTCTAACCTGTCTAGCCACACTATAACTTCTAATTAGTTAACCTTACATTACAAAAGTGTGCAAACCGTTTGCCTTAAAAAAATTGGCTAAAGTGGAAAAGGACTCGACAATGTAACAATCGGTTTGCAGCGAACTTACACTCGCAGGAGGTTTTCTCGCACCATTATGTAAACTCTAGAGAAAACCCAGGGAGATTTCCTGAAATACTCACACCAACACGCAAAGTTAAAGTAACTGGTATCATCACTGGGATTTGTCCTCCTTTCCGGGTTTGACTTCTTCTCCTGTATCTGCATATTTCATGTGTTGCATTGCTGCTACGTGATTGGCTGATTGTTGTTTTTTTTTATTAGTTCCCACAGGTAGTGTGACGGAATGAACTGTATTAAAATACCTGTAACAAAGCGCTGACTTTATTGTTATAACGCAGCATCGTTGACTACTGTATTTAGTGGAAGCAGCAAATCAGCTTCATCTGGTCTTATTCTTCTTCCATTATTTTTCAGCCAATGTTTTTATATACAAAAAAGCTTCGCTTTGATTATATTAACAATGACGTTAACTTACTTTTTTTTTTTTTTAGCACTTTTGCTCTACACATTACTGTTTTAATCCTGTTTTTTTAGGGATTTATTCTTTTACCTGGTCAACAGAAAAAAAAAATATGTATCAGGTCATTCTGAATTAGTGCTATTCTTTTATCTGAATGACCGAGAGCTTAAATAAATCTGCTGTTTTTTTTATTTTTTCAATAAGTTTTCCCTTCAGCTTTAGGACAGAATTTTAAGCACTGCACACTTTGAAAGGTGTATCTCTGCGTGTCTTGTTTTTGTTTCCCGGGCTCGTCCGAATTACACGACGTTTCTGAAGGTGATTGATTTTTACACATCTGCTCCGTCATGTCTGGCAAGAACACTCCATCAATTTGGGCTTTAGGAAAATACGAGGTGACAAGGCAGAACATGAGTTTCTTTTGTATACACGTTTCCTCCGAGTCCAGGTGAACAGCAGCGACAGGGAGGAGGCTGCCATATGGCGCACAAACTGCACGCAAAACCCTTTAGGCTCAATTATAGTTCAACATTAAGTCCCACTTCAGGAGGTTTATGAAAACTTTATCCAGGGATTTCACATTCAGCCATGAGAACTAACAGCCTGGATAAATGAATCGGTTGTGAAATACCAGGGAACAGTTCAGAGAAGAGGTCAGAGGTCAAAGAAACATAGACATATTCTTCTGTAGATTCTACAGCTAGATAACTCTATTATAATCCTTCTCAAACTTTTCTTTTTCTCCTCTAAGGCCCTATATGTGGATAAACAGTTACCTGGGACTACATGAGAATGCATGAGTTTAGATTTTGGATTTTGAATTTTATTTTGTACTTAGTTCTCCTTTTTCATTATTTTCACTTCATGGACTTGGACCTTGGTTTATAAGAAACTTTTTCTACAGTTATCTCTGCTCGGACAAAAGACGTGCCGCCGTCCTCATCGCGTTATATTTGATGAACTTTGACTGGCCGGCGTCTTCTATGTTTGGATGAATGTAGACGTAGGTGTCGTTTAGATGTACCACTTTCTTTTGAGCTTTGACCAAAGTGGAGTATGTAAAGACACGTTTGTAAATATTGTATAAAAAAAATTGACTAGCAAAAATACAATAGAACAACAGGACAATTTAAAATATTGGTGAAATAAATGAATAAACAAGTAGATAGATAGATAGATAGATAGATAGATAGATAGATAGATAGATAGATAGATAGATAGATAGATAGAAAAAATATATAAATAAATAAATAAACAAACAAATAGATAGATAAATAAATAAACATGTAAATAATAGCATGTACAATAATAGAGAATATAGTATATAGCAATAACATCATTTTGTTCAGAAATCCAACAGAAGAAATGACAAATATTAGTATTTCATAATCCGATATTCAGAAATAGCAATAAAAATCATGATGCTGATATTATTTCGGTATTTAAATTGAGATATTTCCACACCACGGTGGCCCTACAGGAGGCAAGTCACCTAATAAAGAGTCAACTTTAAATAAATAAGTCCAGCAAAGCATACGCAACCTGCGATTGTGAAAATTAAGCAACATCTACAAACCTGAACACGATCGTGTCTCTGACTGTACAGTATACTGTATACATACCGCCCTGCCCTGATTTAATAATCTGACAACATTTAAAATACATTTTCTGTCAGCTTCTAAGGTGTGACAAATAAATAAATAAATAAATAAATAAAAACAGAGCACATTTCCTGAATTAAATTCAGTCCATATTTTCATCAGATTTTATCATTTTTACTGAGTAAGGCTTTAAATAGCTCTCACTTGGCCCCCGTTTGCTGCGGCTCTGCCCCGTGCCAGGTTTGTCCTCAGCGTGTCGGGAGAAATAATGAATTAAGCAGCGCTGCTAATGTCCCTGAGCCCCGGCTGCACCTGGGGAGAGCGACGTGGGCCTGAACAAGGTCACATTTCACATTCATAGCATATTAAAGGAGGGAAACAAGCCAACCGCTGCTGCTGCTGCTGAAACTCCACACTGGGAGCATTGGCATTTATTTTTGAGACCGCAGCCAGCTCTGAGACTCGGTGTGCAAAGGTGAGCTGTTTGGGATTCTGTTTGGGACCACGATGGGATTCGATGTATTCCCATGAATTTTAAAAGTTAAAAGGGTTAACGCGTCAAGGTTGTAGCTAGTTTAGATTTCAGGAATGGAAAGAATTACGGCGCTGTATAAATACTTCGGATGTTACCTTACAGAGGTCTGACTGTTAATGGAGAGCTCGGAAAAGTGCTTGTGTCTCGAATCAAATCACCGGTTTGTCCATTACACACAGAACAAGGGGTGAGTTTGGGACAGAGCCCGATGAGATATGGGATCATATGTATCAGTTGTTATTCATGCATTCAGTCTACAGCTACAAGTAAATGATGAATTAGCTTTTAAATAAAATATATTCCTTACACAGTACTTATATACCAGCCTTGTTAGTAAGATTTCATAAGTATAAGAAGAGTTTCATAAGAATGATTAAATGCAACAAAGTAAGGTCTGGAATAAATATGATGAATATTCTTTTTTCCTAGAATGAAAAATAAAGCTGTAAAACTACACCCTGGGCTCATTTGCATTTATTTTAGACACAGCACTGAGACTGTCTCTGAAAGTGTGCTGTTTGAGATTATATTATAAAAATATAACACATATTTACAGTATATATAAGCACAAACTAGATAAACATGATCAAACATCAGAGCAGCTTAGAGATCAGTGGCTACGTCTCAAATTCATTACACCAAACCAGGAGCTAAACTGACATAAACCCATAAACAGTTGATTCACAATTATTAAACGTTACTGTATTACTAAATATACTGCAAAAGAAAACCATGAAGAAAATAAGCGTATTGATGTTTAAAGTGCACTAAATATTGCTAATACGTCAACAACAAGTTATTTGTCTTAATAATATAAAAGGAAAGAAAAAAGAGAGATGAGGGAAGTAGGGATGGAATAAAGCGCTGACTCGGATCGATGCAGCAGCAATCATAAATCGGAAATTAACAGAAAAGGACAAACAACTGGTGTGTAAAAGAAAATCATGTTTTTAAACCATATGGTAATTAAATTGGTGATTTTGGCTGCAGCTGTGATGCCTTACTAAAATAATCCTTCACTAGATCATCATCAGCTACTCGCATATCAGTCAGAGAATATAAAATAGTATCGCATCGTATCGCATCATATTCACTGATATTGTCAAATATTGTATTGCTTTATTTATGAATCAAAATCGAATCATATCATAATCAACCCTAAGGTTTACATCTCGAAAAGAAACACCAGTTTAAAGCGACTTTAATGGACGTTAGAGAATGTAAAGACATGCATACAAACTTTGACGTGCCGCTCTTTTATAAAGCAAAACTGTAATCGTTGTCAGTTCGCTGCTATATCAGAGGAACAGCACTTTAATCAGTTATAGGAAAATAATGAACTGCCGGGTGGTAACAGTATCACCGCTTCATCACAACAGCATGTCATTGATTATTTTCCTCCAACAACACAACACTGAGTGGTTTATTCTTATTTAACACAATCAGAAATGATTTGCTCACGTTGAGATGTTGTACAGTTGTAAATGAATCAAACCCTGCAACAGGGAGGTCTGGAAAAACATGAAATATTCCGAGAATGAATATACATTCATTTTTAGTATTTTGTTGATGATGATTATTTGCGTGTCCGCGTGAATCTGTTGAGATGACGTCGCGCTTGCATCAGTTTAAAACATTAAAAGGTGTCAAGGTTCAGAAATATTTTTTTGTATATGTACCAGTGTTAAATCTTTAATAGGGTGTAGCTGTGAGCTAGCAAAAGCTTTGGCAAGTTAGTGCGGTTAGCCTTATAGGCTTGTGTGTGCTGCACGTGTGTGTGCGCGTGTGTGCGTGTGTGTGTGTGTGGTGAATTATTGAGCGTTACCACGGGCCTTTATGAATTATTACTGTAATACAGCAGCTGACAAGATCATGTCAAGCAGACCGAGATCATAAGTCAAGCAAGAGTTGAGCAGAAATAACAGCTTTCACTCCTTCGCCATGAATTAATGCAGTTTATTGCCGTGCCACTTTTTTCAATAAAGTGGTTTATTGAGGTGGCACTTGAAGTGCTTGTCATTTTCATTACTCAGATATGACGAAAGTTACTTGGAACTCTCAAACTCCTGCACAAAGTCAATTCACACCTTCCTACACGCACACACACACACACACACACACACACACACACACACACACACACACACACACACACACACACACACACAC